>JAMWET010006954.1:0-86640 GCA_024036415.1 Prochilodus magdalenae | reverse complement strand
ACTTAATCTCATCTAAAATTGTCAAATATATATCTGAGCCAGTGGTGGGAGTAAGTCACACATGTGCCAGTCTGAGGGAAGTCCCAAGTTAATGTGGGAGTATATATTTGATCATTTAAACCTCAGTGAAGGTGGTAACTGTTTAAAGAATGCGGTAATTGAATCAGTGTCGTCGTCCAAGACAATTGCACTGTACACAAGGTTGAGTGGTTGGCATCAGTGCTGCTTTGTGTTCAAATCACAATCCTCTAGTTCACTATAGTATAGCTGGTTGCTCAAGTGTGTTACAATCATCTTTCATGAGTTTGTGTGTGTAATTTTGACTGACCCAAGCCATTCCCTGTCAATTTCATATAAATAAGTTGTGCTAAACTAATTAGTAATAATCTAAATAATTTCTTCAGATGATAATCACCCTCAGTGATCAGTGGTCCTGTATACCTACAAGTTGTTCTTGAGCTGTTTATCCTAGAAAAATAATCAGTAGTATAAGACTAAAACCCCAAAATAATAACAGACCAGTAACAGAAATGTAATGCAGTCAAATAGGTATTTTTAACATAGAACATCAGAACTCTTCCTTTTAATCTAATTATGCTGTAATAAGAAATGAATGAGAAAACCTAATTTATTACCTGAGTATCTTCAGTTTACAGTGTGAACTCTTCAGTCCAGCAGAGAGCAGCTCCACTCCTGAATCATGCAGGTCATTATTACTGAGGTCTAGGGTTTTCACGGAGCAGTTTTCTGATTGAAAAACTGAACGCAGAGTGTCACAGGACTGTGTACTGAGCTTACATGTAGAAAGTCTGCAAAAGGAAAGTAAATACAAAAGATAATACACCTGAGAGTAGATGTTATTATTTAATTAAGCAATACATTTATTAACACATTATCATATACTGTATATGTAAATAATGTTCATGTTTCTAAAAATACATCAGAAAGGTTTGTAACACTGAGTACTTCTAGTGTCCAGTAAGATTTTCTTTCAGTGAGTCTTTACCCCAAGATCACATGCAGACATCCTCCAGAAAACATTACTGTTTAGAGGTCTTGAACCATACACCAGGTTAAAACCACCAGTTAGCGATAAGCTAATGAATATTTAGTTAGCCAAGATCCAATAAGCACCCGGGCCCTGCCTAGTAGAGGACGGGCCTGAACGCAGATTAAATCCAGCGCACATTCTGAGACTCGGTGCTCTTCTGAGCTTTGAGTATTTGAGTCTCCTGGGTTTTTAGCTTTCTGCTCTTTTTTAAGATTTGGTGACTTCAGCCCACTTGGCAAATTTCTCTCCAGATACCACCTGGGAACTACGAAAGAAACTTAGCGCCTACCTCTCAGTGAGAATTACAGATCTGAGAAGTTTGTTCGTCCTTTGTTTTCATGTTTTAGTTTTGTTATTAGCTGAACCACTGTGAGCCTGGTATTCACTGGCCTGAGTCATAGTTAACCACGTCACAGAATCCAGAGCCCAGATGGCAACCAGCCGACAACCAGTCCCGACAACCACGTCACAGAATCCAGAGCCCAGACAGTACCCATTACAGTAAGGAACCCTCTCTATTTTATTCAATTGTTTTAAATGAATTAGCAATAATCTAAACCATTTCATCAGATGATAATCACCCTCAGTGATCAGTGGTCCTGTACACCTACAAGTTGTTCTTGAGCTGTTTATCCTAGAAAAATAATCAGTAGAATAAGACCAAAACCCCAGGGGATAACAGACCAGTAACAAAATTGTAATGCAGTCAAACAGGTATTTTTAACATAGTACACAAGAACTCTTGCATTTTTATCTAATTAGGCTAGAAAACCTCATTTATTACCTGAGTATTTCCAGTTTACAGTGTGAACTCTTCAGTCCAGCAGAGAGCAGCTCCACTCCTGAATCATGTAGGTCATTATTACTGAGGTCTAGGGTTTTCAGGGAGCAGTTTTCTGATAAAACTGACAGCAGAGTGTCACAGGACTGTGTACTGAGCTTACACATAGCAAGTCTGCAAAAGGAAAGTAAATGCACCTTGCAGATAATGAGAGTAGAGCTCTTTCAGAACAGAGCTTGATGACTTAAGATCAGAGGACAGAATTTACACTTGATCTTAGTGACATTACAGTTAGCTAGTCTGCAAAGAAAAGAAAACATAACATCTGGTACACTGAGCATGCAGGATGAAGTCAAGTCTTAAAAACATTATCCAGTAAGTTTTATCTGGAAGTTTCCTTAAATTGTTGCTTTAGTGATGTGATTTGGCCTTCGATGAGCATATTAATAATATCACTAGAATAGCTTTCCTACATCTTCGCAGTATTGCGAAATTAAGAAATGCACTGTCACTACAGGATGCAAAAAAACTAGTTCACGCCTTTATTACCTCAAGGCTGGATTACTGTAATGCCCTGCTTTCTGGTTGTTCCAGCAAAAGCCTTAACAAACTTCAGCTAGTCCAAAATGCTGCAGCTAGAGTCCTTACAAGAACTAGGAAGTTTGATCATATCAGCCCAGTCTTATCCAACTTACACTGGCTACCAGTTAAATTCCGTATTGAGTATAAAATTCTTCTCCTGACTTATAAGGCTCTAAACGGCCTCGCTCCTACCTACCTTACTGAACTTATCTCGTACTATAAGCTATCACATGACCTTAGGTCCCAAAGTGCGGGCTCTCTACTAGGGCCTAGAATTAACAAAGTTACATTGGGGAGCAGAGCCTTTTCATACAGCTTTGGAATAACCTACCTGTCAGTGTTCGGGACTCAGACACACCCTCAATCTTTAAGTCCAGGCTTAAAACCTACCTGTTTAGTCAAGTTTTGGTAATTAGTCTTTTCTTTCTGATAGATAAAAGGTGCAGGTCTAGGGGTCCACTGACAGAGAGTGTTTGGTAAGCTGGGAATGTTGGTGCTGTCGTCCCGCTGCTCTTCATGTTCACTCAGGTTTGTTGACGGTGGAGCAGAGGGTCGCTGACTTCTCAGGTGGCCCTCACGTCTGTGTGACCTTTTGGCTCTCCCTTTTTAGTTATGCTGTAATAGCCAGGCCTGCCAGAGTCACTGCTGCACTCTGTTAACTCCGTATAGTGTGTTCAGGTCTTCTGTCAGAGCTAACAGTCTGTCTGTTCTCTTTGTCTGAGCTGAACTGCTTCCGGTCCTGTGTGGCCTGATGCTGGTACCACATCTGCTCTGTCTGGGAGCCACTGGGAGCCTTTAGCCTCCACGGAGTTGAAATGTTGTATCATTTTTATTTAACACCTACAAACCCATTTCACACTTCACTTTCTAGAGTCTAGACTGACTAGTAACTAGAACTAGTATCAGAGTGTGGTCAGTAGTTGGGTCAGCAGTGCTGTGTGGTCAGTAGTTTGGTCAGCAGTGCAGTGTGGTCTGTAGTTGGGTCAGCAGTGCTGTGTGGTCAGTAGAAGGGTCAGCAGTGCTGTGTGGTCAGTAGTTTCGTCAGCAGTGCTGTGTGGTCAGTAGTTGGGTCAGCAGTGCTGTGTGGTTAGTGGTTTGATCAGCAGTGATGTGTGGTCAGTAGAAGGGTCAGCAGTGCTGTGTGGTCAGTAGAAGGGTCAGCAGTGCTGTGTGGTCAGTAGTTTGATCTGCAGTGATGTGTGGTCAGTGGTTTGGTTAGCAGTGCTGTGTGGTCAGTAGTTGGGTCAGCAGTGATGTGTGGTCAGTGGTTTGGTCAGCAGTGCTGTGTGGTCAGTAGAAGGGTCAGCAGTGCTGTGTGGTCAGTAGTTTGGTCAGCAGTGCTGTGTGGTCAGTAGTTTGATCTGCAGTGATGTGTGGTCAGTGGTTTGGTTAGCAGTGCTGTGTGGTCAGTAGTTGGGTCAGCAGTGATGTGTGGTCAGTAGAAGGGTCAGCAGTGCTTTGTGGTCAGTAGAGGGGTCAGCAGTGCTGTGTGGTCAGTATTTTCGTCAGCAGTGCTGTGTGGTCAATACAAGGGTCAGCAGTGCTGTGTGGTTAGTGGTTGGGTCAGCAGTGCTGTGTGGTCAGTAGTTGGATCAGCAGTGCTGTGTGGTCAATAGTTTGATCTGCAGTGATGTGTGGTCAGTGGTTTGGTCAGCAGTGAAGTGTGGTCAGTTGTTGGGTCAGCAGTGATGTGTGGTCAGTAGAAGGATCAGCAGTGCTGTGTGGTCAGTAGTTGGGTCAGCAGTGCTGTGTGGTTAGTGGTTTGGTCAGCAGTGCTATGAGGTCAGTAGAAGTGTCAGCAGTGATGTGTTGTCAGTAGTTGGGTCAGCAGTGCTGTGTGGTCAGTAGAAGGGTCAGCAGTGCTGTGTGGTCAGTAGAAGGGTCAGCAGTGCTGTGTGGTCAGTATTTTCGTCAGCAGTGCTGTGTGGTCAATACAAGGGTCAGCAGTGCTGTGTGGTTAGTGGTTGGGTCAGCAGTGCTGTGTGGTCAGTAGTTGGATCAGCAGTGCTGTGTGGTCAGTAGTTGGGTCAGCAGTGCTGTGTGGTCAGTAGTTTGATATGCAGTGATGTGTGATCAATAGAAGGATCAGCAATGATGTGTGGTCAGTAGTTGGGTGAGCAGTGATGTGTGGACAGTGGTTTGGTCAACAGTGCTGTGTGGTCAGTAGTTGGGTCAGCAGTGCTGTGTGGTCAGTAGTTTAATCTTCAGTGCTATGTGGTCAGTAGTTTGATCTGCAGTGATGTGTGGTTAGTGGTTTGGTCAGCAGTGCTGTGTGGTCAGTAGAAAGGTCAGGAGTGCTGTGTGCTTAGTAGTTTGGTCAGCAGTGCTGTGTGGTCAGTAGTTTGGTCAGCAGTGCTATGAGGTCAGTAGAAGGGTCAGCAGTGCTGTGTAGTCAGTCGTTGGATCAGCATTGCTGTGTGGTCAGTAGTTGCATCAGCAGTGCTGTGTGGTCAGTAGAAGGGTCAACAGTGCTGTGTGGTCAGTAGTTGGGCCAGCAGTGCTGTGTGGTCAGTAGAAGGGTCAGCAGTGATGTGTGGACAGTGGTTTGGTCAACAGTGCTGTGTGGTCAGTAGTTGGGTCAGCAGTGCTGTGTGGTCAGTAGTTTAATCTTCAGTGCTATGTGGTCAGTAGTTTGATCTGCAGTGATGTGTGGTTAGTGGTTTGGTCAGCAGTGTTGTGTGGTCAGTAGTTGGATCAGCAGTCATGTGTGGTCAGTTGAAGGGTCAGCAGTGCTGTGTGGTCAGTAGTTGGGTCAGCAGTGCTGTGTAATCAGTAGTTGGGTCAGCAGTGCTGTGTAGTCAGTAGTTGGATCAGCATTGCTGTGTGGTCAGTAGTTGCATCAGCAGTGCTGTGTGGTCAGTAGAAGGGTCAACAGTGCTGTGTGGTCAGTAGTTGGGCCAGCAGTGCTGTGTGGTCAGTAGAAGGGTCAGCAGTGCTGTGTGGTCAGTAGTTGGGTCAGCAGTGCTGTGTGGTCAGTAGTTGGATCAGCAGTGCTGTGTGGTCAGTAGTTGGGTCAGCAGTGCTGTGTGGTCAGTAGTTGGGTCAGCAGTGCTGTGTGGTCAGTAGAAGGGTCAGCAGTGCTGTGTGGTCAGTAGTTGGGTCAGCAGTGCTGTGTGGTCAGTAGAAGGGTCAGCAGTGATGTGTGGTCAGTAGTTGGATCAGCAGTGCTGTGTGGTCAGTAGTTGTCTGGTCAGATATTTTCCTGAAACCAAAACTGAAGTTACAGCACCTGATATACCGTCTGTCATGAAGTGCAGCAGGCTTCTCATGTTGATCAGGTGACTGTAGATCAAAGTCTCTTTATAACTTACTTATAGTTATTAATTAAATGCATGTGTGTACAGTTCACACATCATCTTCAGCTCTAGTATTATAAGTTCTAGATATCTCAGTAGAGCTCAGGAACGAGAGCATGTTCATAAAATCACACTAACAGCAATTTTCACTCCTCAAGAACTGAATAAGCCACCCCCACCCCATTCCCCACTTCCTATTTTGCTTCACTTCTAGTTCTCCGCTTTTAGTCTAGTTCCAACTTCTAGATTGTTCCTTTATCTCACCATCAAAAACCAGGTGGTACTGCAGGATACAGAACACAATGGTTATACAGTGGGGTGTAAAAGTTTGCGCAGCGTTGTTAATTTTCCTGATTTACCTTCATAAAGCATTGATTGTTTGGATAAAAAGATTCCGTTAAATTTATCATATAGGGGACAAACACAGTGATATTTGAGAAATGAAATGAAGTTTATATGATTTACAGAAAGTGTGCAATAATTGTCTAAACAAAAGTAGGCAGGTGCATAAATTTGGGCACCAAAAAAAAACCTTAGTAGATCCTCCTTTTGCAGAAATAACAGCCTCTAAATGCTTCCTATAGCTTCTAATGAGAGTCTGGATTGTGGCTGAAGGTATTTTAGACCATTCTTCTTTACAAAACATCTCTAGTTTATTCAGGTTTGATGGTTTCCGAGCATGGACAGCTCTCTTTAAGTGACACCACAGATTTTCAATAATATTCAGGTTTGGGAACTGAGATGGCCATTCCAGAACGTTGTACTTGTTCCTCTGCATGAATGCATTAGTAGATTTTGAGCAGTGTTTAGGGTCGTTGTCTTGTTGTAAGATCCAACCCCCGGCGCAGCTTCAGCTTTGTCACTGATTCCTGGACATTGGTCTCCAGAATCTGCTGTTATTGATTGGAATCCATGGGTCCCTCAACTTTAACAAGATTCCCTGTACTGCCACACAGCCCCACAGCATGATGGAACCACCACCAAATTTTACTGTAGGTAGCAGGTGTTTTTCTTGGAGTGCTGTGTTCTTTTTCCTCCATGCATAACGGCCCTTGTTATGCCCAAATAACACAGCACCTTATTGCAAAATGAAGCTGGCTTGTCCAAATGTGCTTTAGCGTACCTCCAGCGGCTCTGTTTGTGATGTGGGCGGAGAAAAGGCTTCCTCTGCATCACTCTCCCATACAGCATCTCCTTGTGTAAAGTGCGCTGAATAGTTGAACGATGCACAGTGACTCCATCAGCAGCAAGATCATGTTGTAGGTCTTTGGTGCTGGTCTGTGGGTTGACTCTGACTGTTCTCTACATCCTTCGCTTCTGTTTGTTCGAGATTTTTCTTGGTCTGCCACTTCGATCCTTGACTTGAACTGTGCCTGTGGTCTTCCATTTTCTCACAATGTTTCTCACAGTGGAGACTGAAAGCTGAAATCTCTGAGATAGCTTTCTGTATCCTTCCCCTAAACCATGACGGTGAACAATCTTTGTTTTCAGGTTATTTGAAAGTTGTTTTGAGACTCCCATGCTGCGACTCTTCAGAGAAGATGCAAAGAGGAGAAAAACTTACAATTGCCCCCCTTAAATACCCTTTCTCATAATTGGAGTCACCTGTGTATGGAGGTCAAGGGTCACTGAACTTACCAAACCAAATTTGAGTTCCAGTAATTAGTTCTAAAGGTTTTGAAATCAATAAAATGACAACAGTGTCCAAATTTATGCACCTGCCTACTTTTGTTTAGACAATTATTGCACACTTTCTGTAAATCATATAAACTTCATTTCACCTCTCAAATAACACTGTGTTTGTCCCCTATATGATATATTTAACAGATTTTTTTTTTATCCAAACAATCAATGCTTATAAAAGTAAATCAGGAATGTAGTGTCAAGGGGTGGATAATTAATTAATTAATTAATTAATTAATTAATTGATTAATCAATTATTAATTATTGTTAGGACATTAGAGGGCATAGTTTAGCTTAATTGAAGCACAAACCATGATTGCCATCTTATCCAATCTCAGGGTGAGAGTTTATTTCCGAGACATCTAGTGATCTGCACGCTTGTCACAATACTGAATCATATATACAGACTACTTTTAATAAAAGCAGTTTATTTACAGCACATTAAAACAATACAATAAACATTAAATAATAAATGGGGTTGATATGCATAACAGGAAGTCAGGAATCATCACATTCACCTACAAAAGACCACATGAGTTTACTGAAACTCAGAGGGAGCTGTTTTGTGGAGAATGAGCAGAACTAAAGCGCACATCAATGCACCTATTAATCTAAGACAATATTAATATAAAGCACAGCATCAATAAACACAGCACCGAGGACTGGACCACAGAAGTGAACTTTGGTTGTGTCACCTTGAAACCGTGTCATGCAGGCTTGCCTAGTCGGGGAGGTGGTCCTCCACTGACCCATGCGTTTGGGTTGGCACTGCTGGCTGCGCCTTGGCTTGGCCTGCCGTCTTGCCCGTGAGGCGGGTCGGCGGGGAGCTTTCCTTTGCGTTGAGTTGTGTGGCCTCTGGTCATGTGTCCTGGTGTCTGGCAGTCGATGCTGGCTTGTCCGGTCCGCGACTCTGTGGTCAGGAGAGCTGTGGGCTTGGAGAGCCTAGCCCTCTGAGAGAGGGTCTAGCCAGTTCTCTGAGTCTGTAGCATGGAGTGGAGAGGTGAGAGAAGCTCTGGGAGGTCGAGCTGACCTAGGCGAGAGCTTCTCTCATGTGTCCAGAAGAAATGAGCCGAGAGAGAGCTCTGGGTTCGGAGAGCCTAGCCCTCTAAGAGAGCTCAGAGAGTTGAGCCGAGCTGGAGCCGGAGCTGAGCTAAAACTTAACTGAACTGAAGCATCTCTCACTGAAGAGCTGGACTGTAATTTCTCTGTCTGTGCCCTGAGTTTAAGTAGAGGCCTTAAAGGCGGAACGGAGGAGGGATCCGTGGTCACTTTCTCATGAATATGCATTAGTCTGCTCATTCTTCCACAAGAGTGTCACATGTTCACATACATTTGAGAATTTCAAAGCATGGTTGTATCCTTAGTAAAACAGGCGTGTCATGTGTAGAATGAACACATATTATGGAAAACCAGAATATAGAAGGAGTAGAATGAAGTTAATCTGAAGCCTTGTACATTCTGTATATGCTGAGGTTAATAAGTACACCCACTTTGTATTAGGGTTACTTATTAACCTTTCACAGTCCTACTGCGTTGGATTGGTTATATTAGAACAAAGCATCAAACATTTGGTAAAACAAAGGATACAGTAAAATTGCAAGTCATGATTTAAAACATGATTCATGGTAAGCGTCTTTTCAATCATGACTCAGTCAACACAAGTTTAATAACTATAACTACACATGTGAGGTTCTAAACTACTTATAGATAGGTGAGAGTTAGTAATAATGTTGATTAAATAAACTAGATCACAGCTTAACAATCCTAACACATAAAGAGAGAGAGGGGAAAAGAACATATTCAAATGATAGTTCTAAAGTGGATCCTGACTGGGTTTGGATTATAAACTGACACTTTAACCAACATTAACAGCATCTGACAGAGCAATTCGAACAAAGGGTTTTTTGGGAATCAACATTTTGGAAAATGTAGATTTAGGAGATTCCTTAGGAGTGCTCTTTAGAGTCTGTTTCTAGGAGCTTCTTAGAAGTTTGTAAGTATGCAGATGGATCACTACAGAGAGACCCCTAGTTCCTGTCCCTAACTGGCAACAGGGCAGATAAGGGGCACTTCTGCTCTTAATTATCTGTTTTCTCTATCAATGGCCTGTTCTTGGAGAAGTTTATGACTTTATGACCGTCTCTTGAGAGCCGTTGTTTCCCAAGTCATAAATAGGGTCTTATCTCGTGACACCTCAGCAGACAGGATGTTGGCCACATGTTGTGCTGGAGCCTCGGGGTGACTGGGGGTACATGACCGTTTCAGGGGGGGGTTAGCCCCAGTCTTTAATTGTTCACGCTGTGTAGGGCCTTGCCCCAGGTGTTTGAGGGTCAAACCCCCTGACCTTTGCGGGCAGGGACCAGTCCCAACTGTTAAGAGAAAACGAGATGCTATCAGATCCTCTTGTAATGGGTCTTCATAATCATATGGAAGAGATCACTAGATCACTACAGTTTCATCATTCAAACTGTGTGTGTTTTACAGTAACATTCAGTAAGACTGTTTCCATTTATACCAGAGGAGGAGTGACAAAGCTGAAAGCACTTTTACAGAAGTGTTCGGTCTAAGACTTGGTTTAATCCATATGGAACTAGCTGTACTTGTATAAACACAGGTTTACACTGCCCTGTTGTGAAATAAAGGGTTTGGTTTTCTCATGACTCTTAGACAATAACAACGTTCTTAGAAAGTTACAAAGATTACTCGGTTCTCGAGCCTTTATGACCAGTGAAATAACTACATATGTACTGAATAAATATTAACTAATTTTGGATTCTTTATAATAACCACTGATTGATTATTTTAATAATTTACAAGAAAACTTAAAACACGTCTTCATATTTAGCCTAATTTGCCCAACAGTCTATTATAATAGCACATAATGTAGGAGATCAAATTTCTAACCTCCCAGTTTGAAATTAGAAATATCTTTCGTTTCTGCAGAAGCATGTTCCCCTGCGTTGTTTAAAAAGGTGAAGTCCTCCTAACGACATGATCAGTCAGAGAAATGGATAGCAGAAATATGTGGCCTACCTCTATATTTTAAGGGAAATGAAAAATGAATATGAAAATGAATAAGTACTGTCTGTATGTAGTACCATGAATAAGGTGTTACTGTGTTCTGCATTATGAGTTAATAATTATCTTAACAGTGTCATAAAGTGATAAGCATGGTAACCCATTAATACTGAGCAGGAGTATAAAGAGAGTTCTAATGAACCAAGGGTTCTAGTACTCTAGAGGTCATTTACTTTAAATTTAAAATAAAATATTAAAAACGAATTACCCCGAGTTGAAATTACAATTTAAAGAGACCTTCAAAACAAAACTGAAACAAAACCTGACATTATTATAAAAGGAGAAACCCTGTATTTCAGTGTTCAGACTGGAGATTAAAATAATCTGATAATAGTTCCTGATGGTACTTTAAGTTATCCAGAGTGTTTAATAAGTGTAACTTGGAGAGAACATGATCTGGACCCCTGCAGATCAGATTTCTGAGATCAGAGATCTACTTTCACCATGGAGCTTTTACAGCTGAGCTCATCCTGCTGGACTTTAGCTTGTCATAGAGATAAGGCTGTAGTCTCGGTGTCTTAGTGAGACTGCAGGTGAACTCACCTGTAGAGTGTTTTCTTACCCACAGCATTACTGAGATTTAGACTAACCCTGTTTTAGTGAGGCTGTTCAGTGAACTCCGCCCACTGTAACTTCATCCTCCACTCTTACCGGCAGAACAGACGACATTACATTCATTCAGGAGCTGAAACCACCTGTTTAACACCACACAATGTCCAGAGATACACAGGTAGGACATTAACTCCTATTTATAAATGTAGGAATGTTCACAGTATGGACTCTGTTCTTTATTAGTCATGTAGTTTGTTTAAAGTGTTTGGTTTTGATGAGTGTAGCTGAGTTGAGGATGATCAGTCTCATCAGGAAACGCTGTGGTATTCAGGGAAGATCTGTGTAGGTTATATCAGTTATATAATTCAGAAACTAAAATAAATCATATACGCTAAAATAAACCAGTTTTACTGATCAGGAGATTTCAGTTAGCATTTCAGCCCACAAAGTCTCCACGTATTCCATTACTACCCAACACCGTGTACAGCTAGTGTAATGAATGCTCCTCAGATGATCTGCTCTCTGTGAATGATTCTAATAATGATGAATATGTATGACGAGCTCCTCCTGAAGTGTGTTCTTCTAAAGTCAGACAGGTCCTTAACTAACTGTAACTAGCTGTGTTACAGCAGCTTCATCACAGAGACATGCTGACCTGTTCTGTACTTCTGTACTGATAATAATAACTGAATCAGATATTTAGATCAGTTGTTGATCAGTGAGCTCAATCAAAAAACTAAACAGAAATCAGGAGGAGTCCAGTAACTAAGACTGGGCACTCGCTACACTCTGTTAAGACTCCCTGATAGTTATGGTTGACTTCTGTGCACTGTAATCCTGTAATACTATAATCATTACTGGTTATTAAATGTGAGATGATGAGCCAAAACTTGAAGTGATGCTCAAAAATAAGAACCTAATATCAACACAAACACTGGCAGTAACTTATTCTCACTCAGAGAATAAGATTGGGAGAGTGAGGTAATCAGATCGCAGGTGCTTGTGTGATTGTGTTCCTAAACTCTACTTTCAGTTCTGATATCTAGTACTTATAATACTAGAGCAGAGATGATGTCTTTAACAGACGTGTAGATTGTGCAAGCATTTTGATCCAGCTACTGATCACACAGCCCTGCAGATTCAACTACTGACCACACAGCCCTGCAGATCAACTACTGACCACACAGCCCTGCAGATCAACTACTGACCGCACAGCACTGCAGATCCAACTACTGACCACACAGCCCTGCAGATCAACTACTGACCACACAGCACTGCAGATTCGACTACTGATCACACAGCCCTGCAGATCAACTACTGACCACACAGCCCTGCAGATCAACTACTGACCACACAGCCCTGCAGATCAACTACTGACCGCACAGCACTGCAGATCCAACTACTGACCACACAGCCCTGCAGATCAACTACTGACCACACAGCACTGCAGATTCGACTACTGATCACACAGCCCTGCAGATCAACTACTGATCACACAGCCCTGCAGATTCAACTACTGACCACACAGCCCTGCAGATCAACTACTGACCACACAGCCCTGCAGATCAACTACTGACCGCACAGCACTGCAGATCCAACTACTGACCACACAGCACTGCAGCTCAACTACTGACCACACAGCACTGCAGATTCAACTACTGATCACACAGCCCTGCAGATCAACTACTGACCACACAGCCCTGCAGATTTAACTACTGACCACACAGCCCTGCAGATCAACTACTGACCACACAGCACTGCAGATTCAACTACTGATTACACAGCACTGCAGATCAACTACTGACCACACAGCCCTGCAGATTCAACTACTGACCACACAGCCCTGCAGATCAACTACTGACCACACAGCACTTCAGATCCAACTACAGCACTGCCGATCAGATCTGAGCTGTTCTAAACTCTAGTAGAAGCGTGTAAATGGTGGAGCTGACTGAGCTGATTAATCTGCTTGTGAAATGACGAGCTCCTCCTGAAGTGTGTTCTTCTAAAGTCAGACATGTCATTAACTACCGGTAACTAGCTGTGTTACAGCATCTTCATCACAGAGACATGCTGATCTGATCTGTAGTTCTGCAGGCGTAATTCTGTGAGTCAAGAAGAGTCCAGTTCTCCAGAGTCTGATACAAGTCATAGTTACTAGTCAGTCTAGGGGTTTGTAGTTGTTACACAGGAGTTCCCTGACATTTCGATATTTGTATATAACTAAATGCTTTAACAGCAAACAGCATCATTTACCCTTTAAAGATTTTAATGCCTCTAACATCCCTGACAGAAAATTAATATGTTGAATTACAAACACTGTCTAAATCCTGAGACCTTGTACACGTAGAGTGTTTTAGACCTTTTCTCAGATTTCCCACTATTTTACCATCAACATTAAACTCAAAAGACATGTACAGAGCTGCTGGTGCTTTCTGAAAAATAGATCTAAAATACCTTACATACCTGTAAACCTCACATTGTGTGTAGCTGTATATGTATATTATGGTGCAGCAGTCCGGTGTACAGACAGATTAAGTGCAGTACAAGAGAAAACACCAGTCTGAGACAGTCGGTACAGAGGGTGGAGCATCAGCCTGAGACAGTCAGTACAGAGGGTGGAGCATCAGCCTGAGACAGTCAGTACAGAGGGTGGAGCATCAGCCTGAGACAGTCAGTACAGAGTATGGAGCATCAGCCTGAGACAGTCAGTACAGAGGGTGGAGCATCAGCCTGAGACAGTCAGTACAGAGGGTGGAGCATCAGCCTAAGACAGTCAGTACAGAGTATGGAGCACCAGTCTGAGACAGTCAGTACAGAGGGTGGAGCATCAGCCTGAGACAGTCAGTACAAAGGATGGAGCATCAGCCTGAGACAGTCAGTACAGAGGGTGGGGCATCAGCCTAAGACAGTCAGTACAGAGTATGGAGTACTCTAAAATAAACTTGATCTTGACAGTTATTGGTGCTCTCACTGTGACCACTCCATGTAGTACAGCTGTGCTGTGTAGCTGCTTCATACTGAGCACAAAAATAACATTTTATAAAGAAAGCAATACAAAATATGTATTTATCAGAAACCACAATATTTATATTAAGACTGTTAAACTGATGTTTCTGTAAGATGTGTCACTATCGAGAACTGGTCATATCTTTCAGTAAATTACTGTTTAACCTGATTAAGTCTTTTATACTTCAGATGTAGTTACTGAATATGATTATGATTGGCCAGGTGACACCACTGGTGTAGGAGTGAAGCGGACATTTTGGAAAAGACTTGGAAAAGACTATTATAGTCTATCTGCTATATTAACATACAGTATTACTACTATGTACCAGTTTTAGATTCATTAAGTGACCTTTAACCCAGTTCTCAAAGTGGAAAACGAAGTGCTGCTACTCTTAATTCACATGTTAGAGTGTGTATCAGTCAGTATCAGCAAATCTATAAATATTACATTCTGAGTTTCTACAGTGAATAAAATATACTAGGAGATATCACTGTTCACATCACTCATTTATTTAGACAACTGTCTGCAGAAAAATTAATTTATCATAGATTAATAATAACAATAGAGAATAACTTGATATTTTTATATTCATAGTGTAAGATCATAATCTTGTCTTGTGCTATTCATTAAATCATGTTTGAGATTAAGTCTAAGTGATAATGAAATAAGAATATTGTGATGTTGTGAAGCTATAGAGATCAGATACTTCAGTACCTAAAGAATCAAAAGTGTTAGTGCATGAGAGTTCAGTCCACTGTTTATTCCCCTCACTCATGAGAGCTGAACACCCTGCTTCAGTTCTGAAGGTCTCATTTGCTCCAGCAGAAGCACTAGGAGCTGACAGTGAACCTGAGGACCTGCAGATGGACACTACTGAGATCTGCAGCTCAAACTTACTTTCAGTTTCATTTCAGTGTCTCTTACATTATCCAGTGCTGCCCTCTAGTGGTAACACACTACTACACATTCACACTGCTCTCTCTCTCTCTCTCTCTCTCTCACTCTTTCTGTCACACCAAATTAACTTAAAGAGATCCACAGGCTTACATTAAACAGTTCCAACTTCCTATTGCGTTTAGCTAGTTACTGACTACAGAATGTTGTGTTGGGGTCTTCAACAAAAATGTGAATTGTGCACACGTTACCCTGCTGGCAGTAATGTTTAATACTCCTAATAATGTGTATGCAAAAACCCCTAGTGGTTTAAAACAAATTATGTACTTTTCATCTCAGTTAATTTTACACCATTCAAACCAACAAAGCATTTTTACAAGGTATGAGCCTGTCATTCCTCCAGTCTTTCCTCCAGTCATGCTCATATATCGTAAAAGGAGTTTAGTCTGTTTAACCTAAAATACCTGAGCTGATAACAGGCGGTCAGGCAAATAATCTAATGCAGTAAAGTAAAATAAAACCTAAATGAACAGGAGTGATATTTTAAATCAACCCAAATCTCAGAGTGTAGAGAAGAGGAACAAACACAGAAGATGATTCTGGATCATAGTAAAGGCTGATTTTAGAACAAGGCTCTCCTTCCAGTTTATTACTCTACAAGGCTTAGCCCCTGAACTTGTGGGGGAGTGTCAGTATCTCACCACTATTAAAGACTCCAAACTCACCTGAACTGCTGACACACTGGAAAGACTCACTGAAGCACATTAACAGCTCTACTGTAAAGAGACTATATTTTTACACTATATTAATGTAGACACTACAACAATAACGTGGTGAGCTTTAGTACCCAGTGCTGGAGGATGCCTAATTTGCCCAGCAGTCAATGAAGTGTTATAATAGCACATAATGTAGGAGAACAAATTTCTAACCTCCCAGTTCTGAATTAGATGCATCTTTTCTTTCTGCAGGAGCATGTGTCCCAGTGTTGTTTAAAGAGCTGAAGTCCCTTTAAGGACATGATCAGTCAAAGAAATGGATAGCACACATATGTGGCCTACCCGTATATTTTTAAGGAAATAAAAAATTAATATGAAAATGAATAAGTACTTTATTTATGTGCTACAGCAGCTTCATCACAGAGACATGCTGACCTGATCTGTAGTTCTTTTTTTTTTGTTATATTTTGATCAGTTGTTGATCAGGATGTGTCCAGCTCACAAGACCGGACACTCGCTACACTCTGTTAAGACTCCCTGAGAGCTGCTGGTTATGGTT
Organism: Prochilodus magdalenae; assembly: GCA_024036415.1. NCBI lineage: Eukaryota > Metazoa > Chordata > Actinopteri > Characiformes > Prochilodontidae > Prochilodus > Prochilodus magdalenae. Next base: position 70,438 of record JAMWET010006954.1, on the reverse strand, counting down.
GTTGATCTCTGTATACTGTAATCCTGTAATTCTATCTGGTTATTAAAGGTGAGATGAGGAGTCAGAACCTAAAGTGAAGCTCAAGAATGAGACCCTGATATCAACACAACCACACAGGCAGTTTTCTCACCCACATTTCTATAATATTCTGTCTGAGGGTTACGAGGGGCGGAGCGGTGCTAGACATATTCTGCTTCAGTTTAAAGTAATACACTGCATTTATCAAAATTTAAGATCTTATCAACCCCACTATAAACACCTGCTACACTGTTTTACCTGTTCTCTGTCCCCCTATTTCTCTATATTCCACTCTTCTTATTGGACTGTTTGGTGTCACTACAGACTACCCGTCTTGGTCGTATAGCCAGTCTGGTAAAATAGCTATCAACTATTAAATATCACCTGTGTGCCCTCCAAACACCACAAATATATATGGAAGAGAGCAGAAACACATTATGGGTCTTACAATAACAATCACTTTAATAACTGGTGAGATAATACAGCTATGAGTGATGTTATTTCAGCATCTGACATCAGTTTGAATTTTGCCTTTATTTTCCTGTAGACAGTTTTAATGATCAAACCTTAGTGTTGGTGAGGATCATTTACATTTCCATTCATGGCATTTAGCAAACGTTCTTATCCTGAGCGACTTAATAATGTTTCAGTTGAATAATGTTTCCTAGTACAGCAGGTTAAAACTCACCATGAGCTCAAACGCTGCCCTAACAATGGCCAGCGCTCATACCTATACAGAAGTATTCAGAGACACACATAGAGCATGAGAGCACCACCTAGCCATCCGAAGCCAGCGCTCATACCTAGACAGAAGAAACATTATGCTCAGTGCCAAAACAAAGCATTTCAACATGTACATCTACTAGTGCTCACTCACATCAGTGCTTTATAAAGAGACAAGTCTTTAGTGACCTCAGTCATCAGGAACTGCTACATGACCAGTAAGTACACCTCAGTGTGAAAAATGGAATATTAAGTTATGTGCTGATTGCTAATCTTTAATTTTGTTAAGTTCTATCCATTCCCCAGTATAACATTAGTTTGGAAGCTTTAAAGCTTGTGATAATAACATGTAGCATGCTAGCAGCTACAGAATAAGCTGTATTTGCTCGAGTTTTACACTCTCGATAGATGTACATTCACGACCCTGTGTGTATGATTGAAAAGTCTATATATATACAGTGGAGGAAATAAATATTTGATCCCTTGCTGATTTTGTAAGTTTGCCCACTGACAAAGATAAGAACAGTCTATCATTTTAAGGGTAGGTTTATTTTAACAGTGGGAGATAGAATATCACAAAGAAAATCCAGAAAATTACATTGTATAAAATATATAAATTTAATTGCATTTTGCAGAGAGAAGTAAGTATTTGATCCCCTACCAAACATTAAGAGTTCTGGCTCATGCAGACCAGTTAGACACTACTAATCAACTCGTTACCTGCATTAAAGACAGCTGTCTTAAACTGTCACCTGTATAAAAGACACCTGTCCACAGACTCAATTAATCAGTCAGACTCTAACCTCTCCAACATGGGCAAGACCAAAGAGCTTTCTAAGGATGTCAGGGACAAGATCATAGACCTGCACAAGGCTGGAATGGCCTACAAAACCTTCAGTAAGACACTGGGTGAGAAGGAGACGACTGTTGGTGCCGCTGTAAGAAAATGGAAGAAATACAAAATGACTGTCCATCGACCTCGATCTGGGGCTCCATGCAAAATCTCACCTGGTGAGGTATCCTTGATCATGAGGAAGGTGAGAAATCAGCCTACAACTACACGGGGTGAACTTGTTAATGATCTTAAGGCAGCTGGGACCACAGTCACCAAGAAAACCATTGGTAACACATTACGGGGTAATGGATTAAAATCCTGCAGTGCCCGCAAGGTCCCCCTGCTCAAGAAGGCACATATGCAGGCCCGTCTGAAGTTTGCCAATGAAACCCTGGATGATTCTGAGAGTGATTGGGAGAAGGTGCTGTGGTCAGATGAGACAGAAATTGAGCTCTTTGGCACTAACTCAACTCGCCGTGTCAAGCATGGAGGTGGAGACATTATGTTTTGGGGGTGCTTCTCTGCTAAGGACACAGGACTACTTCACCGCATCAGTGGGAGAATGGATGGAGCCATGTACCGTAAAATCCTGAATGACAACCTCCTTCCCTCCGCCAGGACATTAAAAAAGGGTCGTGGCTGGGTCTTCCAGCACAACAATGACCCAAAACATACAGCCAAGGCAACAAAGGAGTGGCTCAAACAGAAGAACATTAAGGTCATGGAGTGGCCTAGCCAGTCTCCAGACCTTAATCCCATAGAACACTTATGGAGGGAGCTGAAGATCTGAGTTGCCAAGCGACAGCCTCAAAATCTTAATGATTTAGAGATGATCTGCAAAGAGGAGTGGACCAAAATTCCTCCTGACATGTGCGCAAACCTCATCATCAACTACAAAAAATGTCTGACTGCTGTCCTTGCCAACAAGAGTTTAAACAAGTCTTGTTTGCTGGAGGGATCAAACGCTTATTTCTCTCTGCAAAATGCAATTAAATTTAAATTTATACACTGTAATTTTCGGGATTTTCTTTTTGATATTCTATCTCTCACTGTTAAAATAAACCTACCCTTAAAATGACAGACTGTTCATATCTTTGTCAGTGGACAAACTTACAAAATCAGCAAGGGATCAAATATTTATTTCCTCCACTGTATGTCATTTCTGACACAGTTTTAAGGCAGCAAAACATGTTTGGAACTTTAAAGATGCTTCACACTTGTAAGACGCTGGACACAGTACATACAGCTCTGTATATACATATACCATAAACACTTTGTGACAAATGTAGTGTAGCTGATGGTGATCCATCAAGACTTTGCTTGTCTGGTTTTGTTATGATTGGACTTCAGATACACGTCTAATGTGGGTAAATGTGGTCCAACTGTTTTCTCTGTGTAAGGAAAAACAAGGCACTGCTAGTTTATCATTCAGTCTAAACTCCAGTAGAGGAGCTGAGTGTGTGTGCAGGTGTGTAGTATAATAAACTGATCTACTGTGAGAAACTACAGTATTAAAATAGAGATCATGTGATTAGATATGAGCTGATGTGTCTCTGATGTAGGACTGGATCTCCTGATGAAGATGGAGCTAAGCTCGGAAAGACTCTGAAGACTGAGCTAAGAAACAGGTAACAGGTCTCTGATTGTCTGAATACAATAACTCGGCACTGCTTCGTTTTGCAAGCAGCATAAATAAACACTCTTATAATTCTACTGTACATTCTTATAATCATGATAATGTATTATTATTATTATTATTATTATTATTATTGTTATTGTTATATATTATAATTACAACAACAATAATAACAATAATAATTTGGTGTAATACATTTTCTGAGGCTGGTTGTGTTAGGTTTAAGTATGCACATGTACCTTGGCTGTGCTCCCTGAATAAACGTGCTTTCTAGCAGGATGTTTGTGACCATGTAGGTGGTTTAGAGTTCAAGAGTCACAACTCATACGTACATTCATATGTCAGTATATTTACATATAAGTGCATGTATATCATGGTATATTTACAGATCAGTACATTTACAGCTCAGTACAGTTGCAGCTCAGTAGATTTTCAGATTCATATCTTCAGCCACTCCTGTCTGTGGAATGTGGTTTGTTGTGGTTTAAGCTGCAACCAGTTTTTTGTTTTTATTTAATGTAGATGGAGATCTATAGTATTCTTATGGAACAGGAATAAAACACATCTGCCTACTATTTGGTGCAAACACACACTCACACACACACACACACACACACACACACACACACACACACACACACACACACACACACACATACATACACACACCATGCTAACCACTCAGTATTTGTGGGCTTTAGTTGTTTATTCTTGATATTTTGAGAAATTGAATCAGGTATTTCCGATCATTGGGCATATGTGTAGAGATACTGGAGAAGTTTATATTGTCCCTCATTCAATGTGTCTGAAGTTCTAACAGTCGGTTCTTCCGTCCTTCGTCTTCTTTTATAACAGATAGATGGATAGTCTCAGTGCTAACAGAGTACTGTATTGTTTTATTTTGGATTAAAACTATTTCCTTTTACATGAGCGACAACTGCTTAGAGATCAGTGTCATTTTACTGCCCATTGCTAAAACAATCTGTACTGCATGCTAAAATATTACTTTGGAGCATATAAGACTTAATGGGTACTAAAAACTCATGGATTCATGGAGACCTAAAAACAAACAATATGAAATGAATAATTGTTAAACAATTTTGCTCAACAGAGAAAAGAATAAAAGAGTTTGAAGTTTGGTTTCTTATACTCTGGATGGTGGATAAGGAAACTGTGGGGCCTGCTCATGCATCTCTTAATGTATATGTCTTAAATACAAACATGGTAGAATCCATGTCTGATTGAAACTAAGCAAAAACATTCATAAGAAGAAAGAAAACCTGTATGGTTGTTGATCTTGAAGCTCTTTTAAACATAAACAGAGGAGCAGCACAATGCAGGAGCACAGCAGAGGATAAATAAATAAATACAGGAGTCTGATGCCATACACTTTAATATCTGTGATTGGCCACAGGGAATAGTAAACTAAAGATGTTGGAAAATTTTGGTGGGAGGATTATATATAATTAAGGAAGCAGTGCAAACATTGTACACTGTAAACTGTACAGTAGAGTTGAGACTCACAGTAAAATTAAAATTAAGAAATAAGAAATAAAGTACCAGTGTGCAGTGATAGTTAAGGAGTGTGTCAACAGTCTATAGTGGGTGTAGGAAGGGTTTTAGACCTCCATGTATGTTGGGGGGGCATCATTATGTTTGGTAATCTGACCACCTCGGGGAAGAAGCCTGGTGGTGGTGGTGGAATAGATGATCTGGTACCGTTTGCCTTATGGTAGGAGGGTGCAGACCCCATGACAATGGTGCGAAAGGTTTGCCGCAATGCTGGCAGCCTTGCAAATGGTAGAAAATGTCAATTGTGGGTGTACACAATCCTTGCAATCCAGCAGCCTGCCCCCCTGTAGAATGTAGTGAATTTGAAAGAGGGGAGGTTTGCGCTCTTCATCCTGCACAGGAAGTGAAGTCACTGCAGGGCTTTACTGGCTAGGCAGGTGGTATTGATGGTACAAGTGAAGTTGTCAGTGATTTGCACACCAAGGAACCTGGAGCTTTTACATCTCTCTAGAGCAGGGCACTAAGCATAGCAGGGGACTAAGAATCAACCTCTGTGGAGCACCTACATTCAGTGTATTGGTGCTCATGGTGTTCTTGCCAAGCCTCACAGACTGAAATCCAGTGTCCAGTTGCAGTGGGAGGTGTTCAGGTATGTTGACTAGCAGTCTTTTGAGGGTTAACTCCAAAAGAAGTAGCCCTAACATCTATGGTACATCTTGGTCGGTGGCAGGTGGCTGCCTGGTTTTTACTGCCAGATTGTTGGTGGTTGTGTGTTAATCCATAGTAATCCCTCAGAACAGCAGATTTTCACTTAAAGAAAGAAAAAGGGGGTTGCATTTCTTCATCTGGGGCTGACCACCCATATACAAGGGGTGGAGGCTGTTAAGCTTAAACATGTTACCTTGTAAACTTAAGCTTGATGGGCATTGGTAAAAGCTAAATAATGCCTCCTTCAGGTAGTTTACAGTCTTCAGCACATACCCTGTACATGTTACAGACATCAGCACTATATTATTGTCCACAAACCACCAATCAGAGCCCAGATCACCATGTCCTGATATCACTCACCTGTACATCCTCATTAATTTTCTATTAAACTGGTTTTTACTTTAACATTTGTGAGCATCTGGTCAGTCTGCCTGCCATTAGAGCATGACAGGAGTGTCACCAAATTAGTACAACAATACAACATTAGTGCTTTTGAAATGTCTGGATTATTTTTTTTACATACAAACAAACCATTGATTTCAATACGTAGACCTCCTTACATCTGCACTCCATTTCCATTAATCAGCAGAACTGATATCCATTTTATCAACTCCACTTACTATAGAGGTAGAATGTACTGTAGTGCATCGGTTTCTTTGTATAGGTTGTTACACTGTTATTACACAAGCCTGGTTCTCTGACCTCCAGACCATGACTGCCCCTATCTCTAAACCCCTGAAGAGCACCAAGGTCCTGCTCTTGCCATCCCAGTACCTTCTCTATAGTCTCTGAGCACCAAAAGAAAAAGCTGCACCAAGTTCCACATGGTGGCAAAATATTTGATCTTCTTGTACTCAGACCAAGTTTTAGCACACATGTATATGCACAACAACAGTGTAGATTATGTCTAGCTCATAGGTGTGCAAATAGATGTCCAAGAATACACCCAGCAAACATTTAAAACAGGAATGAAAACAGGAATCAAACTTACACCATTCACCTTTTGCAGGTATAACTTCAATCTCAGGGCTAACACAGGAACCAGTGATGAAAGCATCTCCCAATAGAAGGAAGCTCTCCTTAATATCTTCAGCTAACAGATGAAAGATATTCAAAAAGAGATGAAAGAATAACAGAAGTGTTTTTTGAGGATATGCACCTTTTTATAAATGCCAAACAAATTCTTAGAGTTATATGAAAGCAGCTGATTTGCTTTTGGTCAGTAAATGAGAAAATATAATGATCAGGCTGACACTAGTTTTACCAACTGATCCGTCTATAGAGACCAAGGTTCGCTATATAGAGACCTAAGAAAAGGTACATTTAGTAATTTTATAGCATAATTATATTAAATATTATTGTTATTATTGTTATTATTATTATTATTATTATTATTATTATTAGGTAAATATAATTTACTAAGATATATAAACCTATACGCTATGTCTATATGCTAGATAACCAGTGTATAACCTCAGAATCCAGTATGTATATTCTGTATATCAAGAAACTGTAAGTTCTGTAAAACAGAAACATTAGCGGTATAGCCTGCACAGTGTTTGACAGGCGTGTGACAGCAGGTCAGTAAACCAAAACTATGATTAGTAATTAATTAAAAATACTGCTAGTACAGCATATATAAAAACTAGCACATGTCATGAACCAATATAAGTGCACAAAGTATACAATAATTATTTTTGGTAACTGAGTTGCTTGTGTTTCTTGAGGAATTGTTTCAGCCATACACTACTTACTACATTACTACTATTACATTTAATTTTTTAAATTTTAGTAAATCACTCATTTCTACAGGCTGCTGCACATCTTTGCTTATTTGTACATCTTAATTTTATATCTGTAATTTTGCTCCTGAAAAAAACTGTGTTTTAGCACCACACATTAACACATACTGACTTGATGGAGAGGCATTTAACAGTCAGAGGTAACTATTATTTACTTTAGGTTGCCCCTGTCAACAATTGCTTTTACTCTAGCAAGCCCTTTGTTCATTTCTTGTTTAAAACAAGAAATTAACTTTCTAACAGAGACTGCCCTTCAGTTGCAGTGGTAACGGCAAATTTAACAACATTGTTATCAAATGTACAGTAGATGTTTGTGTGATTACCTCCATCAACATTCCAATCCCCCCAAAAATGTAGATTACTAGATTAGTTGAATATCTCTGCTGGATCCCATGCTGTTTGTTACAGAGCTTCCTACTGCAAAGCCTGATGATCCAGTCCTGCAGAGTGATAATCAATCATGTGAAGATAGTTGTTGAGGAGGCAGTGTGGTCGAGCATCACAAGCAGGATGGAGAGCCAAAGTAGGAAAGAAAAGGGACAAAAGAACAACAGGCAACTGAAGCCTGATTTGTGGTACAAAAAGAAATTAGTGTTTGTTGAACCTACCAAATAAAAGAAAGCTGTGCGCCCGATGTCTCTTCTCTAGGTTTTTTTAACCTACTGAAAAAAGACTCCTTTATAAGTAAGCCACAGAACAGTGGACACAATCATTAGATGAATTCTGATGAAGGTGAGTTGGCACAGATGAAGTGAGTTGGCACAATTATCCTGGGCATTAACTCTTCCTGCCACATCCCTCTTGTAGAAGATTCAGGACTGTCAAAGACATCCCAACAACACATGCTAACAGCCATTAATCACAGTGCACACCTCTACTTCTACTGCAGCCAACCAAATTCCTGAAATAAAGTGATTCTGATTTGTGTGATGATGGATTAAAAACTGTGAAAACTTATGAACAGACTACTAGTGTTGATATAAACATGTAGAATCCTATGCACTCTGTAGCTTAAAATATTTAGCCAACGCTATTTCATGTTTTCATTTACCAAAAGTCTTCTCTAACCTATAGTGTGTTATCCTTCTTCAGGTCCTTTTATACAAGATGGCAAACAATCCAAAAGTTCTGCAGGATATAACTGATAAACAAGGTGATGTAATATACTTTTTTATTCTAAACTCTCTAAACTCCATTATTTATTTGCTGGTCGGCAGGGGTCTTCCTTCTTTAAGATCTTTGGTCCCATTTTATATTATGTGTTTATATGTTTATATTAACACTTACTGTTTATAAGTGTATATTAAATTGCCATGTTCATTTAACAATATATTAAAAACCAAAGTAACAATGGACGTTGTATTAATTGTTACAGATGTGGTATAAAACCAAATACAGCATATTGTAACAACAAATTACTATCACTACAAGTACTATAACTATTACTACAAGTTACTATCTTATGTAATTACACATATAGTAAATTAAGCTAATGTTTTTATGATGGACAGCAGATTTGTCATTATATAATGAAACACTCATGCAGTTTATTAAAACATATTTGTTGCATGATCTCTAATGTCTGGATTATTGATAGTAATTTTTACTGTACCTACAAAACAACAACACGCAAACGTGGATTAATACCGATCTGTAATCTAAAGTACTTCCATAAAGATAAATATACATCTGCTAAGAATGTAGCTTAGCTGTTGCTAAGAAAATTCTATCACATGACACACTGTTTAATACCAGAACTTTCCATTCAGTTAACATATCACAAGACATGTATAGTATTGCTTCTGGCTAAATGTTAGGATAGCTGTCATTTCCAGTGTAGTGATGTAGTCTCATTGTAAAAATTGCTGTTCACCCTGCCATACTTGTGTAACTACATAAAAATAAAAATACACTGTCACAATATACTGTCACTACTATCCTAAAATAAATGTATTTAAATGTAATTACATGACAAAAAACTGAAATTAATACATGTCTGAATGTACATAAAATGCCCTCCTGCAGCCCATCTGTAACAGTGAATGCTTCAGTAGTTACAGTATTCGTGCAATTTTTGTTAATCCATAAGTACATAGTTAGATATTTAGACACTTAGAGACAAAGTAGGGCCAGATCTTTATGTGTAAGGCTTTTTTAAAAAGTATAACCAGGTGCTCTCATAAGAATGAAGAACTTCTCTCTGTTTGGGCATATTTATTAACAATTAATTTTTTCATAGGGGGGCGACAGCAACCATGTTTTCACTGCAGGAATTTAGAGGGCCAATATAAGAAGATTTACATTTACAGTTCCATATCATATGTTTACACTTACTCGGGCCCGGTGTCACCCATTGAGCTTTGTATCCAAAGAGTAGAAAGAGAATATCATTTTGGGCTTATCTCTAGATTATACTGCAGTTCTTCTCACAGGTTTTCTTGGATGATATTAGAAAGAGAAACAGAACAGGTAGAAGTATTTGGGGTGAAAACATAATATCCAAGCAAGTTTACTGAGAGAAAACCTTAGGTTGGTTGGTTTGACTTTTGAAAGTGCAAATGTGAAAAGTCATTTTGTATGCTGTGTAACTCTCTTGTGTCCTCATGTGAATACAGTACACACTGGTCCAGGCCAGAACCTTACAGCTCAGACTGGAGGAACAGTCATGGCACCTTTTCTACATGGAAATGTGTTTCATGGACCAGTTCATTTAACTTTTGGAGCTGACTCTATGTATACAGGTAATTATGCCAATAAATTAAAAAAATTGTGTATATATATATATATATATATATATATATATATATATATATATATATATATATATATATATATATATATATATATATATAGAACATTATGTTTACACACCTCACTTCATGTTGTGATTCAGTGGATGAAATGTCCAACAGACTCAAAAAGACTTTTAATTACCACACACATATGATTTATTAATAATCTGCTGAATTTAGTTGTTTTCCATGTTAGTTGAAGTGTTTAAGTGTTCTACATCTGTAGAAGTTAACCTGAGAAGACACTGAACATGTAACAGGTTTAATACCGACCATCTCAACATCCTCAACAAGCTTTTGTAGATATGCATCTGACACCATAGTGTAACTAGAGTTTAATTGAATTAATGGTTTTGGTTAAGTTAGGGGCCAAAATAAGTTTTTAGGTCAAGGTTAAGGTCAAGGTTTGCATTAGGGCCAGGTTGGGGGTTGGGATTCGATTTTGTGTTGAGGTGAGGATTGGGGTTTTACTTAATGGAACTTGTAATGTTGGGCAAACACACCAGACCAGTAGTCAGAAAAACAGGCCAGGTCAAAACCACAAGGACCAATAGCAGATACATGGAGAAGACAAAAGGTAAAAGTGGGAAGACAGGCTAAGGTCAAACCAAGTAGGTCAGACACAGTAAAAACAGTCAACAAGAAAGCAAACCAAGCAAGCAGACAAACAACAGGTGAGAGTCATTGGTACTCCAGAGAGAGTGATCTTCTTCTTTTTTTTTTTTTTTGATCAAATATTTATTGTCATTTAAAGGGAAAGAAAGAGAAAACAATCAATCAATATTCCACCCTGCAACCCACGACCCCTCCCTCCCATACCCCTACCCCTGGCGCCCCACCCCACCTTCAAATGGCCAGATTAACATGAAAGAAAGAGAATACAATACAGTCGTATAATAACTGAAGGTAAATAGATGCAAAAACAATATTAATAATGATGATAATAATAATAGACAGAGGGTGGAGCTTGGATCAGAGTTCAGAGTAGTTCGACAAACTTATCAACAGTATTTTCCCAGGCCTTTAACGTGCTTTCTTTAGCACCATGGATACGAGCAGTCGACAATTCCAAGTTAATGACGTCCACACATGACAGGATCCATTGTCACCAATTTAAAGAATAAGGAAGTTGCCAGCGTAGAACTAGTATTTTTTTGGCAGCAGTCAGTGCAGCCATCCAAATTCTTTTTTCTGTACAGTTCAGGTTACAAGAGGAATCGTCATTCAAAGGAAAAAGCTGAACTGATAAAGGAATTGGTTTCTGTAAGATGACTGATAGAGTTGTAGAAACTTTACACCAAAATCTGTATACTTTGGGGCATTCCCAGAACATGTGTAGAAATGTGCCATATTTGTTCTCAGAGCACAGCGTACATAAAGCAGAGGGTATAAGATGCATGTGGTAACGTCTACAGGGGGTTAAGTAAATTTTAAAAATAAAATTATAATGGATTAACTGATGGTTAGGATTTCTGGAGGATGAAATGATATAATCCCAGACAGTTTGCCAGTCAATTTGGTCATGATGGAGTTTGAGCTCCTTTTCCCATATAACCTAAATACTCAGCGGTTTGTATGTAGCTCGAAGAAGGGCAGTATAAATAAGAGATACAAGTCCGCTGGTTCTCACGTTTTTACCAAATAAATTATGTAAAGGATGCAAAAGTAGGGTATCGCGCCAGGGGACCCCTTATGCTTTCATCGCTGAGCGTAACCAAAGATAAAGAAAGAAAGAAGATCCAGGTAACTTATAAGATAATTGTAGGTCTTGGAATGTCCGGAGTCCAAAATTATTAATGATGTCATCCAGAATATGAATTCCTTTTTGTTGCCACTGGGGAAAGGTGAAAGGTTTATTACCTGTGAGAAGTTTATAATTATGAAAAATAGGAGAAAAACTGTGCCATCTAGGGGAAGTTTTAGTTATTCTTTCTGCCGTTCTCCAAGTTAGGAGTACATTAGCAATAATCAGTCCATACCTCATTTTACAGAATTTCAAAGAAACATTAGAGTATATAAAATCTTGCAATCTATGAGGAGCAATAATACCTTCCTCTATAGGGCGCCAGGAAGCTTTGGCATCAGGGTTAAACCATACAACTATAGACCGATATGTAAAAGCATGATGATATAATTTGAAATTTGGTAGCTAGTATCAGATTGTAGACTGTGGACTGGTTTAATGGGCTGGTTTAAGTAAGTATTAAGCCTAGTGATTGATATAGGATTTTAAATGAAGATTTTCACCTGAAAGCAAAATACAGACCCTGACTAGGGTTTAATTTATCTCTGGGATAAAATAGTAAAAAAAAATCTTACAAGATTAATACTGTAGCAATTAATGCTGCATTAGTTAATTAAATATTCCTGATGTCAGACAGCATAGTTTAGCTTATTTTAAGCATAAACAATAATTGCCTTCTGATCCAATCTCACTGTCAGGTATATGTACATAAGACATCCAGGGATCACAACACTTGTCACGAAATTGAGCCACATATCCAAACTAGTTTTAATAAAAGTTATTTATTGACAGGACATTAATAACAAGGTAAATAAAATATTAAATGATAAGTTGGATTAATATATGCATAACAGGAAGTTCAGATACATCACCTTCAATTAAAGAGACTACATAAGTGTGCTGAAACTCAGAGGAAGCTATTTTGTAGAAAATGAGCAGAGCTGGAGTACAAATCTGAGTGGAACAATTACTCTAAAATACGTTATTTTAAAACATCACTAAGCACCTCTTGATTGATTTAGCAGAATGCAGTCAGGTTAACAGAACCCCTGACCACATCTAAGGGACTCTGCTTCTAGCTGAGTCTGCTTCTAGACAGGCCCATATTCAACTGTCTCTGTTGGGTCCTTCTTCCTCTTTGTCCTGGGTCCCTTTGGTAAGCCCTTGGGTCAGCTGCTGGTCATCTTCTTGTCAGCTCAGCTCAACTTAGAGTGAGTGAAGCATAAGAAAGAGCGTTAAGTGAGAGAGTGTGGCCTTGTGATATGAGAGCCTAATTTGGATTCCCCCGATTCAGTGAGTTGAAGTGAGTGATTTCCATGTACATTTGAGAATTTCAAAGCATGGTTGTGTCATAAAATATCACAAGCATTTTGTGTGTAAAATGTAGGCATTAATTTGGTTAATAAAAAGGAGAGAAATGATTTAAGATCTCATACAAGAGCAGTATCTATATGCCAGATGTGAATACGAGAACTGAGGTGCAGGAGCATATTCAGGAAAACGACATATATCTTAGTGTAAGTGTACATGTAGGAATTACAGTACATTCAAGTAGCAAAGTGTGCAGGTAAGTTTCTGGTTGTAAACAGTATAGATATATAAAGTGTGTAGTGCAGGTAGAAGTATAGCAGCTCAGGTAAACAGCTAAACATATTTGTACAGTTGTACAGTGTATAAATAAATAAAATATAGATAAATAAAATACAGCTCAGATATTCAAGTTAACAGGTTTAGTTAAAGTGCAGTGCATAGAGCCCTGTGATCTAGTGTAGCCCAGTGTGTGGGCTGGGGTTGATCAGGGCTAGATCAGTAAACAGTCTACAGTGTTGTAACAATCTATAGTGTTGTACTCACGTTCTGTTAGGCGCTGCCGGTGTGACCAATTTGACAGCTCTAGGGTAAAAGCTGTTCCTGAACCTGGTGGTTCTGGCTCGGATGTTCCGGTACCTCTTTCCGGAGGGCAGAGGTTGGAGGAGGGGATGGCTGAGGTGTGGGGCCTGAAGATATGTTGACTGCTTTCCTCAGACGTCTCTTGTTGTAGATGTCCTGTATGGGTGGGAAGTTGTGGTGATGTGCTGTGTGGTCTTTACCATCCTCTGCAGGGCCTTGCGCTCAGCAGTGGAGGCACTAACATACCACACAGTGATGCAGCTTGTCAGGATGCTCTCCACGGTGGATCTATAGAAGTTGCAGAGGAGCTGCTGTGGCAGGTTGACTCTCCTAAGCCTTCATAGAAATGCGGGCACCACCCCTTTGTGGGTGGGTTCTGTGCCTGGTTCTTGTGGTGTAAGTGGAGAAACACTTTGCAGCAGTTGCACCAAAAGCAATAGCAAAAGTAATTTCTAACCAGGCTATGTCAGTTTCTAGCCATTGAAACTTTTGTTGACCTGAGAGGGTCTAAATCATCTTCATATGGATCAAATATACAGATATAAAATTCTTCTGCTTCTGTTTGGATTTTAATCTCTTTACAATTTATGTTCATTTGTTCTTTTTTCAGAGGTAACCAAAAAGAGTTCAGCGCTGTCCTCCACTCCAAGTCCATCTGGAGATTCAGTTTTTATTGCAGGTAAGACGTCATTACTGTTAACCTTTCTTAATGCAAAAATATTTAAGACTGCAACAAGTTAGAAATGTAAATATATTATTAAATTATTAAAGTATCCACTGGTTTAAAACCTCATCACTTCATACAAATACGTAATGTTATTGAGAAACAAGGTAAAGAAAAGAGATAGCATAGGAGATCAAAATAGATTATATTTTTTGCTGATCTTATTGTACACAGTAACCACAGCACCAAAACAACCCTACATAAAATCACACTGTGTAAAGTCCATGTGTTAACAAGCAATTATAAACATTCATACTAAAGTCATACTACTAGGAAAACCTACGTCCACTTGCTATTTGATCACCAAACATTCTCAGCATAGCAGTGAAACCCAGTGGTAGTGGCTGGATGGTACATTTGGTAAGTATAGGCGTAGTAAAAGCATTGCTGGGATGTTGGAAGTGTTTCGGCCAGAATAGACTTTAGGAATTCCTGCTTTTGCACTTTAACGTCAAGGGTCTGTTTCTGGTCACAGAGATGCTCTTTGCTAGATATTTTAGGGTGGTCCACTCTCAACCTAGCAGTGACACAGACATGTGTAAGACACATCTGATATATATCTGAAAATCTGATATACTCATACCAGCAAAACACACAGCAGGGGTGTGCGAATGCTGAGGCTTATAGTGCGCAGAGGTCGTCAACTTTCTGATTAGCTCAAGCTCAAGATTAGCTCAAGAACAGTGAGTAGAGAGCTTCATGGAATGGGTTGCCATGGCTGAGCAGCTGCATCCCAGCCTTACTTCACCAAGTGTAATGCAAAGCATCGAATACAGAGGTTTAAAGCGCCACCACTGGAGTAATGAGTCACACTCTGGCAATCCGGAGAACAGTGCTTGTCTGATTGCTTTGTGCCCAGTGTAAAGTTTGGAGGGGGGATTATGGTGTGGGGGTGTTGTTCAGAAGTTGGGCTCGGCCTCTTAGTTTCAGTGAGAGGAACTCTTAATGCTCCAGGAGACCAAGAGACTCTGGACCATCTCATCCTCCCAACTTTGGGGGAACAGTTTGGGGATGGCTCCTTCCTGTTCCAACATGACCGCACACCAGTGCACAAAGCAAGCTCCATAAAGACATGGGTGAGCGAGTCTGGTGTGGAGGAACTGGACTGGCCTGTACAGAGTCCTGACTTCAACCCGATAGAACACCTTTGGGATGAATTAGAGTGGAGACTGAGAGCCAGGCCTTCTCATCAGTGTCTGACCTCACAAATGTGCTTCTGAAAGAATGGTCTGAAATTCCCATAAACACATTCCTACCCTTGTGAAAAGCCTTCCCAGAAGAGTTGAAGCTGTTATAGCTGTAAAGGGTACTATATAAATAACCAATACACCTAGACTGGCTAATCTAGTGCTGCTAAATGGATTTTGGCATGTGGGAATTCTCTGCAGACAACACAAATAAATTAACCATAAATGACTGCGTTTTAGTAATTGTGAATAATATTGATATTGATTATGTTTGATCATGAATTCACAGCCATAACAAATAATTTGTGCCTTGTCCAAAAATAAAAACACTGATTAGCAATTCATACAGTATGCAAACTCAACACATGAAGATGTGTAAAATCATCATAAAATGTGATGACACCTGCACAATCAAACATTAACCCAAATTGCACCCACATCTAAATACCATCAATTATTAATGGTTATTTTTGAGAGAAAAGTGGTTATTCATAGACATTTTAGGTCTTTTACTTTTACTTACTCTTTACATTGTCACAGGTTTAATAAAACAAAAATGAACCCCATAAAGCAAAATAAATCTATATAAAATTAATTATTTATTTCCCAATATGGCACAAAACATAAAATATCTATTATCATAACTATTCCAACCAGATTGTTTGTAACAAATCATGATCATGCTGACTAAATGTGGCATTAAGTTCATACAGTTACAGCATTTTCTTGAGATAGAAAGTGTGTCTAGCTACAATTTTTAGCACAAAAATAAACTTCCAGAAATGTCCAGAGACCTTCTTTACGTATAACTGGCCACAAGAAATCTTGTACACATTGCATGTATAGGGGAGCACATGTAGGCTTACGAAATTCTCCTACATGTCTCAGACACAATTTTGCAGGAAGTGAAAGTAAAACATTAGAAATGTCAGTTTTCCTGCAGTGACATCTTCAAAAATTAAGCAGTTTAAAATTATGTTCCTCAGTAACCAACTGTTCATGTCCTTCAACCTTTTAAAACAGCACTGGATTAAAAACTGGCATGTTTCTGTGATGGAACTTTACAGATGGAAGTTCAGGAACACTTTCAAACAATTGTCAATAAACAGCAATAAATAGTCTGTACTTTGCAGAGTGAAAATGATTATATTATACATATTCAGTGGGTGCCCAAGAAAGCTGCCAACATAATGTTTTAGGAAAATCTATGTTTATTTAAATGTTCAGCATGTGTGGTTGCTAGATTGACCATCCTGCAGTCCCCATTTTTTTTCGATTCAATTCAGCACAATAAAAAAAGAATGGCAAAACTTCTGCTTTTAAAACTGCATTAGTATTTGTCTTCAGTCACCAAACGCTTATTAAGTGATATAAAAGGAAAAGTGATGTAACATAGTTATAAACATATGCTGAACCAACTTTATTTTGGAATGTGTATTAGTATTAAATTACATTTAGAATGAACATATATTTTTTTAAAAATGCATAAGCTTTCAGTTTTTTTTATTTAATAAAAGTCAAACAAATGTTACCTTAACTTTCTGAGAGAGACCTTTTGTGGTGTAGTAATCAAAAAATATTGTAATTCACTTCAAAGGGAAGATAATAAACACAATGTGTGTTTTGGTCAAGTATATATATATATGTTAAAATATATATAATTTTATATGACTTTTTTTTTCTTTTTATCCTTCTATGGCAGAGGATCAAATGAATAGCATCGATTTGAAGTCCACCCTCAGGCAGTTATATGAACGTATACTGATTGGGAATTCCCAGACAGGCCATTCAAAGTTCTTGGAGGATATCTACACTGATCTCATTATAGTGCAGAATATAAATGGGGGAGTCATTCAGGAGCATGAAGTGATACAAATGGAAATGTCCTCCAACAGACCTGCTGGTGAGGAAGTTCGTGTCACATGCAGTGACATTTTTAAGGTCCAGCCTGGTACCAATAGACGGAACAGAAAAGTGCTGACAATGGGAATTGCAGGAGTAGGGAAAACTGTTTCAGTCAACAAATTCATACTTGACTGGGCAAAGGGTGAGGAGAACCAAGACATAACCTTCATTTTTCCGCTTCCCTTCCGAGAACTGAATCTTAAGAAAGACAAGAAGTTCAGTTTGATTAAACTCCTGAATCACTGCTTTTTCTCTTCAAATTCTGAACTGAAGTCTCTTCCAAAGGGGGACGGTAAAGTTCTGTTTATCTTTGATGGCCTAGATGAGTGCCGATTTCCTCTTTGCTTTGAGGATGGAGAGGAAGTAAAAGATGTCAATGAGAAGACCACAGTGGGATCACTGATCACCAATCTGATCAACAGAAATATGCTTCCCTTTGCTCTCATCTGGATAACTTGCCGTCCAGCAGCAGCCCACCTGATTCCCCGGGAGCACCTCAATCTGGTGACAGAAGTACGAGGATTCAGTAATGAACAGAAGGAGGCGTACTTCAGCAAATACTCTAATGAAGATATGGGAATGAAACTGGTTTCACACATAAAGAAATGTAGGAGTCTCTACATCATGTGTCAAATACCAGTGTTCTGCTGGATCTCTGCCACTGTGCTTCAGCCTCTGATGGTTCAAAACAACAATAAGGAGATCCCAACAACCCTGACAGGAATGTACGTAAGCTTCCTACTGCAGCAGAAAAACCTGATGCAAAAGAAATACAGTGAGCGGACCAAAACTGCTAATGCTGAGCGTGTAATTCTGAAGCTCGGTGAACTGGCCTTCAGTAACCTTGAGAGTGGAACTCTGATATTCTATGAAGATGATCTTAGGCATTGTGGCATCGATGTCAGTGATGGCACTGTGTTCTCAGGAGTGTGCACCCAGCTTTTCAGTCAGCAGGAGGGAGTTTCTGAGAGGAACATTTTCAGCTTTGTGCATCTGAGTGTTCAGGAAAGCCTTGCAGCTTTATATGTGCATCACTTACACTGTAATGAGAAACAAAATGCATTTAAAAAGAGCACATTCTTTAACAAGCTTAAATGGAGGAATAAGAAGATAAGTGATCTTCAGAAGTATGCAGTAGCAAGAGCTTTAAAGAGTAAAAATGGACACCTGGACCTCTTCCTCCGTTTCCTCCTTGGCCTCTCACTGGAGGACAGTCAGCATGTCCTAACTGAACTCTTACCAAATCTGAACAAAGCCGAGAGTGTTAATGACATAGCTGACTATATTAAGAAGAAACTGCGTAAGGAAATGTCATCTGACAGAAGCATGAATCTCTTCCACTGCCTGAGTGAACTGAAGGATGATTCCCTGACAACTGAAATCCAGAAATACCTGAAATCAGGAGATCTCTCAACACAAGAACTCTCATCTATACAGTGGTCAGCTCTGGCGTTTGTGTTGCTGATGTCAGAGGAGACTCAGGAGAAGTTTGAGCTAAAGAAATACAAGCTATCAGATGAAGGACTGAGCAGACTACTGCCAGTGGTGAAAAACACAAGACGAGCTCTGTAAGTATCATTTCCATATTTTAACTAAACTACAGTTTTCACAGGTTATATTTTAAATGGCTTTACTGCTGACCTCCATTCAGAAAACAAAGTTATTAAATTAATTATTTAAATGAACTACCATACATCATTTACAGTATGTACAAGCTGTGCACTGATATAAACACAAAGTTTTTAAAATATAGATATTTCTGCCAAAAGAAATTAGTTAAACTGTTTTAGAAGTTTCTAAAATAGACAGCGAACCAACTGAGTGACTGCTATAATATGATTTAGTCTGTGTTAATATTCTTGCCGCTGCATTTTGCTCAAGTTGTAGTCTGTTTGTTGTGCCGTAGGGAGCCCTATAAACAATGCACTGCAACAGTACAGAGAAGAAGCATAGATACATTTCTTAACACCTTACTGCCAGAGAAAATGCTGAGCTCATGCTGTATTACTTAAACAATAAAAATCAGTTTTAACAATGTTATTGATATGCAGATTAGAAATTAGAGTTACACCACGATTCTGTCTCATGTACACATTTTTTCCTCTTTGTTTCACCAACATTTATATATATTTAATCCAGTTAACATTCATGGGCAGACCTTTAACTAGCTTGTCTACTGTAGTGACATCATCTGCTATCTACAAATATACACAGTTTTGGATCAGTTACAAAACTATGAAAATTGATGCCATGCTTCTTAATCTGACCCAGTGGCAGCACATTAGAAATGAAAATAAAAGTGGTCCACATAAAGATAAAATCATGCTTATTATAAGCATAATGAGACAGTAAGACACTGAAGACAATAATGGTGATAGAGTAACTTGTCCATTAGTAGAATTAAGATGTTGGGTTAAAGTGGTATGACAGGGCCAGTACACCAGTAGTGCAGGCTCATTAACATTAAGGCTGTTTAAAGTGATGAGTGCAGAGCAGTTCTTGAAAAAGTCACAGTTCAGTATTTAATTTGGGGGGGGGTGTGGTCAGGGTGCTGAGTTTGTGTGTGTGTGTGTGTGTGTGCAGGGGCAGAAGTGGGAGGGGATGTAGGTCTCTAGGGGGCAGAGCAGGGACAGAGTACAGAACCCTGAGAGCCTGGTGGATGGAGCTGTCCCTCAGTCTGCCGGTCCTTCCTGATGGCATCAGATTAAAAAAAAACTGTGGGTGGGTAGGATCTCCTGCCGAGCTGAGGGCTTGGGTGTGATGGTGTGGGTAAGCAGAGTGAACAGAAGTGGGCTTAACACACATCCGTGGGGGGCCCCCGTGTTCAGTGTGATGGTGCTGGATGTATTATTGCCGGCTCGTACTGCCTGTGGTCTTCCGCTCAGGAAGTCTAACAGCCAGTTGCATAGTGATGTGTTGAACCCCAGCTGGTCCAGTTTGTGAATGAGCTGTTGGGGGATGATTGTGTTGAACGCAGAGCTGAAGTCGATGAAAAGCAATCTGACATAGCAGTCCTTTTTATCCAGATGTTTGAGGGCTGAGTGGAGAGCAGTGGAGATGGCATCGCCAGTTGAGCGACTGGACTGATATGCAAACTGGTATGGATCCAGGGAGGGGGCCGGGAAGGGGCGGGGGGGGTGTAGACCTGATGTGTTGCATGACTAACCATTCGAAGCACTTCATGAAGATGGAGGTGAGTGCAACCAGATGGTAGTCATTGAAACAGGAGGGCGACGGCTTCTTTTCTGTGTACACATCTGTAAGTTCCCCTGCACAGTCCTTCAGCACACGACCAGGTGTGTTGTCAGGACCAGGTGCTTTGCGATCTTCCTGAATGCTCTCCTCACACTGTCCGGGGACAGTGTCAGCACCTTGTCGCCGGGAGGGGGAGAGGATTTCAGTGTGGGCATGATGTTGAGTGCCTCGAACCCAGTGAAGAAGTCTTTGGGACCGGGATTATGGTTGTAGCTTTGAAGCATGTGGGGACCACAGTCTGGCTGAGTGAGGTGTCAATGATGTCTGTGTACACATCTGTTCCCCTGCACAGTCCTTCAGCACACGACCAGGTGTGTTGTCAGGACCAGGTGCTTTGCGATCTTCCTGAATGCTCTCCTCACACTGTCCGGGGACAGTGTCAGCACCTGGTCGCCGGGAGGGGGAGGGGATTTCAGTGTGGGCATATTGTTGAGTGCCAGTGAAGAAGTCAGATTGTTATGTCAAAAGCACTTAAACAAAGGCTGTTAAATACTTCTTTAAAAAGTTGCTGGAATGGAATACACTACACTATAATACATACTTTTTCATGTCGAGGCCTCAGTAAGACAATTTTTGGTTCCTTTAGGATTTAAAAGATGATCAGTTATTATCTCTCTGTATTGCTTAGTTATAAATGTTAATGTGAGTCCTTGAATTCTAGAGTTTTACATAGCAGGACATAAAAAAATAATCTTAAAATGTCTTAAAATTAGGTATGGTGTTTGGTTTTTGCCAAAGCAGGAGTGTGTATAACATCCAAGTGTTGCCCAGGTGAAGGGAGTCTAGGGGACAACTAGATAACTGGGGTGATGGTGCAGTGTTCACCGGCATGATAAAGACCTGCAGTGCGGTTCTTCTTTCTTTAATTATTTGTTCACCTGTGGAGAACATAATCTATTTACCCTTCCTGCTCCTTACTACTAGAACAAGATAGAGTAGATAGAGTGCTGACTCTAAGAGTTTTATTAAATTAGGAAAAACAAACTGATAGTGGTTTTATAAGCTGATAGTAAATTTTTAAAAAAAATTTAATAAAAGCTGTATTTTAAACTTGCATTTGTGAGTTTTGTTGTATACAAAGCTTCCCTTTACTTGAGGGATGTGTGTGTGATAGGAATGTGTGTTTTGTACATTGTGAAATATTCTGTGCACTGTGAGCTACTCTAACCAAAAACAAATACTTGGCCAATAAAGCTGGATTCTGATTCTGATTCTAAGATGGGCTGCCATGTTTTTTTTTTTGTTGTTGTTGTTGTTTTTTTACAACAAGACACTGTCTCCTGGCAACCCTTACAAACAAGCCATCCTTGTTCAGTCTTTTTCTAATTGTACTGTCATAAACATGAATATTTACATGCTAATTGAGGCCAGAGGGATCTGAGATGTAGGTCTTGGTTTTTTGCAGTTTCTCTGAGCACTGTAAAGTCTGACCTTGGGGAAAATTTGCTGAGACTATTGGAGGGTAAACGCTGAGTGACAGTCATTAATTAGCTGGGATGTCCCCTCCTTAAAAGACTGGCAACTGTCTTGAATGTTTTCCACTTGTAAACAACCTTTCTCACTGTAGAATGAATTGTTTGGAAATGACCTTATAACCCTTCTCAGATTAATGGCCAGAGGCAGTTGCTTCTCTCAAGATTATGCCTGATGTCTTTCCTCCTTGGCATTATGTTAACACACACCTGCATTCTGCAGACAAACACACTGCCAAAACTTGGTGACACATGTTGATGATCAGTTAATCTAGAGCATTTGATCAGTAGCCCTTTCCATCTTAATTCCTAATGGAGGCACACTGTTTCTGCATTGTAGCCTAGTTTCTGCTAAATAAATAATTACACTGTGTATTGTGCCATATGTTATTGTATATCTACTTTTAGGGCCATTTTTAAATTAAGAATTTATTATTAATAAACCATGGAACTCTTTTGCTTGTTTAATTTTTAACACAAAATTATGATGGTTGCGACAAATGTATTGAACCACTGATAGCCAATGACAATTAGAGTCCTATCAGAGTAATAATGAGAAACAGATCTGAAAATCTGATTAAACTCTGATTAACTGATTAAACCAGTGACTACTGTATCACAGTGAAAAACTATAAATGTCAGTAACTGCTGTTAGAAGTCTACAGTGATGATCTATTTGAAAGAACATGAGACAGTCTCAGTGTAATGTGAAGCTGGAGAGCTGTCTAGTGGTCTGCCTTGTCAGATGTTGCCCTACAATTAAGCAGAACCAGCAAAGAAATGTTCCCTTGGTCAGATAATAAAACAATTTCCACTAGTGCTGTCGCAGTAACATTGATAAGGCCTCGGTTCAATCTGAAAATGTTCAGATGTTAGTTCTGTGCAGGTAGGAACAGAGTTGTTGTGGCACAGCTTTATCTAAAATCTTATGGATTAGTTTTACAGGGCAGTAGACGTAAAATCATTGCTACTGTAGGCTAATTTACATATACATTTAAGGCACTTAGCAGATAAGATAAGATAATTCTTTATTGATCCCACAGTGGGGAAATTTGCAGATGCTCTTGACTTACAACTGTCTAAAACTCTCCTTGTCTAAGACTAGTCTAAAACTCTCCTTGCCCTCCACTGCCCAATCAAAGGACAGTGCTAATGCCTTGAAAGAAGAGCACTAACTAGCAATCCCAAGCCATTACTCATACCTAGAGGGAAGAACTGTTAAGATCAGTTTAATAGAAAAACAAAGCATTTCAGTATAAACAGTATCTCACAAAAGTTAGTACACCCCTCACATTTTTGTAAAAAATGTATTATATCTTTTCATGGGACACTCTGATACAATGTAAAGTAGCCAGTGTACACCCTGTATAACAGTGTAAATTTGCTGTGACTATAAAAACTCAACACACAGCCAGTAATGTCTAAACCACTGGCAGCAAAGGTGAATACACCCCTAAGGTTTTAGATGTGAAGCAGGTGTGTTAAATTTGGTGTTATTGCTCTCACACTCTCTCATACTGGTCACTAGAAGTTCAACATGGGACCTCATGGCAAAGAACTCTCTGGGGATCTGAAAAAAGAAGTGCTGCTCTACATAAAGATGTTCTAGACTATAAGAAGAACCAACACCCTGAAACTGAGCTGCAGCATGGTGGCCAAGACCATACAGAGGTTTAACAGGACCAGGTCCACTCAGAACATGCTAAGTGCATGTGCTCAACGTTGTATCCAGAGGCGCCCTTTTGAAAATAGACAGAGGAGTACTGCCAGCATTGCTGCGGAGGTTAAAGGGGTGGGGTCAGCCTGTCAGTACTCAGACCATATGCCATATGCACACTGTATCAACTTGGTCTGCATGGCTGTCATCCCAGAATGAGTGCTGCCGGGTATGGGTAGCTACAGTTCATTGAGGGAACCATGAATGCCAACATGTACTGTGACATACTGAAGCAGAGCATGATCCACCTCCCTTCGGAAACTGGGCCGCAATACTCCAACATGATAACGACCCCAAACACACCTCCAAGACCACCACTACCTTGCTAAAGAAACTGAGGGTGAAGGTGCTGGACTGGCAAAGCATGTCTCCAGACCTAAACCCACTGGCATCCTGTGAAGCTTTAGTGAACTCCATGTCCAGGAGAGTTAAGGCACTTCTGGAAAATAGTGGTGGCCACACAAAATGTTGACACTTTGATCATTTGGCCTTTTTCAATTTGTACTCACTTTCGTTAACAGCGGTTTAGACAGTAATGGCTGTGTGTTGAGTTATTTTGAGGGCACATCAAATTACCCTGTTCTACAATCTGTACACTGACTACATTATATCAGAGTGTCATATCTTTAGTGTTGTCCTATGAAAAGATATAATAAAATATTTACAAAATGTGAGGGGTGTAGTCTCTTTAGTGAGATACTGTACATCTGTTAGTGCTTATTCACTTAGTGGTTAATGGTAAATGGAGTTTAGTAGCTCCTAAGTTCTTAGTTAATTATAGGTAATGCTAAACAATTCATCTTGTTAAACAGCCCTTCTGGGGATTTGTGGTAGTGCACATGGCTTCTGACATGTACTAGCTCATCCGTGGCTTCACATGCTCCACCCTTTGTTCACACCTGCAGCTGAGCAATGCCTCATTAAGACTGTTCCCTAAACTCCTCTGTTTGTTCTGTTAGTTGTGAAGTCTCTTTATTCCTATATGAGTTTTAAACATAGTTTTCTTGGTCTTGCCCATGTTTCTGATCTTTGCCTTGTCTCCTGGTTTCTGATTTATGGTCTCTGAGTTTTGGCTGTCTCTGTTCTTGCCTCCCTGTGTAATGAGCCCTGCCTGTTAGCACTTATCAATAGTCTATAATTCTATTTTTCTATGTGTACTGGAATACTTAGACTTTGTTGCAATAGGCTCTCATGGTATTAAAGTATAGAAGTAAATTAAATATACAGCAGCATGGAATTTAATAAAACATAATAAAAGGATATGCAATGTTGAGCAGGACAGAACAAATTAGAAGAGCATATGAAATATATATACATATACTGTATATGCTGTATTATGAAATTTAGTCAAGCACTATCTACTCTAGTTGTCTGACAGTTTGTTTAAAGCTCAAGTGTGATCATTGTACCATGGAGTAAGCTTTTTTTGCCATGTTCTTTTACTTTTTTACTGGAGCCACATTATCTAGAAAAAAGTGTCCTCTAAGCATTTATTCTAAATATCTAATTCTGTAGATTTAGACAAAGAGCAGATAAAAGGGTAATATGTGAAATAGGAGAAGGTAAAGAGAAATGGATGTAGGCATGGGTGGGGTTAATAAGTGAAACGTATTGTATTCTGTACATCATTGGATTGGCATCAGTGTTGACTTCAGGTTGTGGAATGCTGAAAACAACAAACAAAATAATAACAAATAAAATAATTGTCAGCAAAGAATCAGTAAGAAGTGGGACTTTTAGGTTAAGTTTATTATGTTATAGTAATACAGAGAGAGAACGATATTTTTACCTAGACCCACCATTAGACCTCATCATAAATGAATGTAAGAACAGGTGTGGGGAAAAAAAAAAAAAAAACAGTCGACCTATAACATCAACTGTACACGAGGGGGGTCTTTGGAAGACTGAAGGTTAGTAATAGACTTAATCAAAAGTATAAAGGTATTCTAAGTGTTTTGTACTTGTTCATTTATTTTAGGCTCACTTGTGCACCTTAAAAAACTACATTATTCATAATGTGCATGTCTAATTTTTCATCACATTGATTTTGAATCATGCCATATATTATTCACATTTTTAAAATGAAAAAAAAAATAGCAGTTTACACAGTATGTGGTCACTGGGTTGATTAACCCTGGGAGAGAACACTCAAGTTCCTTTTGTAAACTAGTTGACAAAAAGCGTCTTAGATTTCCTGCTCTGTGAACAATTAATGAATGCTAATAAAGAAGGTAGGACAAAAATAAAGGACTCAAGGAGTCAAGTTAATGTATCTCAAAGCCTGTCAGTGGAATTAGAAGTATTAAACTAAATTGTTCACCTAGTTCCAAATCACAGAATAGGTTTAGAAATGTAATTTGTGTGTGATTTGACTGGCTGATTTATATAGGATAAAAGATTTAAATTAGTCTTTTGCCTAAATTTCCCCAAATGGCCCAGGTTGAACCATCATGGTGCAGACATTTTCAGCAGCATTATGTGACAGGCACCGCATTCACATACAATAACAACACATTGTGGGGTGGATGACAAATTCGGTCCAAAAACATGATTCTAGACATGTGAAGGGACTACATCTTATTTCAGTGTGGGGTAAAATCTATAATTAACAGCAAAATGACAAAGGACGGCACATATTTTTAGAGTGTGATATGGCATATACACCAATGTGTCATGAATGTCCTTTTATTACAGCTGCTTTTGGTTACTGTTTGAAGTGCTTTGAGAAAAAAATGAATTAAATGCCACACAACAACACAGAAAATGCAATTTATCTACAAAATAATTTTTGACCAACTATTCTACTCACCAGACCTGTATGTAGCTATATTAATCTCCACAATAATACAGTAACTGTATATTAAACAGGAACACTTTCATTGACTTGAAGTGAATGAAGAAAGAAACACAATTAAAAGCTTGTAAAGGAGTGGTTGTCTAAATGGTAGATCTACTTGGATCTACTTAAAGTCATTAAAAACTTGAAAATGCAATTTGGCTAGGGATGTCCAAACATTTGCACTATGACCTTATCCCTGAGAAGAATAGATCTGAAGTAGAGATATGAACTAAAATTCCATTAAATAATAAAAACTGAAGAGTCAGAATATTTGTCAAAAGCATTATTGATATTATATACTACATGTCTAAATATAAAACTTTATAAATAAACTGAAGACAACTGTCACTTACTGGAACCACCTTAGTAAACAAAAGTTGTACCAGAGAATTTGTATTGTCTGTATATGATATTAAAACACAGTTCCATTTAAAAATCCTCATTTGAGTATGCTGTAAAATATATATGTATTTGTTCGTTGTTTGCAGGCTAGCTTTGTCTAATCTTGGAGTAAAGGATTGTGAAAGTCTTGGATCACTTTTAAAACTGGAAAATTCCGTCCTGAAAGAGCTGGACCTCAGCAACAATGATCTGCAGGATTCAGGTGTAGAGCTACTGTCTGCTGGCCTGAAGAGTTCACAGTGTAAACTGGAAATACTCAGGTTAGTGTTTCTTTCAGTATTTTACTGAACGATAGAAATTCAGCTGTACTCTGAATTTTACCAATACATCTGTTTTATATTGTGAAACATTGGGGTTCTACAAAATAATAAATGGAAATAAATAATTATATTTAAATGTCCATTTGGTAAGGAAGACAATTTGTGTTCTAAAATAAGACTCCTACATAACAGGATTAGTTGAACATAATTTTAACATTTAGACATATCAGTCTCTTGCCAACTGTTTATATTCACATGGACAGTCATTCAGTTTCATCCATGTTGTCAGATTCAACCTGTATAGCACTGATTGAATAGAATAGAATCTTTATTATACTATACTTGCGTACAACGAAATTTAGTGCGACACTCTCCAAGAGAAAACAACAATAGAAAGAGCAGAAATTATACAGGTAAGATATTTACATATTTACCATGAGAAATTTACATATAAGCAGTGCAAGTAGAGAATGACATTTAACAGCAGTACAATATAAATATAAATGAATGTGTAAAGTGACTGTGCATGGATATGCAAAATATGCAGAATGTGCAGTATAACAGTGTATGGAGGTAGTTGTTCAATTACTATATGGATTATAAATAAGTTCGGTGCTGTATATAAATCTGCATGGGTGTATCACAGATGTATCACAGAGGTAGTAATCCGTTCAGTCAGTGAGGTGTTGTGGAGGTGTTGTGGAGACCACAGCTCTTGGGAAGAAACTGTTTCTCAGTCTATTTGTTTTTGTGCGGATAGCCCTGTACCGCTTGCCAGACAGTAACAGGTCAAAAAGGCAGTGTCCAGGGTGTGTTGTGTCTCTGCTAATGCTGGAGGCCTACTTCTTTAATTGGCTGTTATAGACACTGTCCAGGCTGGGAAGGTCAGTACCAATAATCCGTCTGGCCACCTTGACCACACGATGCAGGTCCTTCCTCTCTGAGACTGTGCAGCTGGAATACCACATGATCATGCAGTGAGAGAGGATACTCTCAATGGTGCTGCGGTAAATTTAACCAGAAGTTTCTGGGGTAGCTGAGCCTGTTTCAGCTTCCTCAGGAAGTACAGTCTCTGTTGTGCCCTCATGCATAGGTACGAGGTGTTAGAAGACCATGTTAGATGATTGGTTACAGCTCTCTGAATTGAGCAGCAGGGCTCACTCTGTGCCTGGAGTCATCTGCTTGGCTCTGCTCATTGAAAAGGAGCAGTGGAGTAAATTATGCGTTCTTAACAAATCATATTTACAATGCTTTAATAAATTAAAACAATGAAAATAGAAAAATTAAATATATGGAATGATGTAATCAGGTTTCTGAAGTACGTGTATGTGATTGCAGTATAAAATACAATATATCCAGTATGAACAATATGCGGTCCATAGGCCTGGACCAATGTGATTATTCTTAAGTATTTGCCATGATTACAGCTGAACACTAAGCACTGCAAACTACGTACTAAGGACTATAACTAGCATTATTCATTGTTTAAGTGAGCCGTGAGTTAAAATGTATAACATGTATAATGCTTTGTAAAGGTGCAAAACTGATAATAAGGAGATTAAGGACCATTTGTGAACCTCCGTGGGAAAGTAAGGAAAGTTACTCCTGCTTCCTCCAAACGAGAATGAATTCATAGTAGCTGGCTCATAGCATTTCATAATCAAATTTAAATACTTTTTTTTTTAATGATGCATTTTATTCAGACAAGAAAAGGTAAATTGGGGTTGAGGGGGGAGTGAGGAGTCAAACTGAAACCCCACCTAGCCCCAGGCAACTCAAGATTACTTTTAATAAATGAAATATTACCTTTTTAAGGCCAACCCAGGTTATTGTGATTATTTTCATTAAGTGTGATGTAATCTATGTTCAATGTGTTAATTTTGCCACAACAGGAGGACATTTCATGTTCTTAATGTTAATGAATACATTATTTTGTGTTAGTTATTCAGTACTTAATGTGAAGTGTTAATGAGAATGCCCACAAAAAAGGATTCATTAAATGAAACTGTTTTTATCATAAAAAGGATAATCTGTCATATGGAGTTAAATCTAGCACAATTCCATACACTGAGATTTGCCATTTTTGCCAAAGTTGTTTGTGAAAATATGTGTTTTAATATTTTGATCTGTTTGATCCCTCTCACTCTATAGTCAAACTTTATTCTCCTCTCTGCAGATTGTCTGGGTGTATGATCACAAAGAAAGGATGTTCTTCCCTAGCTACAGCTCTGAGTTCAAACCCCTCACACCTGAAAGAACTAGATCTGACCTACAATCATCCCGGAGAGTCAGGAGTGAAGTTGCTGTCTGCTAGACTGGAGGATCCACACTGTGCACTTAACACCCTCAGGTGCGAACAATTGTGTTCTGTGATGTGTGTCTGTGGTAAATTCAGAATTCAGGGTGACTGAACAACTGAAAATGGAAATTATGAGGTCCTTCTACACTTTATACAGAGTTTTGCATAATGATGATTCTAGTTAATGTAGGTTGTAATGTCTATGACTGCAGCTCACTCTCTTAGACTGCTCCCATTCATCATAACTACTGTCACCTTCTCACATATACTGCTCTCACTCACCTAGACTGCAGCTTACTCTTCTAGACTGCTCTCACTCTACCTGCCTGGAGTCTAGAAGAATATTAGAATTCTGATTTCTTTCTTGATGTCCTCTGTGCTGTTTTAGGTCAGTAGGCTTTATCTTCTGATATATTGCAGATTACTGGGCTCTGTTTCAGGTTTTTATTGTCTATTCGTTTTATGAACAATATACAGTAATTTGGGTGTGATCACGCTGAGAGGTTAAGGGTTTTACAGTAAATTCACTGAGATAGAACAGGTCTAAGTCTGTTTTTAAATAAATAACTGGACCACTGATGAGGTACAGCCCCAGGAGATCTGTTTATTGTGATATCATGGTTGTTTCTGTAGGGTAAAGAAAACTGCTACTGATTAAAGGCAATTTTATAGTAAAATGATCCATGTTTAAGAGGTCAGGTTTAAGCAGATGAGCATATATCCTTGGGCTCTGAGATGGCATTAGCTCCCTAATTCAGAACACGTCTTCAGAGTAGGAGGGAACTCTGAGGGTAGGAAGTCTATGACACAGTGGAATATGTGAAGAAGTAGTGTTTCTGATTTCAAATACATCAAATATATATCATTTTTTCTTGTTTAATAAATGTATGTTTGAATATTTTATATTGAATATTTATAAATAATTATTGATTAACAATCAAATTTCATATCGTTTAATTTTGAACACTGACCTTAAGTGAGGCAGGAGAGGTCTGCAGTGCTACAGAATAAAATACATTGTGACCTGTAATCCATTATTCAGCCTATTGTGGTAAATCCCATCATATCGATTGAAGGATTGGTGGCCCCAAAAGAGATTATTGAGAAAATGATCAATAAAAGACAAACTATTGGAATGTTAGGCTTTTTGAAACTATGAAGATTTAAAATCCAGTTGGAACATTCTGCACCCACCCCAGGGGCAGGGTTAGGCCACAGATAAAAACATATTAGCCCTAGTTTTTCATGGAAGACAGCAGATATGTAAAGTCATGTTTTGTTGCAGTGCCTAAAAGAGATATTTTTGCTGAAAACCTGCATGTGCAATGACTGATTCTTGCTACGAAGCTGCGTTAGATGAAAGAGTTTGTGTTTTTGCTTGAAATAGTATTGTAAAATGAAGCAGTGCGAAGACTATAGCGGCGTGAATGCGTTTGATCTTAGTGCAAAATTCCTGGCTTGCAGCCTTTATGTAAGATCTGCTAAAAATAACCAACATCAGCTTGATGTGGATCAAGCTGATGTTGAGTACAAATCCAAGTGCGTACTTTAACTTGATCCTAATATAAACCCACCTTCTCACAACCATAGTCATACTCCGCCAAACTGGTCTGATGGCCCCAGAATTAATGACTGTTGTGGAAAAGATAAGGAAGCTGAGACATGCTACTTTTTTACAAGCAGAATTAAGCCGTTTCACCTTAAAAGGCCCTGCAGTTACATTAAGGAGCCAGTGCACCATCAACAGGAAGCCTGAGTCTAAAGAAATACAGGCCCCAATATTACGCATATATCCAATACTATCCTTTTTGTGTTGCTATTTCCATGTTCACCTGCTTCAAATAGTCTTGTGTTGCTATTATGATCTTTACTAGACTCACTAGACTTCAGTAGACTGTTGGTCTGGTGTTACTGTTACAACCTCCATTAATTACTTTCAAAATCATACCACAAATTTCTGTATTCTACTCTCTGTTGTGATCCACACCAAGTAAGCATTCAAATTCATTGTAGTTTAGAGGATTTTATGAGAAAGAAAATCAACATGGCAACTACCTCATCTGCAGGACAAGAACAACAAACATGCATTTGTAGATGGAATAAGGTTACATCCATGTTAAGTGTTGTGTACTAAGTGTACTAAGTACCCAACAAAATAAAATGGTTTGTGGTAAAAGAAGCTACCAAAATAGGCTCAGTAGGGTAGTTTTGTTCAACTTTATTTTCCACGCCACCAACATTATGTTAACCCTCTTTTTGCTTGACCTCTTTTTCTTTCCATCAATGGAACACATGGTTTTTACAACAGCACCCGATACTGGGCATCTCATACCACAACTCATTGAGGAAAAACTTTCAACTACAATACACCACATTCCTCCCCAGAAAATCTTTTTTCTTATAACATACCTTAGTGCCTTAAGAAGAGGAAGATACATGCATAAGTGTTGTTGCTAGTACAATCAACAAAACAAGACAGAACAACAACAAAAAATATAGCACATTTGCTACTTAATATCTACCACATTTCCAGTCTTGTTCTTTATTTATTTACTGGTTACAAGTCAAGAAGTTGGGGTGCCCTTCGAATTCGAATAGGTCGACCCAATTCCTCAGGAGCACACACAGATGGAGACTCATTTCTTTCTCTGTCATTCACCAGTTAATTTTCATTCTCTGATTCCATACTCCAAAAATCACATCCTGTATCCATAAAATCTCCCCAGGACCGATTGTCCTCCTCTCTAGTGTCTTTTCCACATTTGTTTGCCCTAATCTGATCCACGTTTCTTACATCGTTTTCCTTCTACCTTTACAAGGTAAGTCACTGGACCTAACACTCTTTCAAATACTCCACTTTTCCAAGCCTTTCCTCCCCCTCCTCGGTAAACTCGAACCAATTGTTGTAGTTTGAAAGAATGAACCTTCAGTCCCCTTTTATCCTTTTTTTCAATCTGATTATGTTGCTTTTTCTGCATAGAAGCAGAAAAATAGGGTGGTCTTGAGATAGCCTAGAACATACGTCTCTTTTCAGGAACAGCTCAGCTGGAGTTTTGCCTGTTGTATTCTGCGGCGTGTTTCTTCAACTGAAAAGAAACCTGTCCACACAATGTTTCAAAGGAAGTCCCAACTCTTTCTGTTTTTCCAATGACTGTTTGAAGGTCTGAACCAGTCTTTCTACTGAACCATTCGAGGCTGGATGGTAGGGGGCAGTTCTTACGTGCTTTACTCTATTTTTCTGAAGGAAAGATTCAAATTCTCTAGATACTAGTTGAGGCCCATTGTCGGACACAACTACTTCCAGAAGTCCGAAAGCTGCAGACATTTCTCTCAAAGCCTCTACATTGGAACCAGCTGTTTTGTCTTTCATGACTTTTATTTCTGGCCATCACGAATAAGCATCTGTCACCGATGTTTTCCCTTGTCTGCAAAATCAACATGTATTCTCTGTCATGGATAATCAGGCCACTTCCAAGGGTACACAAATTCAGAGCTTGGGAGAGGTCTGTTCATCTGGCACACCAAACAGTTGTTTACCATTTCCTCGATATCTTGATCAAGATTTGGCCACCAAAAATGACTTCTAGCCAGTGCCTTACTCCTCACCATCCCTAAATGCTGTTCATGTAGTGCCTTTAATAAAGAACTTTTCAATGTGGGTGGGATAATTACTGTCAAACCCCACAAGACCTTTTTTCCAGAACAAGGAGCCACATGAGGAACAAAACAAGAACAAAAAACAATACAGAACAGGACAGACTGCAGAAAGTGCATCATGCAAGACAATAAATACAATAAATACGACTCAGTTCTGGGCAGAGGTATAAGTGTAAGGTGCATAAGTGTGGAATATATAAGAAGATAAATAGGATGGAGACAGATTTAAAATGCTAGGGGCCGTGGTTGTGGGGGGCTTTAGTTCAGTCACTGTTGTTTAGAAGTCTGACAGCTTGTGGGACAAAGCTGTTGCAGAGCCGTGCAGTGACAGCGCGGATGCTCCTGTACCTTCTGCCAGACGGCAGCAGTGAGGAAAGTTCATGTGAGGGATGAGTGGGGTCCTTCACAATGCGGATGGCCTTACGGGTGCAGCGTGTGGTGTGAATGTCTGTGACAGAGGGGAGAGAGACCCCTATGATCTTCTCAGCTGTCCTCACTATTCGCTGTAGGGTCTTGCGGTCTGAGGCATTGCAATTCCCAAACCAGGCGATGATGCAGCTGCTCAGGATGCTCTCCACAGTCCCTCCGTAGAACATGGTGAGGATAGCAGCAGGAAGATGAGCTTTCCTCAGTCTCCACTGGAAGTAGAGGCGCTGCTGGGCTTTCTTGGCTATGGAGCTGGTGTTGAGGGACCACGTGAGGTTCTCCGTGATGTGGACACCGAGGAACTTTACATTTACATTACATTTAAGGCATTTAGAGGACGCTCTTATCCAGAGCGACTTACAACCGTGCTTAGTGATCTGTTGGATAATATTCCAGCTAGTAGGAAGTTTAGAGCCTAAAACTCACCACAAGCTCAGACACTGCCCGAACAGGGGGCCAGTGCTGGTACCTAGAGAAAGGTCATTATAAGTCTGGACGCTTGTCTTCCATGTGTCCTCAGGGATGGTGGTTTGAGACGAGCTGTACTTGAAGCACGAAGGGTTGTTTAGGGGGGCGTGGTCGCCTCGCATTCTTCTGAAGTCAACAACCATCTTTTTAGTTTTGTCAACATTCAGAGACAGGTTGTTGGTTCTGCACCAGTCCGTTAGCCACTGCACCTCCTCTCTGTATGCTGTCTCATTGTTCTTGGTGATGAGGCCCACAACTGACGTATCATCTGCGAACTTCACGATGTGGTTTGTATTGTGCTTCGCAGCACAGTCTTTTACTCAATGTCATAGCTGTAGGCTGTAGGCAGCAAAGCCCATCTCTGCAATCTGGCAGCTGCTAATGTTGGTACACCTGTTTTAGGGCATAAGATTTTGACCAGAGGCTTGTGATCTGTGACTAACCGAAATTTTCTACCATACAGGTACTCTCTGAACTTTTGGACACCAAAAATAATTCCCAAAGCTTCTTTGTCAGTTTGGGAGCAGTTTAACTCTGTTTTGTTTAGGGTATGGGAGGCATAAGCTATGGGTTTTTCTGACCCATCTGGCATTTCATGGGGGATTATGGCTCCTACCCCATAGACAGAAGCATCGCATGCTAACACCAAGGGAAGCTGTGGATCAAAATGAGTTAGCACTGAATCAGAAGATAATGCTGCTTTGGCTCTCTCAAAAGCTGCTAGGCAGGTATCTGACCAATGTCAAGATTGGTTCTTTTTGACAAGTTCGGTTAAAGGCTTCACCAAAGTAGACATGTTGTTTATGAACTTTCCATAATAGGACAATAAAGCTAAAAAAGCCCTGAGTTCTGTGACATTTTTTGGAATGGGAGCCCTTTCTATTGCTGCAACCTTTTCTTGCACTGGTTGCCTCACTGGTAACTTGATTCACCCGAGACCAGTCTAGTTGTAAAAACTGAATCCAATTTCTGCCCATCAATGCATGATCATTCCCCTTCAGCACTAGTACAACTAAGTGCTGAGTCTGATCACCGCACTGCACTTTCACTTTGAACTTCCCCAATAAAGGAATGTGTTCTGCACTGTAGGTTTTTAAACACACCTCACACGGCTCTAGCTTCCAATTTTTGAACCTGCGCTTGTACAGCTTTTCAGAGATCAAGCTCATGGCAGCTCCTGTATCAACCTCCATCCTGATTTTAACATCATTCCATCTCACCGTGACCTGATACGGTCTCACATACTCACAGTCATCTTTAACTGACCAAAGTCATTTTTTTCAGTCCCAACATATGCTCTTTCGGTTCCCCGTACTGGACGTCAGGCAGACTGCCGGGTCATGTCCGGATGTACAGGATCGGGAGGGTGGGGGCATTTTAGTATCTCGGATTTCATAGTTTTTGGAAGACAAGATGATCTTGGCTCCGTCCTTTTTTCGACGTGGTTCCCTTCAGACGATGAAGCAGCAGCCCAATACTTTGTGTAGCACAGCCAGGGATGTCCTTTGACCCGCCACAATTGATTGCTGTTTGGACTTTAGCGTTTTTGCAGGCCCGCTCTAGATGCCCCTTTTTATGGCATGCTCGACACTGGAAGTCCTTGTATTTGCAGAAGGCGGCATTTCTGAATCCTCGTGCTGTCTCTGATTAACACACCTTCGCACTCACTTGATCCATTTTCACTGTGGTTTGGTGAAACTTTTCAAGCTGGCAGTGGTGCACTGAAAATTATTTACAATGTCCATCACTTTGGCCCAGCCTAACAACTCTCCGTATGCCACTAAGGATGCCTCTAACATCAACCGAATCTGGCAGATCAGTCTCCTTAATCTCCTTAAAGGCAAGATCTTCTTTAGCCTAACTGAAACAGAACAGCCTGATTGACACGTCTTCTCAGGATACTTAGAACATACAAGTACCATATTGTAAGGATCCGGGCTGTACCGCCGGCAGCCAGCAGAGGGCAGCCCCCCAGAATGCCCCACGATGATCAGCCCAACGAGCAGCACCTGGGGCATCGGCAATATAAGCCCTCACCACATCTACACCATCGCTGCACCTTTGTAGAGGGGTAGCCGGTACGGTAGTAGATGAGCCAAGAGCCAAGCCAAAAACAATTGTGCAGAGTAGACAGCGGGTCACTCTGCACATACTGAATTATAATTCCCCTTTTTGTTTTAATCCTCTACCATTCTTTTCAGTTCTTATTTAAGCTTTTCTTACGTTTGAACACGCTGCTCTGGCATTTCCTTTGTTTGCTTTTCCCACCTTTTCTTCCCCTCTTTCACAAAACCCCTTCTGACTAGCTCCAAGTGTACTACCGCATAGCGCAGTGGTAGCACGTGGGGTTATCACTCCAAAGGTCGGGGGTTCGATCCCCGCCTAAACCACAATCACAAAACACGTTCCCAAAACACTTAACTCATAGTTTCACGTGCATCCACATCCAGGAAGTCCATTTGCTTGCAATTTAACGTTTACATCTCAGCAAACGGATTCCCGCCCTGCGCTTGGGTCCACACCCCCAACCGCACCGTGACAGAAGGTGCAGCCATTCCTGGGGTTTGCCAACTTCTTCCGGAGGTTCGTTCGCAACTTCAGCGTCGTGGCAGCTCCCCTTACCGCGTTGACTCGTAAAACCCCAGGGCGTTTCCATTGGACCAACGAGGCCCAGCAGGCATTTGAGGAGCTCACACGGCGTCTCACCACGGCGCCTGTTCTCCAACTACCCGACCCCGGGGCACCGTTTATCGTCGAGGTGGATGCCTCCGATGTCGGTGTAGGTGCGGTGCTATCACAGCGGTCGGGTAGTCCCAACAAGCTCCATCCCTGTGCCTACTATTCACACAGGTTGACACCAGCGGAGCGGAACTATGATGTTGGGGATCGGGAACTTCTGGCCATTAAGCTGGCCCTGGAGGAGTGGCGGCACTGGCTGGAGGGGGCTGACCACCCGTTTGTGGTTTGGACGGATCACAAGAACCTGGCCTACATCAAACAGGCCAAGCGCCTAAATCAGCGTCAGGCGCGCTGGTCCTTGTTTTTTGGCCGGTTCGATTTTGTCCTAACCTACAGACCGGGTTCGAAAGCTCCTCCGGAATCCCGCCCGGAACCAGAGCCTGTCCTGCCAGCCTCCCATATTGTTGCCCCGCTTCGCTGGGCCCTGGAGACCGCCATTGAGGAAGCTCAACGACGGGAGCCGGACCCAGGTGGGGGGCCTCCAGGGACATTGTTTGTTCCTGCCGCCACTCTGCAGCGGACCCTGGAGTGGGGACATGCGTCCCCATTTGCCGGTCACCCTGGGGTGAGACGGACCTTGGAGTTCCTCCGGAGACGCTTTTGGTGGCCAGAAATGGAGAAGGATGTCCGAGCCTACGTCGGATCTTGTCAGGTTTGTGCCCGCAACAAGGTCCCACGTGTCAAACCAGCTGGGCTCCTTCATCCACTTTCCATTCCTGGTCGTCCCTGGTCACATGTCTCCCTGGACTTCGTCACGGGTCTGCCAGTGTCCCAGGGCAACACGGCAATCCTGGTCCTGGTTGACCGGTTCTCGAAGGCCTGCAAGTTAGTGGCTCTTCCTGGGCTTCCCTCCGCTAGACAAATGGCAGAGCTGCTTATGCAGCATGTCGTGCGTGTCCATGGGATGCCCAGTGATCTGGTGTCTGATCGAGGACCCCAGTTCACGAGCCGCTACTGGAAGGCCTTCTGTGACCTCATGGGGGCATCGGTGAGCCTCTCGTCGGGCTTCCACCCTCAATCCAACGGTCAAACAGAGCGAGTCAACCAGGACCTGGGTCAGACCCTCCGCTGTCTGGTGGCCGATAGCCCATCGTCCTGGGCCAGGCACCTGCCTTGGGCTGAGTATGCCCACAATACACTCTGGCACTCCTCGCTGGGAATGTCCCCATTCGAGTGCCAGTTTGGGTATCCGCCGCCCATGTTCCCCGAGCAGGAACGCGCGGTTGGTGTTCCAACGGCCGAGCAGTATGTGCGGCGGTGCAGGAAAGCCTGGTGCAGGGCCCGGACGGCCTTGCTAGCCGCCTCAGGGGCACACAAGCGGGCGGCAGATCGTAGGAGACAGGGGGCTCCCACCTACCGTCGGGGGCAGCGGGTCTGGCTATCCGCCAAGGACCTCCCGCTGCGCATGGCTTCACGGAAGCTGGCCCCCCGGTATGTGGGCCCATTTAAGGTGGACCGTCGGGTCAACCCGGTCGCTTACCGGTTGCTCCTGCCCCCGTCCATGCGGGTGCACCCTGTCTTCCATGTCTCCCGCTTGAAGCCGTTCCTGTGCAGTGGAACTGCTCCACCCCGCCCTCCTGCCCCACGCCTCGTCCAGGGTGCACCTGCGTATACGGTCCGCAGGCTCCTGGACTCACGGCATGTTCGGGGTGGGACCCAGTACCTGGTGGACTGGGAGGGGTATGGTCCTGAGGAGAGGTGCTGGGTCCCGGCCCGGCACATCCTTGACCCCGAGCTTATTCATGCATTCCGGCGCGATCGCGCAGCGGGCTTAGGGGCTTCGGGAGCCGCCCCTAGGGGAGGGGGTCCTGTAAGGGTCCGGGCTGTACCGCCGGCAGCCAGCAGAGGGCAGCCGCGGCGGCGCCGTTCTGGCGGAACTACAGTCCGGAACTCCAAACCCCAGAATGCCCCACGATGATCAGCCCAACGAGCAGCACCTGGGGCATCGGCAATATAAGCCCTCACCACATCTACACCATCGCTGCACCTTTGTAGAGGGGTAGCCGGTACGGTAGTAGATGAGCCAAGAGCCAAGAGCCAAGCCAAGAGCCAAGCCAAAAGCAATTGTGCAGAGTAGACAGCGGGTCACTCTGCACATACTGAATTATAATTCCCCTTTTTGTTTTAATCCTCTACCATTCTTTTCAGTTCTTATTTAAGCTTTTCTTACGTTTGAACACGCTGCTCTGGCGTTTCCTTTGTTTGCTTTTCCCGCCTTTTCTTCCCCTCTTTCACAAAACCCCTTCTGACTAGCTCCACGTGTACTACCGCATAGCGCAGTGGTAGCACGTGGGGTTATCACTCCAAAGGTCGGGGGTTCGATCCCCACCTAAACCACAATCACAAAACACGTTCCCAAAACACTTAACTCATAGTTTCACGTGCATCCACATCCAGGAAGTCCGTTTGCTTGCAATTTAACGTTTACATCTCAGCAAACGGATTCCCGCCCTGCGCTTGGGTCCACACCCCCAACCGCACCGTGACACATATGGCATCAAATCCAGTCTGCCAAATGTGAAGAAAGAGAATTGCATGTCTTATTCCTGGACCTAGCCAAAGCTTTTGGGTCTGTCCCTACTCCTGTCATGTGGGTAGCCTTAGACTTCATTCATGTGTCACCACAAAAGAAGAACACCACGTACCTGCTCAGAAACTACTTCCAAGATTTGCAATTTTGTATAATAACTACAGAATACACAACATCATGGCAATTACTGGAATTGGGGAAAATGGCAGGATATAGCATCTCCCCACTAACCTTCACCATGGCAATGGAAGTGATCATCCGAGCTTCCAAACGGGTTGTCGGAGGAGAACGTCTGCAGTATAGACAGCGATTACCTACTATTCATGCCTACATAGATGACTAGACCACCATGACCTCCATCATCCCATGCACCAATTGTTTGCTGGAAAAGCTTCACGACAGCATAACATGGGCTGGTATGAAGTTTAAACCCAGCAAATCCAGAGGAGTTTCCATCATCAGAGGAAAACTCGTAGACCAGAAATTCCATATTGGCAAAACACCTGATATCAGAGCAGTCAGTCGAGAGTTTGGGACGGTGGTACAATGAAAGCCACAAAGACTCAGAACAGAGTAACCAGCTGAGGGAGGAAACCATCAAAGGCCTTATCACCCTAGACAAGACCCCATAGCTGAAACTGTGGTGTTTCCAATTTGGTCTACTTCCTCAAATATATGTTCTACCATTATAATTAATTTTTTAAAGAAATCAAATAGCTATGTTTAATTACTAGAGCTGATATTATAAAGGCATTTAAAGGGCATTTAGAGTGTAATTAGTCACAATGACAAATAAATGATTTATAGTTTCAATATAGCAACAAAGATGTATTAAATGTACTTTACCCCTGTTTGAAATGCTCTAGGCTAGGTCGCAACATACAAAGTGTTTTCGTCAACCTTTACGCCACCAACCTAACAGACTAATCACACCAAACATGAAATTCTAGTTTTATTTAAATTATGAGAGCTATATATAAGGAGTGTTTATATTTGGTGTTTACGTACTTTTATTTCCTTTGTTTTTATTGATAGGTAATTTAGTTTTGGAGTGGTCTCAGCCCAAAAACAACAAGAAATACAACTCCAAAACTAAATTATCTATCAATAAAGACAAAGGAAATAGAAGTACATAAACATTACCTAACTCCATATCCATAAATATAGATAAACAAATGTTGTTGTGGGGTCTTTTGTGACCTCTTGGATAAGTCGTCGTTCTTTTACCAAAAGGCTTTGCATACCACCACAGAAACCAGAAAGCAAACATCAAAGAAGACTACCAACTACACAGAAATTCAGTAATAATAATTCATTAAGGAGAGAAAAGAAAGAAGCCCCCGGTGAGCAAGCTGAAGGCGACGGTGGCAAGGAAAAACTCCCTCAATTTGGAGAAAGAAACCTTGGGAGGAACCAGACTCACATGGGGGGACCCATCCTCCTCTAGTCAAAACTACATTTTGAAATTGTTTAAAGTAACATCAACTGAGTATCTAATTATGCTGATCTGCTACATGCTGATCTAATTATGCTTTACTGATCTTAACCCCACACTTGGCATTGTGTTTGGTGATGTAAGGCTTGCATGTAGCTGTTCTGCAATTGCTTTTTGTGCAAATGTTCATGCAAGAGGGGGTTTAAAACTTACTTATTGATTCAACAGAGCACTGGCAGCTTTTATACTCTTGCTCAGAGATTAACTGAAATTTCCCATACTGAATTGTTGCAATGGTATCTTCCTATTACAGCACCACACTGGATTTTAGTGAGCCCTTCAGTATGACCCATTCTCTACTGGTGTTTGAAAATGCAGACTGCTTGACTAGGTGCTTGATTTTATACACGTGTGGCAATGTCACAGAATGAAACACCTGAATTCAAAGTTTAGGAGTTTGTAATGAATAGGTGCTGTGGGCAAATGAGATATGAAACCGGTGTATAGCTACTTGCCCTGTCCTCCATAGAGTGTAATGGAGACCATTTATTGGGCAGTGGGGCAACCACACGTCATTCATCACAATCCAGGACAGCAGCTGTGGGATATAACACACAGGCTACAACCTGGAGAAACCACCTTGCGTGCATACCTATTCATACTTCTACTCTCTCACTCTCTCTGAAGCGCATATGCCTAATCCAGGGCACCTAAAGATCCCAGAGGGAAATTCAAGAAAGTGACCGTTACAAGTTCCCAAACTTTTTCCACAGTGTATATGTCAGCAGCAAATCAAGCACAACTGCTTTTACCCAGCTGGTTACTGTTTATTTATATTTACTTACCTTCAAATATCCAGCCAGACCTGGATCAAAACTCCAAGAAGACTCTCAGGTTTCTGAAATCGCATGCCTGACTGTTCAAGACCGTCACTGTCATGCTGCGGTCAGATTCCTCCAAACAGGCAGATCTAGGAGTGAGTGTGGGCTTTAAAGAAAGATGGTTCTCACTCCACTGTAACTGTTAATTCAAAAACACAAAGATAATACGAAATAAAAAAAAACACAAAAATTATAACAGATTTTAAGATCTTAGATGAAGTAGAAGTGACTGCAAGCAATTTAAAATTGTTTATGGAGCCCTGTCACAAACTCCACCCATACACAGGAGTGAAGATGACCCACACATTCCAGAAGATAGTCACAGTTTTATTGCTCATCTAGTGAACTCGTAGAAATATTTAATTAATAATAAAACACGTGAAACTAATTATTATACAAAATAATTTTGATTTGAAAGAATAATTCTCGCATAACAATATCACTGCTGATCTGAGGTCCTTTATAAAGATGTATATTTAAATCCAAAAGACTTTCAATAGAAGTATATGAGCCAAATAATATATATATAATAATAAATAATTATCATGCTTTCATATTTAGTAACTTCTCTTTTAGCTGAGGTCCATATTTCAGGATATTAACCATGTATAATATGCTGCAAATACTGACTCATTATACACCATAATATTTGTCAAGGTAAGAAAAGTAGAGAAATTACCAGGATGTGGTCTATATTCTGACTATAGCAATATTTGGTGAAGAGAGAGAGACACAGCGAGAGAGAGAGACATGGTGAATGAAATGTTAATGTGTGTGTATGTGTGTGTGTGTGTGTGTGTGTGTGTGTGTGTGTGTTTAGACTGGAACATAGAGGTGAGAACAGAATCAAACCAGGACTGAAGAAATGTAAGTATACACACACACACACACACACACACACACACACACACACACACACACACACACACGCACACACACACATACACACACACTCTCTTTCATATACTTGTTACATTGTGGGGACCCACCCTTTCCCCAGGGAAATTGTGAATCATAATTTTACTTTAAATGACCAATATCTCATCATAATGGATTCTGCCCTGACCTGCTTTTATTCTTTGTAAGTGTAGAGTATACAGTTGTGTAGGCTATATGTTGTTCTTTCCTGAGGTCCGTCAACCAGCCCTTTAGGAGTTAAATATAGATTTTTGGAAACCCATAGAATCGCACAGTTAACTAATAAAAAAAAAATGCAGTGACGCAGAGCAAGAGACAGCGCAAAGCAGAGAAGAGTCTCACAGGCTTTTAGGATATAAAAGTTGTAAGAACATCTCAGAGGAGAGTAGAGGTGTTCTGGTGGTGCTCAGTTTGCCATTTAACGAGTGTCTCCACTGACAGAGCCATCTCTAAAGGCTCGCAGTGTCGGAGTATGTGTAATACCAGCCGAGCTAAACTTTTTCAGGGAGCGGGAGTATTTTCGGAGCTGCATCAGTGCTGTGAAGCATAATGAGGACACTCTGCGTGCTGTAAGTCAGATTTAAGCGCTAAACTTGTGCTAATTTACCTCTTTAGAACTCTTTTGCTGTGTTTCCAAGCTACCAGCCACTGAGGCTGACTAGCTGGGTTTTCTGAGGATGCAGGACTGAGTTTGTGCTTAAAACTTAGGGGCTGCTCTGGGAATTTTATTTTGTGCATGCGGATACTGAGAGCTGTGGTTCGAGCCTGTCAGTCAGCAAAGCTGTGGATGTTTATCATGGTCAGAGACATGGACAGAGCGGAAAATTGCTCTTGGGGGGCAGGGCGGAAAATTCACGTGCGTGGCATCGGGTACTTTGTTTTCTTACAGAGACTGCAACATGGCACTTCCAGTAGCTGCTCTTCTTCAGCTAGTGTCAATCAGACGACATCCTTCCAGCGCCTCCTCTCGTCAGTTTAAGGGAAGAAGCAAATTGATCTCCCTACTTCTAGTCTTGAGAAACCAAACCAAAATCACTGTGGATTAGACACATAGAGAAGTGTGGGTCAGTAATTGTGACTGACTGTAAAACTGAATAACCTGGTAAAGAGGAATTGTACGTACAAGGATCATAAATACAGATTATATTCTAGCGGGATTATCTGGAGCTCTTTCTCTAGTCTACTTGGAGGTTACCTGAGGAGTTAGGTCCTGTAAACTAGGCTACATATAACCAGCTACACCAAAAAGTCATGTGGACTTTTGAAGGACTCAGTTCTGTAATGATCTGGTCTGATTTACTACAGGACATATACACACCACAGCAGTCCGTCTGTATACAAGGCAGAGACAGGTTCAGCACGGTCACTAGCCAGCGGGAGAAACCGAGAGCAGTAAACCTCGTCTCAACTCAGAGAAGCAGACAAACAGCTGATCAAACGTGTTTAATCTGTTTATAAGTTTAATATTTATTAACTATGATTAAAGAGAAATACAGCAGCTTAATATGCCCATCCAGACGGAGAGGAGGAGGAGTTATTCCAGAGCGGACAGTGCTGTGAATCTAACATCTTCAGACCTGCTGTTTTTATTTCCATCTAAGATCATTCTGATATGAAGGACTTTCATTCCTTTATTTAGATTTATTCATGAGTTTTAATGTGTATAGAGGAATAAAGAAGTGAGCTGATCCTGGTGAAGAACAGAGTCAGGTACTTCATGGTGGTCAGGTCTATGAATTTATTCAGAACTGTTTAATATGTTTATTTATGGAACATTGTTTTAATGTTTAAAGTGAAATATAAAATTAGACTTTAACAGTTTAACATAAACACATATGAGCTGGGTGTCTGATTATTACACAGATCCATACGGCAGCTCCACATTATAAACAGGACGCAGTTCTGGTCTTTCACTGTGGGTGGGGCCAAAAATACCTTCCCGTAACTCTGTTGGGTTTGACTGTTAATGTAGTGGAACATCACTGAAACTCAGATCAATGGATTTTCTGATTGGAGATGATAAAACGAGTGAATGGTCCAATCTCCATACTGAACACCTGAAACTGATCTGACTGATAAAATTCTGAGTTGGGTAACCAGACCTAGGTTGGGGATAGTGTTAGTGATGAGTGTGGGTTAGAACAACACTGAGCTCGTACTCGGGGGTCTGTCCTGAGATGGTGTACACTGTCCATTTAAAAATAAACGAAAAAGTTAGAT
The DNA here is from genome assembly GCA_024036415.1 of Prochilodus magdalenae. Classification (NCBI taxonomy): domain Eukaryota; kingdom Metazoa; phylum Chordata; class Actinopteri; order Characiformes; family Prochilodontidae; genus Prochilodus; species Prochilodus magdalenae. The sequence goes on along the minus strand of JAMWET010006954.1, from coordinate 25,444 downwards.
AGATCGCACATCTGTCTGAGAAGTGTTCCTCATGTTTTGGAGTACTGGAGCAGTAAAACAATACTGATTGGGTGATTACAGTGTCAGTCCCCTGTTGTGATTGGTTGGGGATGGGCGGGGTTTCAGCACGAGAGAGACCAGAAGGTAAAACCTGAGAGAGAGTGCAGTAACAGTGAGTTTAAGCAGTGTACAGACCCTTTTCATTTATTAAGAGGGTTTATAAACAGGTTATAAGATCTATTTTCTCAGTATAAGCGGGTGTGTTTTTGAGCTACAGCCGGGTTTAAGTCCTGGATAAGCCGTGGTGGTTAGCTGCTGGAGCTAGCTAGCTAGTTAAGTGTTGTGGTCCTCGTGCTGCAGTCTGTAGCTCATGTGCTCATGGACTAGCTTGCTCTGCCTCGTTCAGACTGAGTATCAGCCAGAGAGCCCAGGTCAGATAGCCCCCACTGTGACCGGAACAGCAGTGTGGGTCCTCTGATAAAGACTGCTCTGCAGTAGCTGCGTCCTGCTCTGCTCAGTAAGGGGGAGGCATGTTTCCCCCACCGGGCCTCATCTGCTCCATTCTCCTGCTGCACTGAACTGTAAGTCAGATCTCTCTCCATGTCTAAGAAGGAGCTAGTTCTTTACCACACCGCCCGCTAGCCTCCCCCACCAGCAGGACTGCTCTGGTCTGTGGTGTAGCCCCCAGCCAGAAAATGGTAAAGCCAACTGATGGTTTATGAAGATTTAATGCTCTGTGGTCTCACAAACACACCATAAGAGCCATGAAAGAAACAAAAATAAATTACAATTTCACAAATGTCGCAGAGAATATACATATGTGTTATAGCAAAAATACTGTTTATGAACAAAATACCTTGTTCCCGCTCTAGCTAGGGGCATAAATTGCTGTTTTTTCTGAATATCCTCTCTCTACTTCCTTCACTGTCACCTTCAGCCTTCGTGCCTGATCTCCTGAACTGCATGACTCCTTCACTCACTTTTTTCCAAACAGTTTCAAAATAAAAGTCCTTCAATATTTGCAGTCATTCATCACAGCATAATAGAAAATAAAGAACAAAAGAAAACTGCAGTACAGAAATATTACAATATGTATAATGTTAACTTAAACTTCAGTTACACTCCCACCAATCATTAATGACTTTTAACAGAGCTTGAAAACTATAAGCATGAATGATTCCCGCATTGATTTCCTTCTGAATTATGAGTAAAAACATAACTCAAACTGTACCAAAACATTAGGTAATAAAAAATGAATTTGCAAAAATGGGTGTCATGAGGAGAGTTAAGGAAAAAAAGTTCAACTTGTCTCCAGCAAGAGGACCAGCTTCTGAACTGGGCGTTCTACGACTGACAACTTGGTCAGACGTTCACACCTGTTGCCTAGATGCCTGTCACCCAATTGTACTTTGACTCTACGAATGAGCCCATCTTTATCAGGGGTGGTCTCTGACACTCTGCCTAGTCGCCATTCACATCTGGGTAGATTGTCATCTCTTAACATCACAATGTCACCATTTTGGACGTTTCTCCTGGGTGAGTGCCAGCGCTGTCTGGTAGCAATGGTGGCAAGGTATTCCAAAACTGTTCAGCTAGATACTGGACATGTCACCATCTCTTCCTCCCTTACATGTCCTCTCTAATAAATTCACCAGGTGGTGGTAGAGCTTTGTTGGACTTTTGGGTGAGGAGATGATTAGGGGTAAGAGGTTCAAGGCTGTCTGGTTCTGTGAGATTGTCAACTGTAAGTGGACGGCTATTTACAATAGACATAGCTTCATACAGCAAGGCTCATAAGGAGGCATCATTTAGCTTGTCTGATGAGAGAGCAATTGTGGACCGGAGGACATTTCTGACTGTCCTGATTTGTCTCTCCCAGACGCCACCAGCATGACTTGAACAAGGCGCATTCATGATAAAGTTGCACTGCTTCTCTGCCAGGAACGTAGCTATGCGTCCTGGGTCCACTTCGTTAAGGGATTCCTTGAGTTCACGTTTTGCTCCCACAAGGTTACTCCCTTGATCTGATTTTATTTGTCGTACTGCACCACGGATAGCAATGAAACATCGAAGGCTATTGATGAATGCATCAGTCGACATGTCATCGAGCATCTCAATGTGGATCGCCCTTGAGTAAAAGCAAGTGAAGATAAGACCATATCTCTTGTGCACTTTCCGCCCTTGTTTTGTAGGAAAGGGGTCAAAGCAGTCCATCCCGCAATAGGTAAAAGGAGCTGACTGTTCTACACACTCAGGGGGCAAGTCGGCCATCCTTTGCTCCTCTACAGGTTTCCTGAGCCTTCTGCAGGTTACATAGCAATGAATATAGGATGCTACTGCATGTCCGATTCCTGGCATCCAGTAACCATTCGCCCTTATTTAATTAATGGTGAGACCCTTTCCCTGATGTTCCACCTTTTCATGATGGTGAGCGATGATCAGCCTTGTGATGTGGTGATCTTTGGGGAGAATTATGGGATGTTTGAATAAATTGGCAAGAGACAAGTTACATAATCTTCCTCCCACCTTAAGCACCCCATCCTTGTCAATGAATGCATTCAATCGGTGCAACCTATTGTTAGATGGTAGAGGAATGTCTTTGCTCAGTAGACCCAACTCATTTTGAAAGGCTTGTCTCTGTAGATTCCTGATGATAACACTCTCTGCATTTTCTCTTTCCTCCACTTTAGTGAGGTCTTTTGATTTGTTCTTGCTGATGCATCTGAGGATACGTGCTACAGCTCTAACTGCCTGTGACCAAGAAGAAAATTAGATAGGTGATCAATTATGTTGAATTGCTTCTTTGTTTCCGTTATTAAAGACTGAGCAGCTCTGACTTCAGGATCTCCTATTTCCAGCTCTGGAGTCTCATCTGAAGGCAGTTGAAATTCTGGTTTCCACAAGAACTCCGGACCTGTGAGCCAGGTGGATGTGAGGAATTCTCTGAGAGTAAGGCCCCTGGAGGCATGATCTGCAGGATTCTCATTGGATGCAACATACCTCCATTGTTGAGGATGTGAGCCAAGATGAATCTTTTGAACTCGGTTTGCGACAAATGCGTGAAAACGTATTGCTTCATTCCTTATGTACCCCAAAACTACTTTTGAGTCCGCCAAAAGAATTCCTCTGCCTCAAGAGATGCTAATACTTCTTTGAGCATGCTGCTTATCTTCACTGAAACAACAGCAGCAGTTAATTCCAGCCTAGGGACAGTCGTGACCTTGTTGAAGAGCTACCAAATACTTGTTGGACTTCCCAATGACAAGGGTACAGTGCACATCTCCTCTTTCATTGTAAAATCTCAAGTAAGAACACTGGCCATATCCTCTTGTGCTTGCATCAGAAAAATGATGCAGTTCAGTCTTGGTAATCTCACCAAATTCTACAGGTCTATAACTACGGGGTATGGTGACCTGGTTCAGGATGGCTAGATCATTTCTCCAGCACTCCCATCTTGGTTGAAGTTCATCTCCCATATTGTCATCCCAGCCTGTTCCCCACCTACACATCTCTTGAAGTATCCTTTTTCCATTGAGCACAAATGGAGCTACAAATCCCAATGGATCGTACAGAGAAGCAACTGTGGATAAAACTGTGCGGCAAATTGCAGGCTGTTCTTTAAGGCTGCCACTGAATTTGAAATGGTCAGACTGTGGGTCCCACTGGACACCTAATGCCCTCTCCAGTGGCAGGTCATCAAAGGCAAGGTCAAGGTTCCCAACATTAGCTGATCGCTCAGATGGTGGTATGCTCTCTAAGACAGCTCGATTATTGGACACAAACTTGTGTAATCTAAGACCGCCCTTGACACAAAGATCACGTGCTTCTCTCACAACCTGAATGGCATTTTTGACATTATTCACAGATACCACCCCATCATCCACATAGAAGTCCCTTGTAACGAACTGAGCACCGAGAGGATAGAGGCCCTTCTTCTCCTTGGCCAGGTATTTCCGTCCGTAGTTGGCACACCCAGGGGAGGAAACCGCACCAAATAGATGTACCCTCATACGGAACTCCTTGGGTTCAGTGCTGAGATCTCCATTACTCCACCAAAGAAAGCGCAGGAAGTCTCTGTCAGTTTCATGTACATGGAACTGGTGGAACATCTTTTCAACATCGCACATTAAAGCAATGGGGTGTTGTCGAAACCTGATAACTATGCCAATTAGGTTGTTTATCAGGTCAGGCTCAGAGAGAAGATGGTCATTTAAGCTGGTTCCTTTATAATGTTCTGAACAGTCGAACACTTCTCAAAGCTTGTCTTGCTTCTTCACGTGGTAGATGCCATGGTGTGGGATATACCATTTCTCCCCTTTAATGCCGATGTCATGGACTTCTTCTGCATCTCCCCTACTGATGACATCCTCCATGAACTTAACATAGTGTTCCTTGTACTTCTTGTCCTTTGACAATTTTCGTTTAAGGTGGTTAAGTCGCAGGATAGCCAGATTTTTGTTGCCTGGTAGACTGGGTCTCCTTTTGAAGGGGAGAGGCATTTCGTAATGACCCTTGGTATTCTTCTGTATACCACTACCCAGCTTGTTCAGGAACATGACATCATCTTGAGACACCATCTTGCTGTCATCCCTTCCATCCTTGAAGTCAGACTCTAGAACACGAATGACATCTGCGGGAGTTACAAGAGGCACCTCTTTGACAGAAATGCGATGACATAAGCTAGTGAGAGGGGGAGGGTCCAGTGTGGGTGAAGAACGCCCCACGACACTCCATTCTAAGTCTGTGCGAATGGTAAAGGGTTCATCGTCTCCTCCCAGAATAACCTGTTTTGGTGCCATTGCTCTTGGGCAATTGTAGCCTATCAGCAGTCCTACTTCGCAGTCTTTGTACAGTTGGATTCGATACCCTTTCACTTTGGAAGGCCCTTTCCACTCATAGTGGTCAACTTAAGCTTCACTGGATACTTCTCAGCTTGCAAAATGTCACTCCCTGGTCCACAAATGTGGTGTCACTTTGGGTATCTAGGAGAGCATATACTAGCCTTTCCAGGCATGGATTACTCTTTGTTGACACCCATACTGGTACAATCATGGCTTAAATTTCAAACACACATAGCACAGCTTTCTTTCCTTCACATAATTTCTGCACTCTTCTAAGGACATTGCTGTGAACTTGAGGCAGCCATGAAGCTGATGTCTATGATCTTGACATAGCACACAGGAGAGTTTCACACCTTTCTTGGATGAATGTTGATCCTCGCTGTCTGTAACTGCTTGACTGCTGAGGACATTAGCCTTGGGTTTTTTATGTTCTCGTGGATTGCGTTTATCAGAAGAGGGATTCAGAGAATGGAGTGCATGAAAAGAAGTTACTGGGTTACATGCAACTTCAGCTTCCATGGCCACAAATGCAACAAAGTCTTTAAAACTTGGGAAATCTTGTTTCTCAGTTAGTGCTTGTGTTACTTGTCCGTTCCAACGTGAAATAATTCATTTTATAATCATATTATAACATTTTATTGATTCTCCTTACAGTCGTTGAGTATTTTAAGACCCTTGACGTAGGGCATAGCTTCTTGACAAGAAATCAGGAAGTCAGACAGGTGTCTAAGCCCTAATGCATCCTTCAGCAAGTTTTGTTCGAAAGGCTCTTTGGATGATGAATGGCTGGCCATATCGTTGGTTCAGTTTGGACCACGCATCCTGAAAGGCCATACTGTCGTTCCTCTAGAAGGTGCCATTTAAAGTTTTGCGAGCAGGGCCACCTACCTATTTCTTTAAATAAAACAGTTTTTCAGCAGGAGAGACACATCTTTTGTCGATAAGGAACTGAAAGCTCGACTTCCATTCCATAAACTGAATGGGATCTCCATTAAACACAAATGGCTCGGGAACAGGAAGTCCGTTTAGTGCCACACTATCTTGGAAGGCTTGGGCCAGAAGGGAAACCTCTACATGGTGAGATGCTGTCTCTTTGGATTGACTAACAGCAGTAGGAGGTGTAGTGCTTGTTTCCCATTTACATTTGTTGCTGAGGTTTGTGCTAATATTATTGACACTTTCTAGAGTGGCCTCCTAATCATAAGCTTCTACCCTAGCTCTTGCTGCCTTCAGTTCTTTTTCTGCCTGCAATCGCTCTAGTTCACGATGCTGAGCCTCCAGAGCTCTTTGTTGTTGTTCAATTTTTTCCAGTTGTTTCTGTTCCTCTATTAGCATCTCAAATTCAGCCTCTTTTGCTGTCAGTTCCGCTGCAGCATCTGCCCATTTTGCCACCACCAATGATGTAGCAGAATAAAGACTTGACTCAGAACTCCTCTTTGAGATGGATGACCCATAGACTGAATGTGCATAATCACAGTTAAGCAGCTCCTGTAGACGACCTTTTCCATGCTCTGCATTAAACTCGCCATCAACTTCTGCAATTCTCTTATAGGCAATTTTGACAATGTCCTTGGTGACAGCTTCACAGACGTCTACTCGTCGCTTAACTCTTCAGCAGGTGGTGTCACAGTGTGCTGGATTTCTGAATACATTTTCATAATATCACCCTTGCTCTTCTCCAGCATGTCAAAAATAAGTCCTAGCTGGCTCTCTGGAATGTCTGACATTAGCTGTTCTCCTGCCTTGCGTGCGTGAATTTTTCATTGTTCGTACATGGAAAGCAGTCTTTTTTCCTTTCGCTGGGCTTCTTCTTTTTGAAAGGCTAGCATTTTATCAGTAGGGCAACGTGGTCGACTAGAGCAGCGAGGAGGTGGAGTTTTGTCAGTCCTTTTTTCTTGTGATTCATTTTTTCTTTTGCTTGAAACTGCTCTTTGAAGGCAATGCCTCTCAGATGACTCTGTTGCCCTAACCCCTGGATTTTGTACATTATGTTGGAGACTATCATCATGCTCCTCAAGCTTTTCTATATTTGACTGATCTGATTCTGATTCTGACATTTTGCCTTACATTAACAGTGAAATGAAACAGACAGGCTTCAACACAATCACTAAGATAAAAACAAATTACTAGTAAAATACTTAATAATTGTACAACCCTTATACACCAGCACTGAAGGCAATGTAGTGCCGTGTTTTAACTGTAAACTCAGTTTAAAGCAGTCCTTAAACACTTGAATTAGATACTGCAATAATGTCCTTACACAAGTGTCCGATTAGACTTGGATATATTACTTGGTTCTCGAGACGTTAAATGAGGGTGAAATGTTCACAATCCACCTTTTATGATGAACTTTGAAAAGCACCTCACTTGGCCAACTTTACTCACAGTTCTGTTGCCTTTAATTTCTTTGCATATGTAGCAATCATCTCCGTAATTGACCAATACACCGAGTTCTATTGGCTGCGGTTTATATGCTGCAGAAGCGAACTTGAAAGAGGCTGTGTCTTACGTTAAAGTGTCCACCAGGCGATGAAGCAGCGTAGCACCACGAAGATCCTTCAGCATAGAACCCTTTGTGGTAGATAACAGCAGGCCACCAGGATCGATGTATGGGCAAACCCTTACTGTAGCCCCCCAGCCAGAAAATGGTCAACTGATGGTTTATGAAGATTTAATGCTCTGTGGTCTCACAAACACACCGTAAGAGCTATGAAAGAAACAAAAATAAATGACAATTTCACAAATGTCGCAGAGAATATACATATGTGTTATAACAAAAATACTGTTTATGAACAAAATACCTTGTTCCCACTCTAGCTAGGGGCATAAATTGCTGTGTTTCTCCTTAATATCCTCTCTCTACTTCCTTCCCTGTCTCCTTCAGCTTTCACGCCTGTTCCACCTGATTTGCATGACTCCTTCACTCACTTTTTCCAAACTTTTTCCAAACAGAGTCCTTCAATATTTACAGTCATTCATCACAGCATAATAGAAAATAAAGAACAAAAGAAAACTGCAGGACAGAAATCTTACAATATGCATAATGTTAACTTAAACTTCAGTTACATGTGGTTCTGAGTATGTGGGAGTGGGGGTCTCTGAGTGTCTCTGTACTGTAAGTCTCTAGAAGTTGCCGGTCATGTTGGGTAAGTCCACTGTGTGATTATAATTTTGGTAATACTGGAACTGGCGATCCCAAATTCAATCACCACGTTACATGCGCCCAACGCCAGTAGTGATGAATAAACAAGTGAACTGTAATGCTGAATGAAGTTACTCCATGATGCAAATGTCACAAACAAGTTGCTTAATGTCCATCAGTACGCGCATTTTGTGAAAGTTGTTAAATGTGATAATTTTGACTAAGTAAAGTCAGGAATTGTTCAAAAGTATGATCTGCGTGACTGTAGCGCCAAAGGAAAGCACCGATATAGGGCACGGCTTGTGCCCGCTTGGTACCGAAGTTTCCTTTTTTGCCTGCATCCAGACCCCTTCGATAGTCTGTGTATGTATGACAGGGTAAATGGGGTGCACAAAATTTTCAGCGTGAACCACAACTTCGTGTTGGTAGACTCCATTGTTCAGAGAATTTATGTTGTCGTACCCTGCCCGTCCATCTGTAACAACAATAGTCCCTGGAAGGATGTGCTTAAGTACTAATCTCTCCAGTGCTGCAGCGTCTCTTTGAGCAACCGGTTCCATCCAACAGTGCTTCGTACCTCTTTTCACCATGCTGGCAATCCAGTGACCACGTCTTCGACGGCCACAACTGTATTTCCTTTTCAAAAAGTTTTGTCAACTTTGACGTACAACGGATTTCCATTGACATCAAAAACGCCAAGCATACCTGGCTGATTCAGTAGCCAGTTACGGCACTCCAAAATAAAAAAGTTATTGTAAGTGATGATTTGGTGCCAATCAGTTATACCTTCAAAGAACATGACATGCTGGCTTTTTATTTTGTAAACCCAGTAGTACATGAGCATTACAATGGTCTGCGTTCGCAGATGGCATTGTTCGAAGAATGTCCCCGTCCGAATGCTGCTTCGCGTGTTGCAAGTACAACAACACCATGAATAGCCGTCGGGAGATTCAGCATGACGAACTAGTCACATGGCGTTATAGCATGTGCCGCAGCTGTGTTCAATGCAAATGAGGCAGTGTTCCGCCATCCAAACGATCCATTCAAAGTCATCACGCATATTGTCGTACATTTGGTGGGGTGCATTCAAATACATCCAACTCTGCTAAAGTTAATACATTGTTGGTCAACAAACGCGGTGCCTGTGGCCGACCTGCCATGTTATTTGCAGACAATACCTTATCGCATGCTCTAAACACTGCCAGCTGACCTAATTACTCACATGACGTCACGTCGCAATCATATGTCTGCGACGTGACGTCATCTACCAGCGTCGACGCACTTGTCACACTACACATAAATTACGTCATATTAAAGTTACGGCAGGCGTGTGTGCATTTAACGTGGTGATTAAATTTGGGACCGCCAGTTTGTGCTCTCATTTAACTGACAAAAACACCAGGTTAGGAGTTGGTGATAGTTTACTTGTTAGATCTAGCTTTTTACAGTACATAGACACACAGCGTTATCCTCACATCTCTAACATTGTTGTCCACCCGTTCTACACCTGCGCACCTCTCTTCAGTGTCCTCTCATGGTGCATTCACTAACAGTCCATCCAATGGTGCATTCAATACTATTCAATGTGTCTTAAACATTACTGCAGACAGTACATCACTCCTTTTTTTTTTTTTTTACAAAGCAATATGTCCTCCTTAAATAGAGTTTGGTTATCGAGAACAAATAAATTTCACAGTATCTCTGTAGTGAACAGTCATCTAAGCAAAACATAAACTTCTTTAGAATGAGTGTAACAGTACTGTTTTTTTTTTAACAAAAACTGACATTCATATCAGAACGACATTAGTACTGGTACAAATAACTAATAAACACATCAGCAGTTAATACTGTACTCTATGTGACCGAATATGTCAAAATGTGAATGAGTCTTTAGCCATTCTGGAACACAAACTGTTAAAGTACTGCACTAGTGACTGTGGAGTTTTTTATCCCTCTTAACCTGACTCATCATAGTCATTTAGGTATGCCGGGCGTCGCCTGTTTCGCCCGCAAGGGTACCATTGTGCTGGAATAGTGATGTGCTCATCCTCACTGCCAGGATCAGGTTCTGAGTGTTGGGCATGGGTGTTGATCTTTTTGAAGAAGGAGGAGTTCCTTGTGAATGAATGTCCATTGCTCCGAGCAGTGACCATAGAGCCATTGATGTGAGTTACAGTGTGGGGATCATTGTTGTAGGGTGTTGTCAGCTTACTGTGCTTTGGCTGTTGGTGCAGTACAAGTTTGAGAGCGCTGGGCTTGGCATGATGGCGAATGTCTGCATCGAGTTTCATTCTTGCTTTTGCCATCCAGTCTCGCTCTCTCGTGATATGGTCACAGTTGTTTTCCACAGTGTTGGAGATGGTTGGAATCTTTGTGTGGATTTTATGCTGGAACATAAGATCTGCTGGAGATGCCTCTGTGGTGCTGTGTGGAGTAGAGCGGTACTCACGGAGGAATGTGTTGAGTGTCTGCTTCCACAGGAGGCCTTGGCTGTCTGACACTCTGACTGCTTTTCCCACACATGAACACATGAACCTCTCTGCTGTTGCATCTGCTTGTGGCCATAAGGGCGTTATCCTTCTGTGTTGGCAGCCCATGTGTGTCAGAAACTTGGAAAACTGATCACTGTTAAATGGGGGTCCATTGTCTGTCTTGAGGACTCTGGAGATCCCAAACATTGAAAATATCTTGTCTAGGTCTGGGATCACAGTATTAGCTGAAGTGGATCTGACAGCCTCGACTATGGGATAACGTGTGTACTCATCTATAATGACTAGCAGACAATCGCCAGTTGGAAGTGGGCCATAGAAGTCAGTACTTACTGTGTGCCAAGAGGAATCTGGTAGTTCTGACATTCGTAGGGGCTCCATCTGTGTCACTGGGGTGTTAGCTTGGCACGCTAAACAGTTCTTGACCATGAGTTCTGCTTTCTGGTCCTTGTTGGGGAACCATACCTTTGACCTGAGCAGTGTCTTTGTTTTGACAATGCCTTGATGTCCCTGGTGGGGTAACTGTAGCACTCTGTCCTCCAGGGCTGAAGGGATGACAATTCTGGTACCACGTAGCAGAATGTCACCTGTGTATGCTACAGTCAGTTCATTACAGATCTGTTTGTACTTTTGTAGCATTATGACATCCCGTGAGTCATTTTTGATCATGTGCCATGTGTTGTCTCTTGTGTGGGCAGTTACCTTTTGCAGGACTTGGTCTGTGAGGGTTTCCTCTTTGATTTTGGCTAGAGTCATTGCTTTAGGTGTGGCATGTTGTGCCAGGAAGTTGACATACTCTTCAGCCACCTTTGTTGCTCTTGTGTGTTTCCCAGCCTGTACTTGGATTGGGTGCCGGGACATGTAGTCTGCTGGGTTTTCTGCTCCTTTTCTGTAGACTACACGTAGGTCATATGGCTGAAGTCTTAAGCCCCAGCATTCCATCCTTGCAGGCAGCTTTGAGCGAGGGTTATTCCATATCACTTCTAGCGCTTTGTGGTCAGTAACTAGAGTGAAAGGGTGTCCGTACAGGTAAAGATGAAAATGTTTGCAACTCCACACTATAGCCAGAGCTTCTTGTTCTGTCTGTGAGTAACGTCTCTCTACATCACTAATAGCGTGGCTTGCATATGCTATAGTGTGTCTCACCCCATCTTTTCCAAGTTGATAAAGAATGGCCCCCAGGCCTACAGGGCTTGCATCCACCACAAGTTCTGTCTGTTTGTCTGGATCAAAGTATGAAATTACAGTCTTGCAGGTTAAACTGTCTTTAATTGTCTGCAGCGCTTTTGTTTGCTCTGAACCCCAATGCCATGGTGTGCCCTTTTTGGTCAGTTCCCGCAGTGGTGCTGATATAGATGCAGTCTTTGATAAAACGTGAGCAGTAGGTTGCCATACCGAGCAGGCTCCTTCCCATTGGTTTGTTTGTCTGGGGCACTTCCTTGATGGTGGCGACCTTTTTTGGGGTCTGCAGGAATGCCACCAGCTTGTATAATGAATCCAAAGAATTCCAGTGTGGATTTGTTGAATTCACACTTGTCTCTATTTAGCGTAAGGCCTTTCTCTTTGAGCCTTTGGAACACTGCTGTAAGGCTTCTGTCATGGTCTGCTTGTGCTTTTCCATGTACTATGATTTCGTCACTGAGATTCTTTACACCCTCTATTCCTTGCAGAGCTTGGCAGATAGCGTTTTGAAATACGTCTGCTGCAGATGATATGCCAAAGTTCAGATGTTTGTATTTCCTCAGACCTTTATGAGTGCAGAAGGTTGTGATGTACCTGCTGTCAGGGTGAAGCTCTAACTGGTGATATCCAGCCCTTAAATCGAGCTTAGAGAAGACTGCTGCTCCGTTTAGCTCGTGGATGATGTCTTCCATAGTGGGAGTGAGATGTCGTTCGCATTGTATGGCATTATTAGCCTGTCTCATATCAACGCAAATTCTAACCTCATCCGGGTTCTTGGGTTTGGGCGGAGTCAAGACTGGGGAGACCCATGGTGTAGGGCCAGTCACTGTTTCTATGATGTCATTGTCCTCTAACTCCCCCGCAGCTCTTTTTCTACTTTTTGATCGAATATGAAACGGAACACGCTGGTGTGGTTGACAAGTTGGCTGAACACTGATGTCTATGTGGAGCTTAACTTGAAAGTCTTTCAACTTGCCTATGCCTCGAAAGAGCTCTGGATGGCTGTCCAAAAGTTGATCTGCCACCGTGGGGCTTGGCGGAGATGACACACTATTGACCACTTTGATGAGGCCTAACTGTGTAGCTGTGTCATAGCCTAGCAGCGAACAGCCTTTGCCTGTTTTCACATAGAACCTGCATTCAATCTTTTTATTGTTTGCTTCTGCTTTGCACACGAACATGCCAGCTAGTGGTAACGGGGTTGTACAGCCATAGGGAAAAACTGAAGTGTCAGCTGGAACTAACTGTGGCTGTGGTGATAGCATGGCTAAGGCAGAGTCACTGATGACATTTACTGTGTCACCTGAATCTAGTATCACTGGGATATCTGCACCTCCAAGCTTAATATGTGACGTGTGCTTTTTGGCTGCCATAGTTGTAGAAGATCTATAGCTGAGAAGATGGTCCAAGCTCATGTCAGGCTCTCTCAGTGCTCGTCTGCGAAGCCTGGATTACGTGCAGCTTTGAATTAACTGTCCTTTAATCTCTAGGTCCACATCGGTGAACCCACAATGTTTAGCAGGCATGCGGAGCCGTGTGCAATATGTGTCCAAACCTTCCCAGGACTGCTGCCCTGCCTTTCTAAAGATGTATACTTCATACAGGGCATTTTCTTTGATGTAAAGTACGTTTCAAGCTTTGTTTTTACATCTGCATATTTGTCAGAGCTTGCTGCCAGTGTGTCATAAATGTTGTATACACATTCACCAGCCAAATGCAACTGTAGAGCTTTTAACCGTCTATCTCCTGAAATGTTGAAAGCAGCGGTGTAATTCTCAAAAAAGCAGCTGTGTAATCTCAAACCTCTGTATCTGTTTTGTCCAGCGTTGTCCGACTGAACTGGGGTCAGTTTCTGTATCGAATGCCGGGAGAGCAGGTGTAGATGTGAGACATGGTTCACTGTGGGTCCTGGAGTTAGCGTTAACGTGAGTAGAATTAGCTGGCAGGCACTCAGCTTGTCGGCCTCGAGCTCTCACTTTGTGCACTTTCTCGTTCACTCTTCTGTTTTAATCCTCGTCGCCAATGTGGAGTTTATGCTCTCATTAACCGACAAAACACCAGGTTAGGAGTTGGAGAGAGTTTACTTGTTAGATGTAGCATTGTTATTCACCCGTATTCTACACCTGCGCACCTCTCTTCAGTGTCCTCTCATGGTGCGTTCACTAACAGTCCATCCAATGGTGCGTTCAATACTATTCAATGTGTCTTAAACATTACTGCTGACATTACAGTGATATTTATTATAATAAATGGTCCTTCAGGGTCTGTGATAGTGGTGTTGGGAGTGATGTGTGTTTGGAGGCCACACCTCTTTGTTTAGAGTTGTAATGAGCTGTAAAGGTGTGGTTAAAATAAGAGGACTTCAGTTTGTGTTGGTCAGTGTCTGTTATGTAAGTTTATGTAAAAGACGTATCTGATTTAAAATTTTTAAGGTGGTCTTATTATATTTTCCTGAGGTCCAGTACCATGTATGGTCCATGTTTACAGTTTAATGTGTGACATGTTAGGTTGCTAAGCAGTTTGAGTGTGTGTATGTAGTGGTATACAGTGAGTCCAAGAAGTATTTGATCCATTGCTGGATTTTCTTCGTTGGCCCCACTAATAAAGACATGATCATTCTATACTTTTAATGGTAGATGTATTCCTTACATGGAGAGACAGAATATTAAAAAGAAAAATCCAGAAAATAAATCTAAGGAATATATATTTAATTGATTTGTATTTCATGGAGTGAAATAAGTATTTGATCCCTCTTAGCCAAAAACACACTCAATACTTAGTGGCAACGCCTTTGTTTGCAAGCACAAGCGGGTGAGACGTTTTGTTGTAGTTACCACCAGTTTTAGCACACAACACCAGGGGGAATTTTGGCCCACTCTTCTTTGCAGATCCTCTCTAACATCATGAAGGTTGGTGGGCTGTACGCTTGGCAACTCTGAATTTCAGCTCCCTCCATAGATTTTCGATCGGATTGATGTCTGGCGACTGGCGGGCCACTCCATGACCTTAATTGTGATTCTTCTTGAGCCAATCCTTTGTTGCCTTTGCTGTATGTTTAGGGTCGTTATCATGTTGGAAAAGAACCCAACCACGGCCCATTTTCAGATCCCTGGCAGAGGGGAGGAGGTTTCTTTTTTTGTCCCTCAGGATGTGTGCGGTACAATGCTCCATCCATCTTCCCAGTGATGCGGTGAAGTAGCCCCTGTACCCCTTGGCAAGAGAAAACACCCCCCAAACAACATGCATTATTTCTTCCACCTCCATGCTTGACGGTGGGCACAGTGTTCTTGGGGTTCATAAGGCAGCATTTTTTCTTCCTCTCCACACATGGCGGTGGAGTTTAGGCCCAAAAAGTTCAATTTTGGTCTCGTCTGACCACAAAACCTTCTCCCAATAACTTGGTTCATCTTTCAAAATGATCATTGGCATACTTGAGGCGCGCCTCCACATGTGCTCTCTTCAGCAGGGGTACCTTTCGGGCACTGCAGGATGTAATCCATTGGTTGCGCAAAAGTGTTTGCCAATTTGTTTCCTTGCAAACTTTGTCCCAAGCTGCCTTCAGGTCATTTGCTAACTCCCTGCCGAGTGGTTGCAGGACGATTTCTGACCGTTCTTCCCGACAGCCATCATTGCCACCCCACGAGGCGAAATCTTCTTTGGAGCACCGGGCTGAGGTCTGTTGATTGTCATGTTATACTCTTTTAAACTTTCTGATAATTGCCCAATAGTTGTTACTACTACGTATCCATCCACCACATTACTAAAATCTTTTTGTAGCCCATTCCAGCTTTGTGAAGGTCACAATTCTGACTCCTTAGGTCCTGTGACAGCTCTTTTGGTTTTACCCATGTTGGAGACTTTGAAATCTGTGTGATATGTCTGATTCTGTGGACAGGTGTTTTTTCACACAAGTGATTTCAGAAGAACAAGGTGGCTTCAGGTCAGGTAACCAAGTTGATTTGGGAGTGTCCTAAAACTGGTCTCTGTAAAAGCCAGAACTGCTAAATGAATACCTAAGGGATCAAATACTTCATTCACTCCCATGAAATACAAATCAATTAATAATATATTCCTTAGATTTATTTTCTGGATTTTTCTTTTTAATATTCTGTCTCTCCATGTAGAATACAGTCTAACCATTAAAAAGATATAGAATGATCATGTCTTTATGTAGTGGGCCAACGAAGAAAATCAGCAAGGGATCAAATACTTCTTGGACTCACCTGTATATGAGTGTAGATCATCATGATGAGAAACGTAGGATTAGGTGTTAATCTGATTTTTGGATGTTGGTGTGAGAACATGAATTTGTTTTGTTGGTCCAGAAAAGTGACATACATTATTAATATATTAAAAAAGAGAAGAAGAAGAAGAAGAAGGAGAAGAAGATAGTAGAAAATAGGGGAACAGTAAAGCATAATAAAGAAGAAGGTCCAGATTAGGATTTTCGTACTTAGTATTATATTGAGCAAGAGGCTTTTAATCATCAATTATGGAGAAGGCTATTTAAGTAATGCACACAAAGATGTGTGTGTAAGAGAGAAAGAGAGGAATCTATAGATAGGAGTGTGGTAGGTGGATGGATGGATGTATAGGTAGATAGAAATTGATTGATTGATTGATTGATTTAATTAGTCTGTTGTGTAATCTGTTTAGTCTGTGATATTAGCCCAAACAGTGTCAGTCAGTAATAATCAGTCAGTCAGAAAGTCAGTTATATAACAGGTTTGGATGAAACATCAGTTTCTGAGTTGTCAGTCAGATTAGTCAGTTGTAGTAATATATCCAGGGTGTCACGTCTTTATCTCTGAATAATTATCCCTCTACATACATCCACAGATATTCCAGCTCTTTCTCCTTCTCTGATTGGCTGTTTTCTGATGGGGATGAGCTTTGCATCAAGTGGAAGTTTTTGAGTTTTGTAATTAGACATTCCTGTACGTTTTTCTCAGGATCTTCAGATGGGCTTTTGGGAATGCCAATGTTACAGCGGACAGATGTTGTCTCTCAGAAGTGTCCGAGCTTGGAGATCCAGCATTGTCCCCTTCATTTGCCTGTGTATCTTTTTGTTATGGACGTTAGCTGAGGATGTGAGGTTTATTGACGGTGTGGTGTAGTGGAAGTTTTAGTTTGGTAATTAGACATTCCTGTACGTTTTTCTCAGGATCTTCAGATGGGCTTTTGGGAATGCTTTTGGGAATGTCTCTCATTCTCCGAGCTTGGAGATCCAGCATTGTCCCCTTCATTTGCCTGTGCTCTTTTGTTATGGACGTTAGCTGAGATGTGAGGTTATTGACGGTGTGGTGTAGGGATTTTTGGGAAAATTCTCCCATTAAGACTGGTGAGTCTACTGTGGATAGACTGCCAGATATCACTGACCTCTGTGTTGAGTGTGGATTTAGCTTGGGGCTCTTCAGGTGAGCTGGGTGGACGGAGTCGTCTGAAGGTGGGGGTTGTTTTTATCTTTGGTTTGTTTTTCCCGTCTTCTTTGCACAAATTTCTGGCTGTTAACTGGTGATAATAGTGACTGATGAATTCCCTTTAGTTCTTCCAGGTCATTGACAAAAGCAGTACATTTACATTTACGGCCTTTAACAGACGCTCTTGTCCAGAGCGACTTACAATCGTGCTTAGTGTTCAGTTGGATAATGTTTCCCAGCCAGTATAAGAAGGTTAAAGTCTAAAACTCACTGTGAGCTCAGACACTGCCCGAACGAGGGGCCAGCACTGACACCTAGAGAGATCAATACACAGACATATATAAGAATAAGTGCACTACCTGGCAACCCCAGCTCAGCGCTCATACCTCGAGAGAAGACAGGTTATGGTCAGTATAAATGCAAAGACAGGTGTATTTCAACATGCACATCTACTAGTGCTCACTCACTGAAGGGCTTTACAAAGACAGGGTCTTCAGTCTGTGTTTGAAGACCGTGAGAGACTCCGCTGTTCGGACGCCCAGTGGGAGTTCATTCCACCATCTGGGAGCCAGGACAGAGAAGAGTCTGGACGCTCGTCTTCCATGTGTTTTCAGGGATGGCGGGTCGAGACGAGTTGTGCTTGAAGTTCGAAGGGCTCGAGGTACAGATCGACTCTTCACCACTGCCATAAGGAGGGAGCGGCTGGTCCAGTCTTGGCTTTGTAGGCCTCAGAGTTTTAAACCTGATCAGGCAGCTACAGGAAGCCAGTGAAGAGAGCGCAGCAGTGGAGTCACGTGGGTGAACTTAGGAAGACTGAAGATGACTCGAGCTGCTGCATTCTGCACAAGCAGCTGGGTGGCCTCCTGAGAGAGGAAGGGTCGTATCCTCCGGATGTCTGGTACAGTTTGTGGTTGTTAAGAGGAATGTAAGGATTTCTTTTGTCTTAGTTTCAGCAGCTACCAACTCGGTGTTCACATGCTGTCTCCATGGAGTGCACGTTAGCACGCCATGCATTTGGAGCTGTGCTGACATCTCAAAAACTGCAGTACGAGTTAGCAGACAAACAATGTGTACAAAGAAGAAGAAAAGGAAGAAGAAGAGGAAGAACGTACCATCAGATAACAGTAGTGTTGCTGTACCATCACTAACACTGTTCTGAACACCTGATACAGCTGTAGACTAATCCAGTGATCCCATGCTGTAACAGGAGAAGCTCCATCACTATGTGGAGATAAAACACTCCTTTAAACTCCTTTAAGTCAGAAGAGGAATCTCCAGCGCTGGTCTACAGGACCTGAAGCTGAGCGGCTCTGTAAACCAGGTCGATCATGTGAGCAGTGTCCTCATATACAGACTACAGGATCCATATACTCCCAGATCCTCATCTCAAACAGGTCACACGTATGAACCTCAGTCTTTAACACACATACTGATCTAAACTGTGTCCCTAAATAGATCATATATTTAACAGCGTTAATAATCTCTCTTAGACTGACAGGACACAAGCAGGTCCACTGATCCAGCTTCAGATCGGACCTATGGTCTAATACTGTACCCAGTGTTAAACTCTCTCTCAGAGGGAGCAGGAGCGGTAGGAGCGCACAGGGACTATCTGGAGAACATGCAGCATTAACCACCTCCCCAATATGGGTGGAGACACAAAGGAGGGAGAGTCTCAACCACCTCCTCAATGCGGGTGGAGACACAGAGGAGGGAGAGTCTCAACCACCTCCTCAATACGGGTGGAAACACAGAGGAGAGAGTCACAACCACCTGCCCAATACGGGTGGAGACACAGAGGAGAGAGAGTCACAACCACCTCCCCAGTACGGGTGGAGACACAGAGGAAAGAGAGTCATGACCACCTCCCCAATATGGGTGGAGACACAGAGGAGAGAAAGTCACAACCACCTCTTGAATATGGGTGGAGAAAACAGAGGAGAGAGGGTCGTAACCACCTCCCCAATTCAGTAAAGACACAGAGGAGAGAGAGTCACAACGACCTCCCCAATACAGGTGGAGACACAGAGGAGAGAAAGTCACACACAAACACTTCCCCAATACGGGTGGAGACACAGAGGAGAGAGAGTCACAACCACCTCACCAATACGGGTGGAGACACAGAGGAGAGAGTCACAACCACCTGCCCAATATGGGTGGAGACACAGAGGAGAGAGAGTCATGACCACCTCCCCAATATGGGTGGAGACACAGAGTAGAGAAAGTCACAACCAGCTCTTGAATATGGGTGGAGAAACAGAGGAGAGAGAGTCGTAACCACCTCCCCAATACAGTAGAGACACAGAGGAGAGCGAGTTACAACCACCTCCCCAATACAAGTGGAGACACAGAGGAGAGAGAGTCACAACCACCTTTCCAATATGGGTGGAGACACAGAGGAGAGAGAGTCACAACCACCTCTCCAATATGGGTGGAGAAACAGAGGAGAGAGTGTCACAACAACCTTTCCAATACAGTAGAGACACAGAGGAGAGAGAGTCAACACCATCTCTCCAATATGGGTGGATAAACAGAGGAGAGAGTGTCACAACCACCTCTCCAATACGGGTAGAGACACAGAGGAGAGAGTCACAACCACCTCCCAAATACAGGTGGAGACACAGAGGAGAGAGTGAGAACTGCATCATGTGAGGGAGGTGCTCTGAATACAGGCTCTGTGTGGGAGTGCTAGGTGTGATATACAGTAAATAGTCATGTGGAAAATTTACTATATGCCAAATAAGGACATCACCACATTTACTACAGCTTAAAATCAGAGTCGGGTGCTCCACCACCAGCTGCTAATGACGAGAACATGGCTAGGAGGATTCTGGAGGAGCCGGTCTAATTTAAACCTCAGAGATTTAGTCTGGTTTGTTCCTGATTGTTGAAGTGTGTGGTATTACCATAGTCAGGTCCAAGAAGCTCTCTGGCCTTCAGAAAGAAGGTTGTAGGTGCGTGTGAGTCAGAGAGCGGATTTAGAACTATTAGAAACCAGCTGTTCACTGTTCCCAAAATAATGTACCAGAGAAGCACCTGTCAACATGGCCAGGTCAGATTGGTTCAGCAAGTTCAGCACAGAATGAGTAAAGAGTCTCAAACAGTCCTAAAATTTAATACTTATAAAAAATAACTACAATTTAATCAAAGCATGTCTTACTAAACTGAAGGTGTAGTGTGTTGGTCAGATGTGTTTTAATAAATGAAGTTATGGCAGGTGTTGGTTAAGTTTTACAGTGTATGTCTTTGACATTATCTAGGTATTTTTATTTCATTGTATATCATATTTCATTTCTGTAGTCTCTATAATAACATCAATGGACTCCCCATCTCTCTAAATCCTGTAGATTTTAAACATAACCTGCACTTTACAGACGGTCCCTTATTGTATTCAGCCCTGCTGCAGTGGATCTGTCTATAGTAATCAAACGTACTCGGGGAAGGGAAAGATCAAGAACTCTAAAGTGATGTAATGACTGTAGTTTGTTTTGGGTAAATACAGTTTCAGCTGAACTTTACCGAGCTACTTTACTGAGCTAGAGAAGGAAACTGACCTGGTCCCTCGCTCTGGTTAAACAGCAGCAGCAGTTCTGTAGGGTTAGAGCAGAACCACGGACTGTAGGTCAGAGCAGTCATGGAGCAGGAGGTGAATGAGGAGTCTGTAGAGTGTTAGTGACTGTAGGTCAGGGCGGTCATGGAGCAGGAGGTGAATGTGGAGTCTGTAGAGCGTTAGTGACTGTAGGTCAGTGCGGTCATGGTGCAGGAGGTGAATGTGGAGTCTGTAGAGTGTTAGTGACTGTAGGTCAGTGTGGTCATGGAGCAGGAGGGGAGAGTGTAGTCTGTAGAGTTTTGGTGCGGTCATGGAGCAGGAGGTGAATGTGGAGTCTGTAGAGCGTTAGATACTGTACGTTAGTGCGGTCATGGAACAGGAGGTGAATGTGGAGTCTGTAGAGTGTTAGTGACAGTAGGTCAGAGCAGTCATGAAGCAGGAGGTGAATGTGGAGTCTGTAGAGTTTTGGTGCGGTCATGGAGCAGGAGGTGAATGTGGAGTCTGTAGAGTGTTAATGACAGTAGGTCAGTGCGGTCATGGAGCAGGAGGTGAGTGTGGAGTCTGTACAGTGTTAGTGACTGTAGGTCAGTGTGGTCATCGAGCAGGAGATGAATGTGGAGTCTGTAGAGTGTTGATGACTGTAGGTCAGTGGAGTCGCGGAGCAGGAGGTGAATGAGGAGTCTGTGGAGTGTTAGTGACTGTAGGTCAGTGCGGTCATGGAGCAGGGGGTGAATCTGAAGTCTGTAGAGTGTTATTAACTGTAGTTCAGACTAATCATGGAGCAGGAGGTGAGTGTGCAGTCTATAGAGTGTTAGTCACTGTAGTTCAGAGCGGCCATGTAGCAGGAGGTGAGTGTGGAGTCTGTAGAGCGTTAGATACCGTATGTCAGTGCGGTCGTGGAACATCAGGTGAATGTGGAGTCTGTAGAGTGTTAGTGCCTGTAGCTCAGTGCAGTCATGGAGCAGGAGGTGAATGTGGAGTCTGTAGAGTGTTGGTGCGGTCATGGAGCAGGAGGTGAATGTGGAGTCTGTAGAGTGTTTATGACAGTAGGTCAGTGCGGTCATGGAGCAGGAGATGAATGTGGAGTCTGTAGAGTGTTAGTGACTGTAGGTCAGTGCTGTCATGGAGCAGGAGGTGAATGTGGAGTCTGTAGAGTGTTAGTGACTATAGGTCAGTGTGGTCATGGAGCAGGAGGTGAGTGTGGAGTCTGTAGAGTGTTAGTGACTGTAGGTCAGGGCGGTCATGGAGCAAGAGGTGAATGTGGAGTTTGTAGAGTGTTAGTGACTGTAGGTCAGTGTGGTCGTGGAGCAGGAGGTGAGTGTGTAGCCTGTAGAGTGCTAGTGACTGTAGGTCAGTGTGGTCATGGAGCAGGAGGTGAATGTGTAGTCTGTAGAGTGTTAGTGACTGTAGGTCAGTGGGGTCATTGAGCAGGAGGTGAGTGTGGAGCCTGTAGAGTGTTAGTGACTATAGGTCAGTGCGGTCGTGGAGCAGTAGGTGAATGTGGAGTCTGTAGAGTGTTAATGACTATAGGACAGTACGGTCATGGAGCAGGAGGTGAATGTGGAGTCTGTAGAGCGTTAGTGACTGTAGGTCAGTGGGGTCATAGAGCAGGAGGTGAGTGTAGAGTCTGTAGAGCGTTAGTGACTGTAGGTCAGTGGGGTCATGGAGCAGGAGGTGAGTGTGGAGTCTGTAGAGCGTTAGTGACTGTAGGTCAGTGGGGTCATGGAGCAGGAGGTGAATGTGGAGTCTGTAGAGCGTTAGTGACTGTAGGTCAGTGGGGTCATGGAGCAGGAGGTGAATGTGGAGTCTGTAGAGTGTTAGTGACTGTAGGTCAGTGTGGTCATGGAGCAGGAGGTGAGTGTGGAGTCTGTAGAGTGTTAGTGACTGTAGATCAATGTAGTCATGGAGCAGGAGGTGAATGTGTAGTCTGTAGAGTGTTAGTGACTGTAGGACAGTACGGTCATGGAGCAGGAGGTGAATGTGGAGTCTGTAGAGCGTTAGTGACTGTAGGTCAGTGGGGTCATGGAGCAGGAGGTGAGTGTAGAGTCTGTAGAGTGTTAGTGACTGTAGGTCAGTGGGGTCATGGAGCAGGAGGTGAGTGTGGAGTCTGTAGAGCGTTAGTGACTGTAGGTCAGTGGGGTCATGGAGCAGGAGGTGAGTGTAGAGTCTGTAGAGTGTTAGTGACTGTAGGTCAGTGGGGTCATGGAGCAGGAGGTGAATGTGGGGTCTGTAGAGTGTTAGTGACACCAGAAGATGAAATATCATATTATGACTGTAAAAGAGTCTCATTACAGAGCAGCGGGTCCTACAGCTCGTTAGCATTCAGCTAGGAGGGTTTAAAGCTGTCGGGGGTTTAAAGCTGTGGGATGTTTAAAGCTGTGGGGGATTTAAAGCTGTGGGGTTTAAAGCTGTGGAGGGTTTAAAACTGTGGGGGGTTTAAAGGTGTGGGGGGTTTAAATGTGTGGTTGGTTTAAAGGTGTGGGGGGTCTAAAGCTATAGAGGGTTTAAAACTGCGTGGGGTTTAAGGTGTGGGGGGTTGACTTCCGGTGTGACGCGGTATGGAGTAGACGTGTGTTTCGAGCCCTCTGCGGAGCGGGGTTTTCTTTGTAAAAGATTTAATGCACTTTTAGTGATATTTACTCATTTTGTCGGTCTCTGAATTGGTGATTAACAATTTTATCACTGTGCCAAGTTTTATTTGTTACCATGCCTCCAAAGTTGAATAAAACACCAGGACCGTCGCAGTCCCTGCTCCGGCCTGTGGCGCAGGCCTCATCCTCGTCTGCTGGTGATCTCGCTTGCCCGGCGGGGGGAGCTCTTCTCTGGAGGGGTCGCTGGACATGTCAGCGATGAGATCCGAGATTGTTCGAGCGGTGGTCTCAGAGATACGCACGGTAATGGATGAGCATTACTCCTATATTAAGACGGAACTGCTAGACATGAAGTCAGAGCTGGTCTGAAATCTACAGTTTCAGACATGGAGCGCTCTCTCTCTACATGCACGGACGACGTGCTAGCGCTTCAGGCTAAAGTTGAGTCTCTTACTAAAGAGATTAGCAAGTTGGATGTGAAGTGCGAAGACTTGGAGTCTAGATCCCGTCGTCAAAATATCCGCATTGTGGGAATTCCAGAGGGAGAGTCGTTCACCTTCACTACCTCCAAAGTTTCTAAACGTCTGAAAGAAGCATTCGGTTTAGATAAACCTCCACTGGTGGACCGGGCTCATCGCACGCTGGCGCCCAAGCCAAAATCTGGGGATCCACCGCGGCCCGTCTTAGCGAGGCTGCACTACTATGAAGACTGCATGGAGATTCTCAGAAAAGCCAGACGTCAACAGCGGGTAACGGTCTCAAATATGAGGATCTCGGTTTTCCCTGACTTCACTGCCAGAGTTGCAAGAGCTCGAGCTGCTTTTAATGGGGTACGTGCACAACTGCGTGGCATGGAAGGAATTCGATACGGCACTCTCTACCCAGCATGACTTAGAATAACCCATGATGGAAAGCACCACGACTTCACCTGTCCTGAGGAGGCTGGCCCGTTTGTAGCTACGTTGACCAAATCATTTGTTGCCCAGGGAAACTGACCTGTTTCCTCTTTCTTCTTGTCTGTAGCTGGTGAGCTATATTTTAACCAAAAGGACAAGCTCTAATTTTCTATACATTGTTTTTCTAATTTCTTATTTAGTCTCTCATCTATGCTCAGTCCCATGCCGATTCGCTCACCTTTCAGTGTTCAATACTGTAATTATCATTATGTTATCGCTGTTATATGTGGTGCGTATTGTTTCTATATAAGTGCACATGTCACACATGCTCATTGGTTTCGGAATTCTCCGCTCTGCGGGTTCTACTGTTTGATCCATGCTTTATCGGAAGTACTGTCTATTTGGGTTGGGCTCATACGGGAGCCTATGCAGCTGTCCTCTGGTTCAGGCATGTAGAGGACTTTGCTGGGGTTATTTTCAATGGGAGTATGTGGGTGGGCGGGGTGGCGTTTTTTTTTTTTTTTCTTCCCCCCCTGTCGGCTGGTATTTGTTTTTCACCTCAAATATTTTACATACTTTAAATGACTGATGCCATTTCACCTAATATTGATACTGGAGATAATGTTTGATTCTTGTGCTGGATTGTTAAAGGGTTGAACAGCCCAATCAAGCGTTCTTGAGTTTTTGATCACTTGAGGCGACTGAAGGCAGATATTATGTTTTTGCATGTTTTTTTCTTAAGACTGGAGAACATAATAGACTAAAATTCTCTGGAATCGCTGATATCTTTCACTCTACTTTTAATTCCAAAACTAGGGGAGTTGCTATTCTGATTAAAGATGGGGTCCAGTTTATCGCTGATAATATTATTGCCAACATAAATGGTAGATATTTGATTATTCCTGGAACTCTGTTTAATGCTCCACTGGTGTTAGTCAATGTTTACAGTCCCACTTTTGATTATTATTATTATTATTATAAAATTTATTATAAAATTTATATGTAAGCTACTTGGTTCTATCCCCTCTTTAAACACTCATCTTTTGATAAAGGGGAGAGATCTGAATACAACTGACCCAGTTTTAGATCGCTCAGACTCCCGCAAACTACAGCGATCTTTGATTTCCCAATCAATTTCTGAGTTTTTAGCTAAAAACTGTATCGCTGATCCCTGGAGATTTCAGAACCCGCACACTAAAGAATTTTCCTTTTACTCTCATCCGCATCAAACCTATTCCCGTATTGATTATTTTTTCGTGGACAGCTCCTTTATTCCCAAAGTTACTTCCTCCAATTATTATCCAATAATTATCTCGAACCATGCTCCCCTATC
>JAMWET010006953.1:0-50696 GCA_024036415.1 Prochilodus magdalenae | reverse complement strand
ATACCACAACACACACACACACACAAACACTCACACACACTCACACACATGAATATACACACACACACACTGGGTCGCAGCGTTAGGCCTGCAGGGCCATTAGGCGGTAATGAATTATTGGTATTGAGCAGCAGCTGATGGCGGATATGGGGAAACTCTCCTAACGTTTCTCCCGATGCGCCTCTCTCGTCTCTAACCAGGCAGTGGGGTTTATTCATCAACCATTCATACATGCCGAGGTACAGAGTCTTAGTGCGTCTTTCCTTGCGGGTAAGTGTTCGTACATCTCCTCAGTTTCATCTCGGTTGGATCAGGAGTTCTTTCTGGGGCACCGGCTACATGTAGGTGTGTATCCACTAAAGAGCCCCTTTCAATCCTTAGACTCTCACCTCGTTCCATTTTTGTCAACCTGGCCGCCTTTGCGCCTCTCCGTATCTCCTGGGAAGGCTGCCCACCAGCACTTATGTACCAATACCTGGTCCAAATAACCTTGGACTGTGCTATGTCGTGTCCTGGGTCCTTAATGCCGACACTACCCACGTACTGGTGGAGTGTGGTGTGCGGTGGCTCCCGCTGCCGTTCATGTTCACTCAGGTAATGTGGATGGTGTGGAGCGAGGGGGTGTTTGCTCCTCAGTGGGCCCTCATGTCTGGTGTGACCTTCTGGCTCTCCCTGTTAGTCCTGCTGTAGGACGCCAGGCCTGCCGGAGTCACCCGCTGCACTCTGTTAAACACCGTGTATAGTGTGTGTTCAGGTCTGTCAGAGCTAACAGTCTGGTCCTGATCTCTCTGTTGACACCGTATACTGTGTTCAGGGTGTCTGTCATAGGCTAACTCAGTCTTCGTCTGATTACTCTACACAGCTCTGAATCTAAACTTGCGTGGCCCTTGCCTTGTGCTGTGGGGGGGAGGGTCTGATGACTGGTATCTACATCGTCTGACTGGTGATCTATTTGAACCAACCACTGAGCTCCTGGCTGTCCTGCACTGTGGAAGCTTGGCCTGCACCTGCTGACCCATCCAATCACCCACCAACATAATTATAGACTAATCAGACAGTATA
The DNA here is from genome assembly GCA_024036415.1 of Prochilodus magdalenae. NCBI lineage: Eukaryota > Metazoa > Chordata > Actinopteri > Characiformes > Prochilodontidae > Prochilodus > Prochilodus magdalenae. The sequence continues at coordinate 49,634 of JAMWET010006953.1, read as the reverse complement.
CTCTCCTTTCTAGTGCTGTCTTGTATCTGGTGTTGACCCGAGGAGGATGGGTTCCCCTTTTGAGTCTTGGTTCCTCTGGAGATTTTTTCCTTCCTAACTAAGGTAGTCTCTCCCCGCCACTCGGCTTGCTCACTGGGAACTCGAATACCAGATTCTTTATAAAGCTGCTTTGTGATAAATCTGTTGATTTGACTCCTGACGGGCTCCTCAGTGTGCACTGATTGCTCAGCATACCTGTTGGATTAATAAGATAAAAGGCTTGGTAGGAAAACAGGTGCGTTTGGAAGGTTCAGCCAATGACATTAAATACATATGGAAGAGAGAGGGATTTGGAGACACCGTGTGGTGAAATAGAGAACTGCAGGACAAACCATTCTCACACTTACCGGTTCATACCAAACGAAGCTCCTTATTAGACCACAACGTCATGAGCAGTGTTCGTAGCATTGTTTTGTTAGATGTGTCTGTTGATGTAGTTGTTAGTTTATTAATTAGCTTTTATTTTTGACATTTATTTTTTTTGCTTTTTTTTATATTACTACTTGTTTAAGTATAGTCTTGGGTGGGATGCTGGTGTGTGGGATGGGTTTCCCAACTTTTACTGAGGGGGTGTGGGTGGGTTGATACAGACCACACCAACCAAAACACCTTTTTTTTTTGTCTTGCCTCGGTCTACGAAACCTTCACCTAACATACCCAGTCTTCCATTCCGCCATCACCTGTATCCTACTCAGGATGAGCAGGACGTTCCCTAGTTCACTAAGCACTCATGAGGTCATTTGCATGGACTATATAATGAGGTCCCTGGAAAGACGACCACGACTGCTATCAACATAGCACAACTGGAATACTAACCAGCAGCGCCGTGTTCGTAGACAGCATGGGGTTACTTTCAAGCAGACGGTGCGTCTATACACACCTACCATCACCTGGCAGTACGCGCCCGTAACCATCCTCCAAATTTTAGAAAGTGGTAGAAGTGGTCAGTAGATAGCAGCAGCACCCTCTCCTGGCCATAACAAGCACCGCCGAAGACGTCTGCCTGTCTGCTCTGGCTTCCCACTGGATTTATAACTCCCAGTTAAAAACAGGGACCTATTCCAGAGCCCTCATATATTGGCATAGGCGACCCAGTGTTAATAGGTGTAAAAACGTCCGATGATGCTGATCAGTGGGGCATGCTGTATTAGTGTGGATTGTTTTATTTTAGGGTGGAGAAAGGCAGACGAGACATTTAGCATCCATTACTCCCAAAAGAATTTATTCCACAGCTGAAAGCGGCATCAAAGGTTGGGAAAACTGGACTCTTGACGGAATGGTTCCCTCCCTGTTGCAGTGTGTACAACCTTGCTACTGATGTTGGCAGAATTTCCAGTTGGAGGATCAATAAAACTAATGGAATATCCAATGTGCAATCCATAAGCCTACCGCAAACAAGGGAACACGGCTTCAAACTGGCTTGACAAATAGTGACAGCATTCCGAGGGGATCTAATAAGCTGGAAGCTTCCTTAAACACATTTCCAGCTAAATGCCGAGAGATTTCTTCCGTACTGCGGTTGATTCCTCTGCAGGGTCATCGTTAGCATACACAGCTGCTCGATGGTTTGCAGTGTGGCGTGTTTCTGTTCCCACACCCACTCCTTCCTCCCGATCTCTCCCTTCCTCGGTAGCCCAGTTCGCACCCAAAATGTCCATGCTCCCTCCACGACTGTTCTGTGCCTTTGTGTCCTCTCACATGCTTTTAAGTCTCATGGGTTCCTCTTTTGAACTAATGCTCTTTCACCCAGCCTGACCGCCCCACCATCACTTTCCTTCCTCCATCCCCGGCATGTGTTCGCTCTGGTGTGTAGGAGAGCGAGTGGGCTTCTGCTAGTGTGCCCTCGTAACTAGCATGCTCACAACCTTTAATGGGAAGCCCACATGCGTATCTCTGTCTCAGCGGCCAAGGCCTCACAGGACCTCTGGGACTCGTTCCCATTCCTAATGCAGGCCCTTGTGTTATCGCGCTAATTACTCTGCATCGCCAACAGTCACCGTGCTGCTGAATGCCAGCTAGCTTAGCATGGGCTGTGGGTACTGGTGAGGGAAAGGTGATTCCATTGGGAGGCGGGTGAGGTACGAACAGGTGGATCTCACGTCACTAGTTTGCACTATTCCATCATTAGCAGTGACAGAGTTTTCGCTCTAGATGGACCTTGTGTGCTTGGATTGGGCATGTACTGGACGAGGTTCTGGATGTAGCCACATCAGTGTTCAGACTCTCCCACATCAGAGAACTGGTCAGGTGCTCCAGATGTGGTGGAGGCCTTCCCTGGCACAGTTCCGAGGAGAATTCCCTGTAGACTGGGATTGTATCCACTGCTGGTAGACCCGTATGACCGTACGCTTCCATACACCTGCAGATTCAGCTACTTCCTCCACACTATGGTCTTTGGCCACGCCCATCTGCAGTCCCTCCTTTTAGCCAATCATTAACATCTGCTCTGGAGCCATTTTCCACACATGGAACGAGACATTCCCTGCACTGTAGCACCTCTTCCCAATCTATGGATCCCATCACTCACATCCCGTAGATTTTAAGCATTTTTAAACTTTCTAAATGAACTAACAGTAACAGTGACGGTGTACAGAAGACTCCTGCAGCGCTGCAGAGGTATCTAACATGCTAAGCAGCTAGCCTCGGACTGTCCTGTCTTGTAATACCACTTTTTTACCTGAAGAGGTGATAGTGAGTCACTGTAGCATGGAGTGGAATCAGTCCAACATGAGAGGATGTTGTTGTTGTTGTTGTTTATTCTTCTGCTCCACCATCTGTTTTTCAGTGGTCTTTGTCCAATAGTAGAGCCTTAATGGTAGTCATGAGGGGGCAGTCAGGGGCTGGGGGTCGACTCTTTAGTAAGGTGTGGCCCGCAAGGTGCATCGGTGAGCTCCTGCTGGTGTGGGCTCATGACCGTTTCATCTTGATTTCATCATTATCAATGAAAAACATGTATCTCATCGACTTTGGTGGATTTCTACTTTTACATGTCATCTGAACACAGCAGCTGCTGCTGATTTCAGGAGGAATGGACCAACAGCGATGGCTCACAATCACTTGGGAAGACGTCTGGCTCCTTCGACTTACGTAAGAGCTAAATGATGTTTTTGGCCTCTCCTGTAGAGGTGAATTCCAGCCTTATGTAAGCACCGCTGGTGAAATTACAGGTGGATTTTGGTTAAAGTGATTGTAAACCTTTAGGGAGAACAACTGTAAATACGACAGCATCTCCCTTTTCTCGTCTACTGTAGCATAGAGAGGTCAGGTCGAATGGTTTTCCACTCTTGTGTGACCCTGGGGACCCAGCGGGTTAGAGCGGAGAGAACATTTGTACTGTGTGTGTTGAATGAGTTTTTGTCTGTTAGCTCTTCTATTTTTCTGCTGAGGTCAGGTCAAATGTTCCCTCCCCTCGTATACCAATACACGGGCACACTGGGGGGAGAGAGGATAGTGCCAGTTTTGAATGGACTCCACTTCACCCATGGAAATTGTTTTGGCATGAAACGCGAATGCTGACGTTCACCACGAATGTGACGGGCGAATGTCGATCTCCAGAGTTCAAGGTTATACAGCGTTGCTCAATAGCTAACCTATCCGAGCTCCGCCCTTACATGGAGGTAGGACTAGCGTTGCTTTCACAGCCTGGAAAGACAACACGGCTCATCTCAGCTAAATGTCAACACCTAGCTCCTAATACCTCCCTCCAAATCTCAGTATTGAAATATCGAGCGTGGCGTTATTTCCATGTGAAGCCAGAGAAACAGCTGCAATAAGCAGAGATCAGAAACCAGAGCACCATCAGCCCATCGCCACCACAAGCAAAGACTCGGTAAATGTCAGCATGATGAGCGCACAGCTGGGTGGGACGGCAGACTGGGGGATTATTCGGATTTGTAGACCATGGCTGGAGAATGAACTTATGGATGGGGTTGAAGGTTAGTTTGAAGGTTTGTCTTCGGCTCTGGGAAGCTGCTAATGAAACCTCATCTCTATAGAACAGCTGTCTCTTTGCAGATGTTGAGTCCTTGGTGTTGTTTATCAGCGACGCTGATTGTCATAATCTGTATCATATTCTACGCTTCCTGTTTCAGTATTAATGATAGCTGGAGTATGGCCAAAAGTATGTGGACACCCATGTTTAAAGTAGTGTCTCAGACTCTCCTGTATATGGTCCTGTAGTCTGCTGGACAGCTGTAAGTGCTAGTACTGTGAGACACGGAGCGGTAGACCATGCACACTCTACAAAGCTCAACTGCCTCTGGAAGTAACATCAGCACAAGAACTGTGCATCGGGAGCTTCGTGAATTGGGTCTCCATGGTTGAGCAGCTGCACACAGGCCTGATATCAGCATGCACAATGCCAAGTGTCGGCTGGAGGGGTGTAAAGCTCCACCTCTGAACTCTGGAGCAGTGGAACCGTGTTCTCTGGAATGATAGGTCACGCTTCACTATCTGGCAGTCTGATGGAGGAGTCTGGGTTTGGTGGATGAATCCAGGAGAATGCTCCCCACTGGAAGTACCAAGTTTGGTGGAGGTGGGATAATGCTCTGGGGGTGTATTTCAGGGTTGGGACTTACCCAGTGAAGGGTGTTCCTGTTCCAGCTTGACCCTGTCCCTGTGCAGAAAGCCAACTCCGGAAAATAAACATGGATTGATTAGCTTGGCATGGAGGAAGTCCAGTGGGCTGAACTGAACCCTGACCCACTCAACCCCACTGACACATTTGGGATGAGCTGGAATGTGAACTGTCTTGTTCAATTCATTAAGGACACATACCACAGGCACTTCTTGGAAAGCCTGCCAGAAGAGTGGAGGCTGTTATAGATGCAAAGATTGGGGGCAGCTCCGACGTTTAGTTTTAGAAGCTGGAACCCAAATAATCCCACATTCAGTGTTGAGGTTCTGGACTCTGGGGTGGTCAGTCCATTGTTCTAAGGCTCCTGCAGATGGCGCTGTATAAGGGTAATGAGGCTATAAATACCTGTGGGGTGTGAGTGACGGGATCCATTGATCTGGAAGAGGTGCTACAGTGCAGGGAGTGTCTCGTTCCATGTGTGGAAAATGGCTCCAGAGCAGATGTTAATTATTGGCTAAAAGGAGGGACTGCATGTGGGCGTGGCCAAAGACCATAGTGTGAAGGAAGTAGCTGAATCTGCAGGTGTGTGGAAGCGTACGGTCATACGGGTCTACCAGCAGTGGATACAATCCCAGCCTACAGGGAATCCTCCTCGGAACTGTGCCAGGGAAGGCCTCCACCACATCTGACCAATTTGTAGATGTGGGAGTGTCTGAACACTGATGTGGCTACATCCAGAACCTTGCCAGATCCAGTCCCAGCTGTTATGGGTGCTGGTGGGGGTGTTGCATGCTGTTAGGTACGGTTCAGTCTCAGGTGAGCCTAAGATCTTTGAGTATTGCTCGGTATCCTTTACATCACTGGAAATCCAGAAGACAAATATGCTTCCACAGGTTAAGGTGGGTCTTTAATGGGCATTTACTAACCAGTCCAGAAACGTCCTGACAGTGAAGAACGCTGACAATGTCTTCTGTAGTTTCAGTTCTGATTTGAACACCCACTTCCATAGCACTGTCAATTCCTGGTGAATCAGCACTACGGGATGGGCCATCTACCCAGCTCTACCCTCAGAACCGACAGACAGAATGGGACGCTTCCGCTGCCGTGCCCTTCGGGCGAACCTAAAATGAAATTCCCCTGGATGAACAGGCAGCCGTATTGACGGCAAACACACTCTGCTGTTAAGCACATGTTGCGCCAGGGAGATAAATCATGCCTGGGGAATACACCTTTCCGAGTTGGCACGTGCTTCTCCCTCGCCTGCGCCGGCAGAGCTGGAGAGATGTTAACAATACCTCGTCTCCGTCTCAGCGTGGGCTCTGGGTTTGACGTGTCTTCATCACCATATTGAATAACAGGTGTTGTTTCTAATGGATTAATTGCCATTCTCCGTGGGCACCGAGGACTCGCCGGGCGAAAAGAATTACCATAATTAAACCATCACGTCCCAATTGATATGTAAAGTGAAGCCTGCGTTCCGGGATGATCACAGGATCGGAGGACTGGGAGAGCGACGTGCTCATGGACTGAGCACAGAACAATTAAAGCGTGTTAGATTTAAAGCTGCATCAGTATGCTTCGGGCTTCCCGAACCAGATCCTGCAATAACTCCGTACGTGTGGGAGCACTTCTGGAACGCTGTGTTGAAGATCTATGTGTCCGTAAGCTGCACCTCCTCTACGGAACCACACGCTGGTGTCTATAGTGGGTAGCACTGTTGCCCCCCCAGTGAGAAGGTTCTGGATTTGATTTCCAGCCAGGGTATCTGAATTCTTTGATGTGGGTCCGGGAGTTTGAGTGCTCTCCCTGTGTCTGTGGGGGTCCGGGAGTTTGAGTGCTCTCCCTGTGTCTGTGGGAGTCCGGGAGTTTGCTTGCCCTCGCTGTGTCTGTGGGGGTCCGGGAGTTTGCGTGCTCTTCCTGTGTCTGTGGGGGTCCGGGAGTTTGCATGCTCTCACTGTGTCTGTTGGGGTCCGGGAGTTTGCTTGCCCTCGCTGTGTCTGTGGGGGTCCGGGAGTTTGCATGCTCTCCCTGTGTCTGTGGGGGTCCGGGAGTTTGAGTGCTCTCCCTGTGTCTGTGGGGGTCCGGGAGTTTGCTTGCTCTCCCTGTGTCTGTTGGGGTCCGGGAGTTTGCTTGCCCTCGCTGTGTCTGTGGGGGTCCGGGAGTTTGCATGCTCTCCCTGTGTCTGTGTGGGTCCGGGAGTTTGTGTGTTCTCCCTGTGTCTGTGGGGGTCCGGGAGTTTGTGTGTTCTCCCTGTGTCTGTGTGGGTCCGGGAGTTTGTGTGTTCTCCCTGTGTCTGTGGGGGTCCGGGAGTTTGTGTGTTCTCCCTGTGTCTGTGGGGGTCCGGGAGTTTGTGTGTTCTCCCTGTGTCTGTGTGGGTCCGGGAGTTTGCATGCTCTCCCTGTGTCTGTGTGGGTCCGGGAGTTTGCTTGCCCTCCCTGTGTCTGTGGGGGTCCGGGAGTTTGCTTGCTCTCCCTGTGTCTGTTGGGGCCTGGGAGTTTGCATGCTCTCCCTGTGTCTGTGGGGGTCCGGGAGTTTGCTTGCTCTCCCTGTGTCTGTGGGGGTCCGGGAGTTTGCTTGCTCTCCCTGTGTCTGTGGGGGTCCGGGAGTTTGTTTGCCCTGGCTGTGTCTGTGGGGGTCCGGGAGTTTGCATGCTCTCCCTGTGTCTGTGGGGGTCCGGGAGTTTGAGTGCTCTCCCTGTGTCTGTGTGGGTCCGGGAGTTTGTGTGTTCTCCCTGTGTCTGTGGGGGTCCGGGAGTTTGTGTGTTCTCCCTGTGTCTGTGGGGGTCCGGGAGTTTGTGTGTTCTCCCTGTGTCTGTGTGGGTCCGGGAGTTTGTGTGTTCTCCCTGTGTCTGTGTGGGTCCGGGAGTTTGCATGCTCTCCCTGTGTCTTTGGGGGTCTGGGAGTTTGCTTGCTCTCCCTGTGTCTGTGGGGGTCCGGGAGTTTGCATGCTCTCCCTGTGTCTGTGTGGGTCCGGGAGTTTGCTTGCCCTCCCTGTGTCTGTGTGGGTCCGGGAGTTTGCTTGCCCTCCCTGTGTCTGTGGGGGTCCGGGAGTTTGCTTGCTCTCCCTGTGTCTGTGGGGGTCCGGGAGTTTGCTTGCTCTCCCTGTGTCTGTGGGGGTCCGGGAGTTTGCTTGCTCTCCCTGTGTCTGTGGGGGTCCGGGAGTTTGCTTGCTCTCCCTGTGTCTGTGGGGGTCCGGGAGTTTGTTTGCCCTGGCTGTGTCTGTGGGGGTCCGGGAGTTTGCATGCTCTCCCTGTGTCTGTGGGGGTCCGGGAGTTTGAGTGCTCTCCCTGTGTCTGTGTGGGTCCGGGACGGTTACTAACGTTCACAACATCAGCTTCTTAACACAGAACATTCTCTGGTGTTCAGTGGTGTTGAGGTTCTGGACTCTGGGGTGGTCGGTCCGTTGTTCTGAGAACACCAGCAGCTCCTTTGTTAGATGTGTGGCTTGCCTTTTATCAGTGAGGAGCTTCTTGACCTTCTTTCAAACCAGTACCACTGGGATATCTTCTCAGTGAGGGGTTGGCCAATACAATGTAGTGTTGCCTCCAGAAGGACACCAGGAGCAGTGGCAGGAGGTACTGCTAGACCCGGTCCTGCCACCAGAGGGAGCAGAGATCACTAGGCAATCACTGGTAATTGGCACCACCTGTATGAGCTCTACTTGAGGAGATCTCTCTCAGCAGGCTGGGGTCAGTTCAAACGCTACCATGGTGCATGTGTGGTTGCGCTCTCTGGCCAGCACCTCCTGAAGTCCTCTGGTGTTCTTTTGGTTTCCAAACCAAGTCTAAGGCCTTCTGACTCAGAGGGTATATGCTAAAAATATTTACTATATTAATAAATAAAAGAACAAAGGAGACTTATATTAAGGTATCCTTTGAAGTATCCTTTGAGTGTCATTAAGTTTGTTACCCCAGAGCCTGATGAAAGAGGGTACATTGGTGGGAGCATGTTGGATTCATGAAAGCAAGAATGAATGCTGAATACAAACATTTATTTATTTATTTATTTATTTATTTATTTTTGTTTCAATTTTTCATAATTGTACATTTGTACTATGAGTGTTTTCCACTGATGTCATCTCATAACATTATCAGCAGGTCTTAAAAAAACAAATATGATTTGGGAACAATATTTATTGAGCTACACATACAGAAGTCTGTCTCTCAGTATGGCGTCGGGCCGCCGTGTTTGCTAACCCAACACGCCAGACGTCTCGGTATGGAGCTGTAGAGGTTCCTGATGGAGTCCTGTGATAATCCATCCCATGCAGCTTGAACATCCTCACACAGTTCCTGCAGATGGTGCGGTAGGGGTGGAGGTGGAGGGACACCAGGCCTTCTGGACGTGTGACGACAAACCGTTCATCTTGGTGCTGACCACGGTGCCTCCACACACGGATTCGTTGGGCGTCTCCACCAAGACTACAGCGGGGCTCGTCACTGAAGATGACCCGCTGCCATTCTGAGTCACTCCATGACAGTCTGGTACGACACCACTGCAGTGTTTGGTGACGGTGACGTGGTGTTAAGGACAGGCGTGGTAACGGTCTGTGTGGGTGTAGTCCTGCGTGGTGCAGCCGTCTCCCGATGGTGCTGCACTAACAGGATGACTCATGGAGGACACCACTGCTCGCTGGAGGTCTGTAACGGTGGCAGGTGGGTCAGTCAGGTACAGAGATAAGACCCGTCCTGGCTTACGTCACACGTGCGACTGAGCGTGAAACTTAAATCGTTAGCATGTCTCATCATGTCAAACCTACACACCCAGTTTCATTCCTGTGGGTTGGCTCTTTCTGGGTGCAGATATGATGAGTGTACTCTGGGCTGTTTGCAGATTACTGTAGTTACTGCCCCGTCTGTCTGTCTGTCTGTCTGCATAGGTTTGATTTATTTATGAACCACAGTGTTAAATCTACAGTTCAGTGAACTCGCACCCGCCCACACTGAAGGTGGAGGTCTTGGGTTAGCAGCGAAGAGGTTCTGACGTGCTCGGGGTTGCTGTATCCCGGATCACCGCTCTTTCAGCCTCACCATTCAGAAAACTCACAGGCAGTTCAGCCTTTCATGGTGTTCCTGCTGAGCCTGGTTCCCTCTTGGCGACTCCTCGCAGGGTTTGCCTTGGTGGGTATTTCTGTCTCGTCGGCTCAGCGGTTTAATTTAAGTGACAGGACCTGTTACGTAAGCGCCAGGGGGGCGCTGTGATGTCACTCTGTTTCAGGTAGAGCTGCTTGTGTGCCTGGCTGTGGTGCGATGGGTTTAGGGAGGTCTCCTTCTGCAGCTGTGTCCACCCCCACATAAACACACCATCCCTCCTCCAGATCCGGATAACTGCAAACGACTGTAATGTCTGGATTTCCTGAGAGAAACTTTGGGGACTTGAGGTTACAATGCATAAATCTGGAAACCGCACCACTCCACCCGTATTCAGCTTTTCCAGCGCTAACAGCTAACCACACAGCCCTCCACTCTACTCCAGTAAACCCACCACTCCACCCGTATTCAGCCTCTCCAGCACTAACAGCTAAACACACAGCCCTCCGCTCTACTCCAGTAAACCCACCACTCCACCCGTATTCAGCTTTTCCAGCGCTAACAGCTAACCACACAGCCCTCCACTCTACTCCAGTAAACCCACCACTCCACCCGTATTCAGCCTCTCCAGCACTAACAGCTAAACACACAGCCCTCCGCTCTACTCCAGTAAACCCACCACTCCACCCGTATTCAGCCTCTCCAGCACTAACAGCTAAACACACAGCCCTCCGCTCTACTCCAGTAAACCCACCACTCCACCCGTATTCAGCCTCTCCAGCACTAAAAGCTCCTCCGCTCTACTCCAGTAAACCCACCACTCCACCCGTATTCAGCCTCTCCAGCACTAACAGCTAAACACACAGCCCTCCGCTCTACTCCAGTAAACCCACCACTCCACCCGTATTCAGCCTCTCCAGCACTAACAGCTAAACACACAGTCCTCCGCTCTACTCCAGTAAACCCACCACTCCACCCGTATTCAGCCTCTCCAGCACTAACAGCTAAACACACAGTCCTCCGCTCTACTCCAGTAAACCCACCACTCCACCCGTATTCAGCCTCTCCAGCACTAACAACTAAACACACAGGCCTCCGCTCTACTCCAGTAAACCACCACTCCACCCGTATTCAGCCTCTCCAGCACTAACAGCTAAACACACAGCCCTCCGCTCTACTCCAGTAAACCACCACTCCACCCGTATTCAGCCTCTCCAGCTAAACACACAGCCCTCCACTCTACTCCAGTAAACCACCACTCCACCCGTATTCAGCCTCTCCAGCTAAACACTCAGCCCTCCGCTCTACTCCAGTAAACCCACCACTCCACCCGTATTCAGCCTCTCCAGCGCTAACAGCTAAACACACAGCCCTCCGCTCTACTCCAGTAAACCCACCACTCCACCCGTATTCAGCCTCTCCTGCGCTAACAGCTAAACACACGGCCCTCCACTCTACTCCAGTAAACCCACCACTCCACCCGTATTCAGCCTCTCCAGCACTAACAGCTAAACACACAGCCCTCCGCTCTACTCCAGTAAACCCACCACTCCACCCATATTCAGCCTCTCCAGCACTAACAGCTAAACACACAGCCCTCCGCTCTACTCCAGTAAACCCACCACTCCACCCATATTCAGCCTCTCCAGCTAAACACTCAGCCCTCCGCTCTACTCCAGTAAACCACCACTCCACCCGTATTCAGCCTCTCCAGCTAAACACTCAGCCCTCCGCTCTACTCCAGTAAACCCACCACTCCACCCGTATTCAGCCTCTCCAGCGCTAACAGCTAAACACACAGCCCCCCGCTCTACTCCAGTAAACCCACCACTCCACCCGTATTCAGCCTCTCCAGCGCTAACAGCTAAACACACGGCCCTCCACTCTACTCCAGTAAACCCACCACTCCACCCGTATTCAGCCTCTCCAGCACTAACAGCTAAACACACAGCCCTCCGCTCTACTCCAGTAAACCCACCACTCCACCCGTATTCAGCCTCTCCAGCACTAACAGCTAAACACACAGCCCCCCGCTCTACTCCAGTAAACCCACCACTCCACCCGTATTCAGCCTCTCCAGCGCTAACAGCTAAACACACAGCCCTCCGCTCTACTCCAGTAAACCACCACTCCACCCGTATTCAGCCTCTCCAGCTAAACACTCAGCCCTCCGCTCTACTCCAGTAAACCCACCACTCCACCCGTATTCAGCCTCTCCAGCGCTAACAGCTAAACACACAGCCCTCCGCTCTACTCCAGTAAACCCACCACTCCACCCGTATTCAGCCTCTCCAGCGCTAACAGCTAAACACACGGCCCTCCACTCTACTCCAGTAAACCCACCACTCCACCCGTATTCAGCCTCTCCAGCACTAACAGCTAAACACACAGCCCTCCGCTCTACTCCAGTAAACCCACCACTCCACCCGTATTCAGCCTCTCCAGCACTAACAGCTAAACACACAGCCCCCCGCTCTACTCCAGTAAACCCACCACTCCACCCGTATTCAGCCTCTCCAGCGCTAACAGCTAAACACACAGCCCTCCGCTCTACTCCAGTAAACCCACCACTCCACCCGTATTCAGCCTCTCCAGCGCTAACAGCTAACCACACAGCCCTCCGCTCTACTCCAGTAAACCCACCACTCCACCCATATTCAGCCTCTCCAGCGCTAACAGCTAAACACAGCCCTCCGCTCTACTCCAGTAAACCCGTATTCAGCCTCTCCAGCGCTAACAGCTTAACACAGTCCTCCGCTCTACTCCAGTAAACCCCTCCACCCGTATTCAGCCGCTCCAGCGCTAACAGCTAAACACACGGCCCTCCACTCTACTCCAGTAAACCCACCACTCCACCCGTATTTAGCCTCTCCAGCACTAACAGCTAAACACACAGCCCGCCACTCTACTCCAGTAAACCCACCACTCCACCCGTATTCAGCCTCTCCAGCACTAACAGCTAAACACACAGCCCTCCGCTCTACTCCAGTAAACCCACCACTCCACCCGTATTCAGCCTCTCCAGCGCTAACAGCTAAACACAGCCCTCCACTCTACTCCAGTAAACTCACCACTCCACCCGTATTCAGCCTCTCCAGCGCTAACAGCTAAACACAGCCCTCCACTCTACTCCAGTAAACCCACCACTCCACCCGTATTCAGCCTCTCCAGCGCTAACACCTAAACACACAGCCCTCCGCTCTAATCCAGTAAACCCACCACTCCACCCGTATTCAGCCTCTCCAGCACTAACAGCTAAACACACGGCCCTCCGCTCTACTCCAGAAACCCACCACTCCACCCGTATTCAGCCTCTCCAGCGCTAACAGCTAAACACACGGCCCTCCGATCTACTCCAGAAACCCACCACTCCACCCGTATTCAGCCTCTCCAGCGCTAACAGCTAAACACACGGCCCTCCGATCTACTCCAGAAACCCACCACTCCACCCGTATTCAGCCTCTCCAGCACTAACAGCTAAACACACAGCCCTCCGCTCTACTCCAGTAAACCCACCACTCCACCCGTATTCAGCCTCTCCAGCGCTGTGCTCTCCCTGTGCTGTTATTCCCCCGTAGCCTCCTGCTAATAGAGGCTAGCAGGCCTGGTAGAGCAGAGCTGTGGTGTGAAGAAAACAGCTGGAGTCGTGGATGTGTTTTCCACATGGGTGTGAGATGTGGATCTTCTAAATGACTTTCTGAACAGAATTTTTTTCCAGCAGTGGATAAAATCCCAGTCTACAGGGGATTCTCATCAGAACTGGACCAGGGAAGGCCATCATATCTGGACCAACCGACTGATTCTTTGATGTGAGAGTGTCTGAACACTGATGTGGCTACATCCAGAACCTCGTCCAGTACATGCCTGATCCAGTCCCAGCTGGTGCTGGTGGAGGTGCTACACACTAGAGGACATTATAAGGATTTTTGGCAATGTTCTTTAATACATGTCCAATACATGCTGTTGTAGGTGGAGCAAGTTCATACTGTTAGTGTTGGAGGTCATGATGAATTGATTTTATTCACCATCAGAATTATTCGTTTGTTTGTTTGTTTGGTTTAAAGTCACGACTCTTGATTCTCCTCATATCTGAAAGTTCTCCTGGACGGGAACAATACACTTCAGATCACATTTCACTGAGTCAGTTTAAAGTCGTCTGGTTGGCCACTGCGTGTCACGGAGTGAAGTGGTCTGGAGTGGTTTTGCAGTTTAGGAGTGCGCCAGAGAGAATCTAGCCCCCCTCCGTAAATGCTCATTTTGCTGCCAGTCGGAGTTGGAGTCTGATTTGGAGTGGGAGACGGCATCCAGCAAAACAAATAATCTTAGAAACTGAGGCTCTCTCTCTCTCTCTCTCTCTCTCTCTCTCTCTCTCTCTCTCTCTCTCTCTCTCTCTCTCTCTCTCTCTCTCTCTCTCTCTCTCTCTCTCTCTCTCTCTCTCTCTCTCACTCTTTCTTTCATTCCAATCAGCTGCCAAATGGATCAATACGGCCAGCTACAAATCAGCAGACAAGCTACAAGCTCATTCTGGCAGAGCCGGCCGCACATCGTGCCAGCGTGGATTGGACTGGGCTAGATGACAATTGAGGATAGCGCTGTAACAGACTATCCAGCGAGAGCGCGCTGACCTGCGCCTGCCATGTTAGGATGATTTGTGCGTCAGAGTTATTGCAGCTGAACTGTCTTCTTGACTTCTTCATTTGCTCCCTTCGTTGTCGACCCCACACGAAGCCAAGTTCACCATTCCCTGGAAGAGCCGAGCTTCAGGAGCTGTACGTGACAAACTTAGGGGAGCTGCCAACTCCATAGGGAACCTTCACTAATGAGTACACTCATACACTCCACCTACTACACTCATACACTCCACCTACTACACTCCTATACTCCACCTACTACACCAACGAGTGCACTTCTATACTCCACCTACTACACTCCTATACTCCACCTACTACACTCCTATACTCCACCTACTACACTAGAGACTACACTCCTATACTCCACCTACTACACTAATGACTACTCTTCTTTACTCCACCTACTACACTAAGGACTACTCCTCTGTACCTCACCTACTACACTAAGGACTACACTTCTATACTCCACCTACTACACTAAGGACTACACTCCTATACTCCACCTACTACACTAAGGACTACACTTCTGTACCTCACCTACTACACTAATGACTACTCTTCTGTACCTCACCTACTACACTCCTATACTCCACCTACTACACTAGAGACTACACTTCTATACTCCACCTACTACACTAATGACTACTCTTCTGTACTTCACATACTACACTAATGACCACACTTCTATACTCCACCTACTACACTAAGGACTACTCTTCTGGCTCCATGTCAACTCTGTGGTTTCCTTTTGTGGTCACCAAACTCCTTGTGCTCACTGGATGCTGGTGCCCAAGCTAAAATGCACAGCTATAAGGTCCCACACTCTTCTTTACTTCTTTATTCATCCCTTGTTCCTCCCATAGACTCCCATTCATTTTTGAGGAACACCTTAGCATCTGGCTAGCGTCAGCTGTCCACTCACTCAGTGCTGTCTTCAGGAAGTGCAGTTCTCTGGTTACTGGCGGTTGATGTTTAAGGCTGTGTGGACTAGGTGGCAGCTCCTTTACAGTATATCCGTTAGTGGAAATGTCTCCATGCAGGTTCTGTATAAAAATCGGGAGGCTGCGGAAAACACGGCTAGTTGTACACAGGACTTTCTGACAGTGTTGGGTGTGTTTGGCATTTAAGTTAATTGCATTTTTCTGCAGGAGGGTTCCTTAATGTCAGCTCATTACCCGAGCATGAGCCTCCGCCGTGTTGTCAGGAAAATGTCTCTCGCTGCTTAGCCAGGCAGCGAAGATGGACATTCCACTGTGGTGCATAACGTCCTCCTAAGAACGAGGCCATGAATTTCAGAGAGGTTCTATAGCAGGGGTTCCCAACCTCTTGTACAGCCGCACACAGCAGCCCGTAGCATCATTTAACTGGATTTAAATGTAAACAAACACCGTATAACACGATCAGTGAGTTCCCTCCAGGAGCCCTGACTCCATAATGACGAGCAGCAGTCTCTGTTTGTGGCCGTTTGTGTACGATGCCTTAATGAAGCGTTTTCATTCTCGTTTATTGACCTTAATTATCATGTGTTATTTTTGCTAATTAAAACAATAATAATGTAAATACCTTTAATATTGAAGAGGTTTGGAAGTCAGCAGACTATTGCAGACACAGAACGGGTTCCGTTACGGTCCATACACCTGGTTCTGAGCCGTTTTGTGCATTGCCACCCACATAAAGAAACTTGGAACCCGGAAAGTTCGTCCATCAGTACAAACCGTGATGACATTAGCGGACGTGTCAGTTATCAAGGACAGAGAAGACCACAATGGCGCCATCCAGTGTTCTGCTGGAGAACCTCTTCTAGGTCTTCTTCTCACCAGTAGTTGATCCATGCTGCTTTCTGGATCTTAACAAACAAACATCTGGAATACCAGCCCAAACACTCGCCGGTCATCTATACGCACCGCCATCTTGGTAGAACTGTTTACTAGTGCTGTGCAGCGCCCCCTGTTGATAGTGCCATTTCTCTGATATTCCTTGGTTTCAGTAAAAGCTGGTACAAGCGCAGGCTGGTTCTCTGGATAGCACCAAGGTTCTAAGAAGCCTGAGAGAAACCAAATCGGGAGAACCCGGGGTTCTTTTGGTTGAGAAGAGCTATGAGTTGATTGTGGGATATCTAGCAGAGGAGGAACTTTCATGAACTGGCTTGCTGCAACGGCAGCGTCCTATTACAGCACCATGCTGGAACTCTCTGAGCTCCTTAGAGCAACCTGTGTGTGTAACGGCAGACCGCTTGGCTAGGTGCGTGGTCTTATACCCCTATAGCACATGCCACTTGGTTATTTCACTAATGGATGTCAGTATGAAGGACTAGAGACAGCATTCAATTTTTTCTACTGTCCAATTTCAGGACTCTGTGTCCTAAACCTCAGAGGAGGCCTTGGCTATACAGTTCATGCTGAGCTTTAAGGATTCATGTGGAGACGTTCAATGCTACCTAAGAAAGTAACTCAGCTTGTCCTTTGATCGAGGACAGGACACTAGCTACATTCATTTCCACCTGCTTCTTCTGCACTCTCTCTTTTTCCCCTTCCTATTTACGACTGACAAAGCCGGAGTTCACCTCTATTGTTAGCCGGGAATGCTTTGGAAGGTGCCAATTAGCCTGGGAACTTGTTCCGTTGGCCTTAGGCGAGCTGCTCTCAAAGAGAAGCCATGCACCCTGACCGAAAGCCGAGAACGAACAGGTGGGCCGGTAAATTAAATGAATAAACAGAAATATCAGCCTGTTCTGAATGTGAACACATGCTCTCTGCCCTCTCTCAGCTCTCCATCCCCACCTCCGTCTGTGGGTCTGTATAATAAACATATATCATAGTGTGGGCTACTGGCTGTCATTGACACCCATCACTGGCTGTAAGTCTATTCTCCAGTTTTTCCCCATACACAGTCATCCTGTTTATGAAGCTCCATAATTTTGGAACTGTTTACAGTAGAATTCCCACAATTCCGTAAGAAAAAAGCCCTTTAAGGTCAGGTTAGGCACTGGCATGATCACAAGGGACTACAAAACCAGCACACCATTTCTGACCATAAACCATAATTGCAAAATTACTGTCATATACATTGATTCTGAAGTTTAATTGACTGACCCACCTGCCACCATTACAGACCTCCAGCGAGCAGTGGTGTCCTCCATGAGTCGTCCTGTTAGTGCAGCACCATCGGCAGACGGCTGCACCACGCAGGACTACATGCACACAGACCGTTACCACGCCTGTCCTTAACACCACGTCACCGTCACCAAAGACTGCAGTGGTGTCGTACCAGACTGTCATGGAGTGACTCAGAATGGCAGCGGGTCATCTTCAGTGACGAGTCCCGCTTTAGTCTTGGTGGAGACGCCCAACGAATCCGTGTGTGGAGGCACCGTGGTCAGCACCAAGATGGACGGTCTGTTGTCACACGTCCAGAAGACCTGGTGTCCCTCCACCTCCACCCCTACCGCACCATCTGCAGGAACTGTGTGAGGATGTTCAAGCTGCATGGGATGGATTATCACAGGACTCCATCAGGAACCTCTACAGCTCCATACCGAGACGTCTGGCGTGTTGGGTTAGTGAACACGGCGGCCCGACGCCATACTGAGAGACAGACTTCTGTATGTGTAGCTCAATAAATATTGATCATATCAGTCTACATTTATCATCAGTTATTGATCCTGGTCACCTTTATCTTCCTTCCCAACACACCCGCACTCCCACACCTCCCTCTGGGTGCAGATATTACTTTGAGTGTGTGTGTGTGTGTGTGTGTGTGTGTGTGTGTGTGTGTGTGTGTGTGTATTCCCATATACTGGCCTATAAGACAGAAGTAGAGCAGTAGTGAACAGAGCTGGGCTGTCTGTATTCTACACTACATTTGTTCTGACTGTTCTCCTTCATTGGTGCATAGCATTAGACGGAGAGCAGCTCCGCAGTCGCATTCTGGAGTCACAGCAGTGGCTCGTGGGCCGTAATATAATGTTACATAACAATGAATGAGCGTGTTCTTTAAAAGAAAAGAAAAGCAAAAGAAGAAGAAGAAGCAGCGAGAGAGCGGGAGATCTCAGCCCAGTCGTTACTCTGTGTTCAGTAATACGTCTGGAGACACGCTTCCTCGGGGACTGTCGCCTTGGCGGGCCCAGACCTGGTAAATAATGCAGGAAAAATACATCATCATGATGTTTCCCTTTACCCAACATGTGTAGCTGTCAGCTTTGATCAATGGGGAAGTGTAGTGGGGGGGAGTACGTTAACGCGGCCTCTTTCATGTTTATGGATTCCACGCTAACCTCCAGCCGTAGTGAAGTCTGTGGTTACATGGGAGAAATCAGGAAAACCGGCACGTCGGTACCGAGCACGTTCTGACCAGCCGATTACAGTCCACATACTGTCATTTCACATTACAGCTACGGAATAGACTTTCTGGTGCTGGGCAACATACAATTTGATATGATGGTAGGTTATGTGGTTCTAACGGCTCTGAAATCCATCTGGAATTACAAAGCAGGTTTTGTTTTTCGGATTGGACCATCAGAACTGTAATTGTCGTACCTTTTGGTGTGAAAGCTCATGTTCTATTTACAGGTTGAAATCCCTACACGAGGAAACACTGTGCATTAACTCCTCGTTGAATGGACCAAAATTAATTTGGGTGGTGGGGGAAACATCTGCTTCCACTGAGTAGCATTAAAATACAAGCTCACCTGACGTGTTTAAGGTGGGAGTACCATCAATCTCCAGCAGATGGCACTCCACGAGGATGATGGGGCTATAAATCCCTGTGGGGTGTGAGTGAAGGGATCCATAGATTGGGAAGAGGTGCTACAGTGCAGGGAATGTCTCGTTCCATGTGTGGAAAATGGCTCCAGAGCAGATGTTATTGATTGGCTAAAAGGAGGGACTGCATGTGGGCGTGGCCAAAGACCATAGTGTGAGGAAGTAGCTGAATCTGCAGGTGTGTGGAAGCGTACGGTCATACGGGTCTACCAGCAGTGGATACAATCCCAGTCTACAGGGAATTCTCCTCGGAATTGTGCCAGGGAAGGCATCCACCACATCTGGACCAGCTGACCAGTTCTTTGGTGTGAGAGTGTCTGAACACTGATGTGGCTACATCCAGAACCTCGTCCAGTACATGCCCGATCCAGTCCCCGCTGGTACTGGTGCTGGTGGAGGGAGTACACACTGTTAGATATGGCTCCGAAACCCAGTGGTCCAGCAGCTCAGTGTAGGAACAGAAACCTGTCAGGAATGCTGAGTCCATGATGATCGCACTCCACGGCAGCAGCAGGCAGGGTTTAGGCTGAAAGAGGCTGGAGAATCTCGTTCAGTCTGGAGTGTTTGGGTCTATAGAACCGAACGGCACCCTGTGTGCAGGGCCGAGATGTGTCCACCCGCTGCGCCTCACATACACAGGGCTGTCTGGGGGAATGGAGATTGTGTGCTGTGCATTCGTACTAGCTTAGCGCGTAGCTTCAGAAGCCGAAGAGAAGAAAGCCGTGCGCGAACCGGCATTATTCACTTTCAGAGCCGAAACAGACGGAGGAAAAAACCACATCCACCCTCACAGTGCTGCGTCAAGCCCCATCAAAGGCCGGCTGCGCTGAGCCCCATCAAAGGCCGGCTGCGCTGAGCCCCATCAAAGGCTGGCTGCGTTGGCCTGGTGAGGAGAGCGTGGAGGATGTGTTTCTAAGGGGTCCTCGGTTTGGAGCGAGGCGTAGCTCCTATGCCGTGCGCTAAGTTTTCCCGCCATTAAATATTCTCTCTGCTAATGTGTCTTCTGTCTGTCTGTCTGTCTGTCTACCTCTCCTGCTCTCCCCCACACGCTGTAACACATTACTTTCATGACTCTTCAATCAGGGCCCGTCAGCTTGTTGGCAGTGCGGTACGGCTTGATGCTCGTATCAGACTTTTAGATCAGTTTAAATGCTCCTCTCTGGCGTCCGCGTCGTGAACGATAGCTGCGCTATTAAGCAGAAACCCGGCGCACATTGCGGTACTGCTCCAGTACTCTCTTATGTCTGAGATCAGAAACGTTCCCCGAGTTCCCACTGGGTCTCTGTGGTGCTGCTGTTTTGAAGTGGAAAGAAGCCTGTGATGGTTACTCCAGCAGAGCCTGACGCTGAGATAACATATGATCATCATTTTTCCTCTCTAGCGCTGTCTAAGGCCAAAGAGAGTTGTTTACCATTGATCTTGCTGTATGTTTATCATTGATATTTCTGCTTGCTGGGCTCCGAGTTTGCTGGAAGGTCTCTCAGGGTTGGAGCTTCTGCGCACGGCGGACTCTCGTGGTGTCCAGTTATGCGCATATACATTTTCTTGCCAAAGCATGGAGGAAAATGGGGAAACTTAACAGGAGAAGAAGAGAGAAAGACACGATGCTAAATATAATGTAATGTAATGTGACTGTACATGTAACTGGAACTGGACATCTCTGCAACTAGAGGACCATGCATGTATGCATGACTGAACACAGGTGTATAAACGGAGCACCTAGTCGTGCAGACTGCTCCTACAGACGTTAGTGAGAGAACGGGTCGCTCTCAGGAGCTCAGTGAACTCCAGCGTGGTGCCGTGATAGGATCCACCTGTGCTACAAGTCCAGTGGTGAAATTCCCTCCTACTAAATATTCCACAGTCCACTGTCAGTGGGATTAGAACACAGTGGGAGTGATTGGGAACGACAGCAGCTCAGCCACACAGTGTTAGACCACGTACAATGAAAAAGGGCGGGGTCAGCGGATGCTGAGGGTCATAGGTCACAGAGGTCACCAACTTTTTACAGAGTCCATCACTACAGACCTCCAAACTTCATGTGTCCTTCAGATCAGCTCAGGAACAGTGTGTAGAGCTTCATGGAATGGGTTTCCATGGCGAGCAGCTGCATCCAAGCCAAAAGCTCCACCCCTGGACTCTAGAGCAGTGGAGGCGTGTTCTCTGGAGTGACCAATCACGCTTCTCCGTCTGGTAATCTGATGGACGAGTCTGGGTTTGGCGGTACCAGGAGAACGGTACTGGTCTGACTGCACTGTGCCGAGTGTAGAGTTTGGTGGAGGGGGGATTATGGTGTGGGGGTGGTGTTCAGGAGTTGGGCTCCGCCCCTTTGTTCCAGTGAAAGGAACTCTTAATGCTTCAGCAGACCAAGAGACTCTGGACCATTCCATGCACCCAACTTTGTGGGGACAGTTTGGGGACGGCCCCTTCCTGTTCCAACATGACCGCACACCAGTGCACAGAGCAAGCTCCATAAAGACATGGAGGAGCGAGTCTGGTGTGGAGGAACTGGACTGGCCTGCACAGAGTCCTGACCTCCACCCGATAGAACACGTTTGGGAGGATAGATAGATAGATAGATAGATAGATAGATAGATAGATAGATAGATAGATATTTTATTGATCCCGAAGGAAATTAATAATTTAGGTTGATTGAATTTGAAGGTAGATTATATGAGAGCTGTATCCTTACAAAGTGTTGGCGAGGACAGAGCATGTCCCTGTCATCCATATGCAAACCTGGTGGTGGTGGTCTGTGCTGAATTCTACACTTATTAAATTATAAAAGATACAAAATTTTAAACATGCAGTTAACAGTCCTCTCTCTGGAGCATGCAGCAAGCGGGGCAGATTTAATAAGCAACTGTAATTCAATAATTCATTATTACTGCAGCCAAACTCACAAAACATTTACCCAATGAGTCATATTTCAGGAGAACAGGAAAGGAAATGGGGGACTGAGGCGGGATGGGACCCAGCAAATGTTTATCTACATGGAAATCAATGGTAATAAAAACCCCAAACGCGATATCAGATACACACTACGCATTAAACATTAAAGCATCCAAAATATCTGCAGAGGATTCACAGACCGTGTAAACTTACTGAGATGAGACGCAAAAAGCTGGCCACTCTCGGGGCTGGGGTGCAGTGGTGGGGTGGCGTGTGTGTGTGTGTGGTCAGGTTGTTTAGGGGTTAGGGTTGGATGGGTTAGGGTTGAGAGTCGGGTGGGTTTGGGGTGAGGGTGTAGAGGAGTGGAGACATGTGTAGGGGAGAGGTTTGGGTGAGTTGGGTGGATTAGTGGTAGGGTTTGGTTGAGTGGGTTAGAGGTGGGGTTTGGGTGGGCTAGGGTGGGGTTTGGGTGGCTTAGGGGTGAGGGTCTAGAGCAGTGGAAAAGTGTGTCTCCACTGTGTGTAGGGTGCGGGTATTGGTAAGTTGGGTGGATTAGGGGTGAGGTTTGGGTGGGTTAGGGGTGGGGTTTGGGTAAGTGAAGTGGGTTAGGGGTGGGGTGGGGTGTGGGTGGGTTAGCCGTGTGGTTTGGGTAGGTTAGCGGTAGGGTTTGGTTGAGTGGGTTAGGGGTGAGGTTTTGGGTAATTTGAGTGGGTTAGGGGTGGGGTTTGGTTGGGGTTAGAACTGGGTTACAAATGTGCTTCTAGAACAATGGTCAGAAATTCCCATTAAGGGGTTAGGGGTTGAGTTTGGATGGGTTGGGTTCGGGGGGTGAAGAGTTGGGTTTGGGCGGGTGAGGGGTTGGATTTGGGCGGTTGAGTTGTTGGGTTCTGGGGTAAGGGGTTGCGTTCGGGTGGTTGTGGGGTTGCGTTCGGGTGGTTGAGGGGTTGTGTTTCGGCGGGTGAGGGGTAGGGTTTGGGGGGGTGAGTTGTTGGGTTCTGGGGGTGAGGGGTTGGGTTAGGGCGGATGAGGGGTTGGGTTCAGGCGGATGAGGGGTAGGGTTCGGGCGGGTGAGGAGTTGGGTTTGGGCGGGTGAGGGGTCGGGTTTGGGCGGGTGAGTGGTTGGGTGTTTTGGGGGTGAGGGGTTGTGTTCGGGGGGGTGAGGGGTTGTGTTCGGGCGGATGAGGGGTAGGGTTCGGGTGGGTTAGGTATAATCACATGACCATGGTATTCCAGCAGTGCGGTTATCCTCACAGCCCTTCCAAGTATGTGATTCAAGGAACAGGGAAACTTCAGGCCTCACGCTACACGTCCGTGCCTCCTCCTGTAACTGCAGGCGACTTTCCGAACACACTCCGCTGCTGCTCTCCTTGGACCTGCCTGTTTATCCCTGGCTCCGAAGCCGGAGATTAGGCTTATCTGCGGGTGAAATACACGACTTGGCGGACTTGTTTTCCCTTCCCTTCTCTCTGACCTCTGTAGGAGTGGATGCAGTTACACTGTTGCTCTGCTCGTACGCTGAGCATGCACTCCATCACAGAGGAACCCCAGGCGCACCGCGCTCCAGCCGGACCATTTGTCATCCCGCTCTCCGCTCGGAGACACGCAACGGCTGCCGGCTCCATGCTGGAACACGGAACTCTCAAAGCCCATCCACTTAACTAGCAGGTCATAACAGCGCCAGCATTCCCCCGAGGACAGCGCTGTGATTAATGGGGGGGTGATAAGTTATTGTTTGGTGTCGAGCGCATATGGTCCATGCATGACTGCGTTAAACTGAAGTGTTTAATTTAGAAAACAATAACTAATATAAGTTTCCTGGCTCAGACTTTCCATGAGTCAGAAATCCATAATGCTTTATAAGTGCATTCATAAGTCTATAAGGCATTCGTGATGGTTTATAATGCGTGTTATAGTTACTGTACAATAAACATTAATGATCACAAACTGTTATAACACCACAGTATAAGGCTTCATAGCACAGACATATGTTACATCAGATGTCTGATCAATAAAGAGATCTAATAATGGTCATTAAATGTTATAAGAAGTTTTATTTTCATTATAAAGATGAGAATTATTACTGTGGACATTTATAGAGCATTATGAATATGATATATACACATACACACTCCTCATCAGAACAACAGCTGCCCCCAGAAGGAGATGTGGGAGTGCGGGTGTGTTGGGGAGGAAGATAAAGGTGACCAGGATCAATAACTGATGATAAGTTTAGACTGATATGATCAATATTTATTGAGCTACACATACAGAAGTCTGTCTCTCAGTATGGCGTCGGGCCGCCGTGTTCGCTAACCCAACACGCCAGACGTCTCGGTATGGAGCTGTAGAGGTTCCTGATGGAGTCCTGTGATAATCCATCCCATGCAGCTTGAACATCCTCACACTGTTCCTGCAGATGGTGCGGTAGGGGTGGAGGTGGAGGGTCACGAGGCCTTCTGGACGTGTGACAACAAACAGTCCATCTTGGTGCTGACCACGGTGCCTCCACACACGGATTCGTTGGGCGTCTCCACCAAGACTAAAGCGGGACTCGTCACTGAAGATGACCCGCTGCCATTCTGAGTCCCTCCATGACAGTCTGGTACGACACCACTGCAGTCTTTGGTGACGGTGACGTGGTGTTAAGGACAGTCGTGGTAACGGTCTGTGTGCATGTAGTCCTGCGTGGTGCAGCCGTCTGCCGATGGTGCTGCACTAACAGGAGGACTCATGGAGGACACCACTGCTCGCTGGAGGTCTGTAGTGGTAGTGTTGGGTCAGTCAGGTTCAGAGATAAGACCCGTCCAGTGTGATGTTGCTAGAATCGGTGTAGAATCTGTTTTCCCGTGAGTTTTTTTCCTGGTTCCAGACATGACCGACTCGTGTGAAGTAACCCAGCAGAGACGTATAGGGTGGCTGTGCTTTGTGTAGAACAGGTAGAGTGAGGAACAGCCCTGGCAGTCGGTTGTCACATTATGAGCCTAGTGTATTTAACCAGACGAGCGTTTGAGTACCGATTGTGAACATGCGGTTAAAATCTCAGCAGGAAACTCTCCAGACACGAGCTGCATGACTCGAGCAGGTGCTTCCCGTTCCTCAGTAAAAATCAGCATGATGTAATAATCCCTGTTAAACCCTCACCGCAGCGTAATCATTTATACCGCTCAGTGTGGAGCGTAGGCAGGCTCACACAACCACTATCCACGTCTGCATTTACTACCCTGTTCTCCAATGGTCAGGACCCCCACAGGACCACCACAGAGCATGTATGATGTGGGCGGTGGATCATTCTCAGCACTGCAGTGACACTGACGTGGTGGTGGTGGTGTGTTAGTGTGGGTGGTGCTGGTGTGAGTGGATCAGACACAGCAGTGCTGCTGGAGTGTTTAGACACTGTGTCCACTCACTGTCCACTCTATTAGACACTCCTACCTTGCTGCTCCACCTTGTAGATGGACAGTCAGAGACGATAGCTCATCTGCTGCTGCACAGTGCAGTGTTGGTCATCCTCCAGTCCTTCATCAGTGGACACAGGACGCTGGCCACAGGACGCTGTTGTGCTGGATAGTTCTGGTTGGTGGACAATTCAGAGTCCAGCAGTGACAATGAGGTGTCCAGCAGCACTGCTGTGTCTGATCCACTCACACCAGCACCACACACACTACCACACCACCACCACGTCAGTGTTACTGCAGTGCTGAGAATGATCTACCCACGTACTACCTGCTCTGGGGTGGTCCTGTGGGGGTCCTGACCATTGAAGAACAGGGTAATACAGTACACAGAGAAACAGATGGACTACAGTCTGGACCTGTACACCTACAGAGTGTCCTATAGCGGAGCTGATTAGATGGACAATGAGAGTAGAAACAAGCAGGTGGGTCTAATACCGAGGCTGGTGGGTGTGTATATGATGCTCAGTATAAAGTTTAGAATCACACCAGCTTATTTAACATGTTGGTTCTGTGTTCTCCTGTAGATTAGTGCAAAAAGTCTCATTACATAAAATGTGGCGTAATGTACGGGGACAGAGCTGGAACCAGATGCTTCCAGATAAAACGTTTCTTTGAGGCTCTACCAGAAAACAGGGAATCAAAACACGCAGTCAGAAAACAGGCGAGGGTCAGAACCAGGACGAGCGGATTAGCAAACCCAGAGGACATCAAAGGAGTACAAAGCACAGATCAAAAACCAGTAAGCAAAAACACAGCAACAGAAGTCAAACGAACATAAACGGCCGAAAGATGAAATATCCGCTCGTACGCTCGTCAGCAGTCGGTCTGTAGCTCAGTTTAAGATGGCGCTGCTGCACCAGGATGATGGGGATACTATAAATCCCTGTGGGGTGTGAGTGATGGGATCCATAGATTGGGAAGAGGTGCTACAGTGCAGGGAATGTCTCGTTCCATGTGTGGAAAATGGCTCCAGAGCAGATTAATGATTGGCTAAAAGGAGGGACTGCATGTGGGCGTGGCCAAAGACCATAGTGTGAGGAAGTAGCTGAATCTGCAGGTGTGTGGAAGCGTACTGTCATACGGGTCTACCAGCAGTGGATACAATCCCAGTCTACAGGGAATTCTCCTCGGAACTGTGCCAGGGAAGGCTTCCACCACATCTGGACCAATTCTTTGATGTTAGAGTGTCTGACCACTGATGTGGATACATCCAGAACCTCGTCCAGTACATGCCCAGTCCAGTCCCAGCTGCTACTGGTGCTGGTGGAGGAGTTACACACTGTTAGGTACCTACAGGTGACGTGCAAGAGAAACAGTTCAGTATTTCAGAGATGGAAATGTTAAGATGACCTTGGTTCATGTTTGGGTGATGGGTGTGGAGGTGGACACAAGGTGGAGTTAAGGTGGAGGCCTCTCTCTATAGTACATCAATGTTTCACCTGTGGAGGGAGTCAAATGCTCAGTCCTTGGTGTCCACATTGCTTGGTGTCCACATTGCTCAGCCAGACCCTTAACACCACCTGGCTATCACAAAAAAGGCCCAGCAGCCACTTTCCTACCCAGATGAAGGGTGAGGTTGGCAAACGTCCTTCTGTCCTCACTGCATTCCGTCTCGCTGTCTGGAATGGGAACAGCACCACCTTGGATGGCAGTACCCTACAGCAAATGGGAAGGGCAGCTGAAAAGATCCCTGGGTCGTCTTTACCCACCATCAACACCTCCGACCAAACGCACCGCATCCACCAACAAGGCTGCCAGCATTGTGGACAACTTCGCCCACCCGTCATGGACTCTCTACCCTCCTGCCATCTCGCAGAAGGTACCAGAGCAGGAGATCACTCATTCACGCTTGGACCGTACGGCACAGAGAACTGACCACGGCTACACGGAGGAACGAGGCCCCGGGGTTCTGTTGGATCAGCACCCTGGAGCGTAATGAGAGGAATCGTCTTGTCTGCACAATCATCAGGTAACTAGCGCTCCTGCTAGCTAAGCTCATGTAACAGTACTCCTCATGATCTGCACTGGCATTTACTGATCAGCTCTATATACCTCACGGCCTCCTGAACTCGCCGCTGTCTCTGTTCAGACGGTGCAGCTATCGGAGCTCATTAGC
Organism: Prochilodus magdalenae; assembly: GCA_024036415.1. NCBI lineage: Eukaryota > Metazoa > Chordata > Actinopteri > Characiformes > Prochilodontidae > Prochilodus > Prochilodus magdalenae. Next base: position 22,136 of record JAMWET010006953.1, on the reverse strand, counting down.
GATCACCCCGTTCCTGACAGCAGGGCCTGAATTTTTTATTACCCCTCCTTTCCCTGATGCTTGCATCACTCAGGCGATTCCGCTGGAGTTTAGTCTTGATCATTTCACGGATTGGACATGTTCATCTACAGTACGTGATGAAAACGGGCGCTTTGCATGAACGCTTAGGGTTAGATCATTGTTGGGTCTAATTTGGAGGTTCTGAAGAATTTGTTGGCTTGTTATTATGGATGGTATGTACATGTTATGTCTCGATGAAGGCCCACACGCACACGCACTTTGAAGCAGAAGTCTGTAAAACCAGCCTTGTGGATTCCACAGCTTTCAGCTGGTGAAGGCCTTGGTGATCTGGTCTGCTAGAGCGGCTCGAAGACAGACCTGACACTGCCGATAGTACCGCTGCAAGAGAGAGATCTTTTACAAGAGAGAGCAGGAACATGCTAACGTAAAGAGAAATCGGTAACACTTCCTGTGAATCCTGCATTCATAATGCATTATAAACGCCATAATTAGCATACAGTATTCATAATACCTTATAATGCCCAACATAAGCTTCTTAAACAGTTATAATTACATGAATAAACTCATAAACCTAATAAATCAATGGTATGCGACTTTATAAAGTTAGGTTCCATAGCCCTCCATCACACCATCTCTTCATAGGAGCCTCATAAGGCATTCTAAGTCAGGTCTAACTGTTAATACAGCAGGTATAAGAAGAAGACTGTTATTCCCTACTGTCTAGCTCACTCTGCTGCTAACAGTTTAGCATGAACTGCTGAAAAACATAGCACCTCTAACCAACTAGCCTAAAGCCTCACTTTCCACAACTATCAAAACCACACAGTGTATAACAGTAATATTTTTATGCCGGCTTATTTCATAGGGTGTCATGCCTGTGGCTATACCTGCTTATAACCATTTATTTTATACACCCATATGTCAGGGTTCATAGAAAGTTTCACTGAGTCTTTATTACAAAACATTTCAGAACTTTTATGTTGATCGATTCATCAACATCAGAAAATTGGAAACCTTTAGATAAACGTTAAGATATTGGGATTTTTGGACAGTTGTGATATACATGCAGTTATATACGATATAAAGGTGTTTTTACGTGGTTTTTATTTAGATGTTGTGGTTGTGCTTGTGGTTAGCCTGAGGGAAAAGGCCCCCCTGTAGATCTTCCCATCATGCTAAGGGGTTCTTGCACCCTCAAAGCAAAGCTCCCTCTGGTGGTCCTCGGGTCAATACTCAGGGGCGATACCCCGGAGTGCGCTGTAGGCCAGTGTTTGCACGTTCTCTATATTTTTAGAAATTTTAAAAATATTTTTTTTTAAAATGTAAACTGTAAACAATATCAATACATAATCCGCATGTTGTAACATCCCTTCGTTAAGAATTTCCCAAAAACAGGAATTTCAGCTCCACCACCTATGGGCACAATTCATGGAATGACTTCATAGAAATTTGTGTACATGCAAGACGAACGACGCTGGGCTAGCAAACATAGTCTTTTAACGAACAGCCACAATGTAATTACCATCTGCAAACTGCCAGCTCAATACTGACCTGTTGGTTCCGTGAAACAGACGTTAAGGTGCATAAGTTAATGCTCCCACCTGTCCGGCGGAACCAGAGCAACCTCCGCATCCCTTTACACTCCTTTCAACTCTCCATGAAGCTGAAGCCTCTTTTTCATGAGCTTGTAGTTTGACTCCTCCCATTTCACTTTAAATGGTGCAGCAGTTCCATGCTGGTAGCTCAGTCTACCTGTTCAGCGTCTTGCTCAAACTTTCCAGTTCCACCTTAAAATTATGCAGCAGCTACATTCGGGCTCTTTAGGCTGGTAGATACGAAGTGAACTTCAGCTAATCGTAAAACTCTGGTAGATCTGTCCTGAGTGATATAACATGGATTTACAGAACCATCCATCGACAGGGTCCACGAGGAACCAAAATCGGTTCTGCTATGACAACCTCACCCCTGCAGGAGCCATCCCCCGGTCAGTGTCCCGGCATGCTCATCTTCCCATTAGTGGAGAGTGGATAACTAGATTTAAGATGGAGACTGTGGGTTTGGCCAGGACTTTGATTGGCTTGATTCTGCACGCTCCTTGCCCTGCGTTATTCCGCGCCTCATTTCCTGTTCCCTGTCCTCTCCTCTCTCCTTGTATATTCTTTTCTTCTCTGCAGCTCTCGCCTTCCGAAATCTCAATTTGCTGAGCATTAACCACAGCTGACGAACGGGGCAGGCTGAGCGAGCGAGAGCGGGAGCTTGAGAACGAGGGAGGGAGAGGTTTCCATGTTATGAATATATTCACAGAGTGCTATAAGGGCTGAGACCCAGCTGTTAGAACATTTTCCCATTTCCCTCCTCGCAGATGAGAGGTAATAATCGTGTGGATGAAAGCTGTGCATACATTATTTCCTCATCTCGCTCGGTTCCTCTTCCCGAGATATGGGCGCATGTGTAAGCACCACTTACTTGACGAACTTGTTCTAATATCTCAAAGTGTCTAAGCTTGATGATTTTCAGAGAAAAGCCTGTTCTTTTGTGGTGATTGCCACGACGACAACGGCGGCGGTGGCGGTAGTCACAGGGGCTTCTGTGCTCTGGCCGTGTGATTCATCTTTCCTTGTGCTGCAGGCGGCGACTCTCCTCTCCCCTCCCTGGGTGCACAGAGGCTGGAGAGGGGGAGTGGGCGATGGGATCCCGTATTGCCACCTCGTTTGAAACAGCAGCTGCTTTTGTGGACACTGCCAGGCGAACAGACCAACCACCACACCGTGTGACCGTACGTTAGTGTTGAGCCTTAAGGCTGCTATATGCTTCTGCATCCACACTGTACACTACACTGTACACTGTAGCCTGCGGAAGGGGTCTACGTGTGAGTCTGCATCGCTCTGCAGTTACACCCCCAAAACACCAGATGGCGATGTGGTTTCCAAGCCTCTGTGTTGGCGCCCCCCTGCGTTCTACCAACAATGGAGGCTGGAACTGAGTGGACTGTGTTGGAGTTGGAGGTAATGGCTGTTGAACTCCATCTACTGTTCCGTGTTCGTACAGTCTGCGGATCGTCCAGTTGAATGGAAGTATGACACCACCAAGCACACTTGTTGCAGCCTACATCGCTACAACGTGTGGTTACATTCCAGCGAAGTGGATGTTGGGCTATGGCATAGGGTACGGGATAGATGAATAACATAGCGTGCACTAAAGCTTGTTGCTAGCCGGTTGCTAGATGCTAGACAATTGCTAAAAATGAATGGGAGTCTATCAGAGGAACAAGGGATGAATAAACGAGACATAGAGGAGTGTGGCTCAGTCTGTCTTTGAGTTTGAGGATCTTCCCTGAGTGAGTACATGCTGCTTGGTGTCTGGGGGTAAAGGTACAATAGGGATTGTACGGGGGTAAATGAATGGGAGTCTATGGGAGGAATGAGTGATGGAGAAAGAAGACAAACAGACAAGTGCAGATCACACCAACATTGATCTTGTGCTCAGGGGTCTGTCCTATGACGGTGGATTTGAAACCGTGTCTGTCGGTCAAGCAGAAGTACAGTACATGGGTATAAACTTTTTCATCCCAGAAATTTTTTTATTTGACATCGTGTTCTGGAAATCTGAGTTAAATCCAAGAGCTGTACACAAGCCGCCATTCCTGATCAGACTGAACATTCTGGAGCTGGAAGAGTGTCTGGAAAACTGCAGATGAGTTAGCGCAGTAGCGTTGCGGAATCACCAATTAGCCCACCATCAGATGTAAACCCCCTTTAACCTGGTGCATGGGAGTGAGGTGGTTCTGATTCTGAGCTCCTAATGAGATCAGGCCGATAGCAAAGCGGGGCTCAGGCGGCGCCTGACACAGGCCAGAGCCCATTCGGACGAAACAAAGGAGAAACCTTCCCAATTCCAGCGGAGAAAAGATTCCCCCGGTTATCTCCCATCCACTCTGCCAGCACAATATCCCGAGATGACACTACTTTCCGCAGCATTGTTCCTGGAGAGGGGGTGATGGGGTTGGCCGCCGCTGTGTGGCCTCCATCTCAGACACCGCCTGCCGTCCGATGGCTCTCTTCACGTTTCCATTGACCTAGTTCAATTTTCCTTTTCAATTACCTGCAGTATATTACCGTTACGACTTCGGGTCCGCTGAGATAAATCACCGGGCCCGGTGCCCATGGCCATCCAGGACGTGGCCCCATGCTGGGTTGATGGAGTGTCGTGTCTAGACTGGGTCCCGTCTGCCTCTTAAATATGGTTTACAGGGACACCGAATACAGGTGACCCACATACTGTACGTACTAACGGCTCTCATACAACACCAGCTCCCGGAATCTCAATGAGTCTCTGAGCTTCATTTACATTCCTGAGCGGGTTAGACCGTCTCCATGCAGAGACCCCCGGTCTCGGCCTGGTTAGTAAACCCCCCTCTCATATATAGGACCGTGTGGCCTGGGTCCTGTTTTAATAGTGATAGTGCAATCATGTACACAATCAGGTACAAAGGTCACCTGTCTTAGCATGTGTGGGTGTGGCTATTCGTATCTGTCAGTGCAGTCAGTGACCTTGAAAAGAGCAGCATTGTTAAAAGGGGAGGAGTTTGAATGAGGGCTTTATCTAGAGGTGTTATTTGGAGAGGGGAGGGAATATTTATTCACACCCTGAGGATTTGTGTCGGCTAGGCCTGTGGAGGAAAATGTGGCCTTCATCTGCGTGCAGGTTTGCCCAGGTAAGAAGTCAGCATTTTAATGAATTGCTACAATCCAGAAGGAGCTGCACCCAAAGGGAGGTGTGGGAGTGCAGGTGTGTTGGGAAGGAGGATAAAGGTGACCAGGATCAATAACTGATGATCAGTTTAGACTGATATGATCAATATTTATTGAGCTACACATACAGAAGTCTGTCTCTCAGTATGGTGTCGGACCGCCGTGTTCGCTAACCCAACACGCCAGACGTCTCGGTATGGAGCTGTAGAGGTTCCTAATGGAGTCCTGTGATAATCCATCCCATGCAGCTTGAACATCCTCACACAGTTCCTGCAGATGGTGCGGTAGGGGTGGAGGTGGAGGGACACCAGGCCTTCTGGACGTGTGACAGCAGACTGTCCATCTTGGTGCTGACCACGGTGCCTCCACACACGGATTCGTTGGGCGTCTCCACCAAGACTAAAGCGGGACTCGTCACTGAAGATGACCCGCTGACATTCTGAGTCACTCCATGACAGTCTGGTACGACACCACTGCAGTCTTTGGTGACGGTGACGTGGTGTTAAGGACAGTCGTGGTAACGGTCTGTGTGCATGTAGTCCTGCGTGGTGCAGCCGTCTGCCGATGGTGCTGCACTAACAGGATGATCATGGAGGACACCACTGCTCGCTGGAGGTCTGTAATGGTGGCTGAAGGAGCACGACGGGGACAGAGATAAGATTCGTCCTGGCTGAGCATGAGGGTTGACCTGAAGAGCTGAAGAGCCACCGTACTGGACAGTCTTCCAAATCGACTTCACAGCAGTTCCTCCAGGTTAATCCAAACACTGGAATTAGCAATCCTAATCATCCTTCATTCTGAAGCTCGTTAGCAAGTGGATTTAGCATGACGTAAACCAAGTTATTACAGAACCAAACTAATTCCTTGAGAATCCTGAACCGTGTGGATCGGCCTACATGCTTGTTTTGACAGGTGTGAGGAAGGTACAGACACCTGCGAGCCTGAAATAGACAGTATGTAATGTTTCTGACATGTTATTCATTAAGGCCCTGTTGATTAGCACATGTATGTTTACGAGGCCCAGAGCGTCTGGGTGAAGTGGATGTCAATCAAACCAACATAATTCAGGAACAAACAAACAAATAAACAAACCTCCCATAAATTCCTCCGGGGTTTATCTACGCTCCTGTAAAAGCTTGATTTATAGTGCCATAGTATAATTTAAACCCTAAATTTAAAATGGTTCTGATGGTGGTGTTGAGTAGACTGGCATCTTACGGATGCCCAAAAACCATTTGAGTGACAGCTGTATAATTACAGCTGCTGCTCTACTTAGCAAAACCGCCGTATTCATGGACACGTGTAATGAAGTCAGCTGAATTGCCACATTCCTGACGATGGAGGGAGGAACTGGATTTTTTAGGGTCATTTAAGAAGCCGAGGAACAAAACAACAGGGGGCGATATATCCCCAGGAAGGTATGGTGTCCATCCCTATAATAAGAAACAAGGGAATGCACATAACTATGTACCTAACAGAGTGTACTCCCTCCATCAGCACCAGTAACAGCTGGGACTGGATTGGGCATGTACTGGACGAGGTTCTGGATGTAGCCACATCAGTGTTCAGACCCTCTCACATCAGAGAACTGGTCAGGTGGTCCAGATGTGGTGGAGGCCTTCCCTGGCACAGTTCCGAGGAGAATTCCCTGTAGACTGGGATTGTATCCACTGCTGGTAGACCCGTATGACCGTACGCTTCCACACACCTGCAGATTCAGCTACTTCCTTCACACTATGGTCTTTGGCCACGCCCACATGCAGTCCCTCCTTTTAGCCAATCATTAACATCTGCTCTGGAGCCATTTTCCACACATGGAACGAGACATTCCCTGCACTGTAGCACCTCTTCCCAATCTATGGATCCCATCACTCACACCCCACAGGGGTTTATAGCCCCATCATCTCGGTGTGGTGCCATCTGCAGGAGCCTGAACTTACTACCACCCTAACACCACCTCTTTGTCTGGTGAGCTGAGTTCTGGCAGTTTGTGAGCGGTAAACAGCTGAGGCTCTGAGCTGCACCGTGCGGTGGGGTGAGAGGCAGGTCGGCCGAGCTGGGAAAACAGTGTCCGACAGAGGTGTGAACATCGATCCTCTTCCAGGCTGAGGCTGAGACGCAGCGGCGCTCGCTGCCTGCGCGGGGAGTTGAAACACTGAGGTGTGAGGACGCACTTTAATCAATGCTCCTGCTCTATTGGGCGCGCTCCTACTGCGGCCAGTGCGTCATGCATGGCGGGACGTGACGCAGCAGGGCTGTGGGGGCACGCTGTCTCCAGTCTGCGTGACTGATATGGAGCGGTTGGTTAGGCCTGAAATCATTATCAGTGGCAGGACAATGTCCAGCCACCGAGCTTCCCTGATCTGGGGACTTTTTGAGGGTGTGGCTTATGGGCCTGAATCTGCTCTGCAATTTTAAACTTCAACTACTGTTTATTTACTGAAGTTAACTCAACAAGAGCTACACTGAAAAAAATATTTATTTTGTATGTTTTACAAAATGCCCTTTTTATTTCCATCTTTTCTGTCTTCAAAATAACAACAATGAAAAAGAGAACATGGATTGGGTATAATTGGGTCAGTTATATAGAGCAAGTTGTGAATTTTAATTCAGTTAGCTTAGCATACACTCCTTTATCATAAAGAAGCAATTAGACCATTTGGTAGTGATTGGTTTTCAAATATTATGTGACCCTTATGAAACTCCTTGTTGTTGTAGAAAGCGGTTATAATATGCTGAAAAATTATGCTCACCTTATGCTCCACCTCCAGACTCTCTAGTGACCTCTAGTTGACTGACAGCTCTGCCGTCTGGTAGAGATGGCACAGTCAGGTTGCGTTAAGTTTAAACACCTTCTTCATTAAGATATAGTGACTCAAGAAGTGTTCTATAAAAAAGCTGAGAAGAACATTAAAGCGTTAAATGATTCCATTGTGGATTTTAAGGTATGTTCAGGATCATTATCTTCTTTTCCTCTTCAGCTTTTTTACAGATGGTCTGATGTTTGCTTCCAGAAGAAGTTTCATACTAAAAATCTATCTTTTTAGATCATTTATCTATCTATCTATCTATCTATCTATCTATCTATCTATCTATCTATCTATCTATCATCTGTCTGTTTATCTATCTATATATATATTATATTATATATACATATAAAACTGCCATGTAATTCTTTAGAGGTGATCAGTGATCAATGTCAGAATCATGGGGTACAGATGCCATAAACTGTCATGATTATGTCATGTGGCATCACTAGGAATTGTCCTGTACAGCAGTCATGTATCACTCTGGCTCACTACTGAGCCTAGGCACTTGTTTTTTTTTACTTTGGCCCTGTCCGTTTTACCTCAGTAGTACTTCAGTGTACTATATTTAATATATGATTTGCATTCCCAGGTAACAACTAAACATTTTAACGTATTGTAAATGTACTTAAGTATCTGTAAGGGAATCATAAAGGTAATAGTACAGTTGAGTACATTAGTTCTCTTTAGGTCTGTGTTTTTGCTAACGATTATATTTATCATACTTAATGACAGTCCGTATATGCACACCTTCAGTTCGGTAATCATGAGTACACAGAAGCATACCAAGTATACCTAAAATAAGTAATTCATTAGTTCTGTATGTATCAGGGTACAGCCCTCACTTTGTTTTGAGCTGTTGGACAGAGCTTGGTTCTAGTTAATAGAACCTGCTCTCCCTTTAGAGCCATAATAAATCAAGCTCCTCTTACTCTCCATACTAAGTACATCTGAAGGTAAATACTTTAGTACTGCTACTCTCCATACTAAGTACATCTGAAGGTAAATACTTTAGTACTGATACTCTCCATACTTAAGTACATCTGAAGGTAAATACTTTAGTACTGGTACTCTCCATACTTAAGTACATCTGAAGGTAAATACTTTAGTACTGTTACTCTCCATACTTAAGTACATCTGAAGGTAAATACTTTAGTACTGTTACTCTCCATACTTAAGTACATCTGAAGGTAAATACTTTAGTACTGTTACTCTCCATACTTAAGTACATCTGAAGGTAAATACTTTAGTACTGATACCCTCCATACTTAAATACATCTGAAGGTAAATACTTTAGTACTGTTACTCTCCATACTTAAGTACATCTGAAGGTAAATACTTTAGTACTGATACTATCCATACTTAAGTACATCTGAAGGTAAATACTTTAGTACTGATACTCTCCATACTTAAGTACATCTGAAGGTAAATACTTTAGTACTGATACTCTCCATACTTAAGTACATCTGAAGGTAAATTCTTTAGTACTGATACTCTCCATACTTAAGTACATCTGAAGGTAAATACTTTAGTACTGATACTCCAGTGGAGGTCTAAAAGGAGGAGCTTACACGGACACTGGTAGAGTATTTGTATTTTATACAATTTTATAAAACCTATAGAAACTAATTATATGAATAAATAACATTTCAACACATTTGGATATAGAGACTAGACTGAAGATCATTTAGCCTGCCAGGCTTCACGTGTTTGAAGGCTTGAAGCCCTCCTTTGATCCAGTCGAGACTAGACGTCCATGTTACGGAGAAGTAGGCCACGCTGTACAGGGGATCTACTTTCATCTCAAACTCTTATTTGATATTCTCTGGCAAGGAGCAAAGCAGGAATGCCACCTTGGAGCTCAGGGTAAAGCATCACCATCAATCCACAACATCAACGGAGGGGTCAATGAAAGGACTCTTAGATCAAGAGCCCACCAAAACCAGGTCAGTCTTTGTGGTGCCCATCGTGGTTGGGTTCCCGGAGTGGAGCCCTGAATCTCAGAGGCATCGAGAGGCCATACAGAAGAAAGGACTCAGCAGGGCTGAGAGTTAGAGGGCCTTCATTAGAACAGAGACACGGTGTAGGGTGGTATTAACTCAGAGGACGGCTTGGGAACGCCCACCCCTGTATAAATAGGAACACTGGTCAGCGTGGTGGTGGCAAGGAGACGGGAATTATCGAAGAGGCGTGATAGTGGAATACTTCAATACCTCAGACCACGCCATTCGTCAGAACTCTCCAGAATTCTCCTACAGCCAGTTCTGGACAGCTTGGACCCTATGGCACGGTGCATTATCCGGCTGGGATATCACTGTGAGGGTACATGAAGTCCATAAAGGCTTGTTTAGGCGGACCAGTTGACCCACACCAGTATATAACCACCACCACCACCTGGGGTCATGTGGTCTGCACCACACACAAACCCTCCCATGAGCCCCAACAGCTGGTGCCCTGACTCATCGGAACACGCCACATGTTGCCAGTCATGTTGCCAGAGCCCAGGTGAGGTGCTGTGTCCGGGGTGGTGGCATTCTGTAGGGTCTTCTGCTCCCGTATCCCATGGAAGCTAAAGAACGCTGAGCTGACCTGCGGGATATGCGTGTGGGGCTCCTGTACCGAATGGGGATGTGGTTTCTGCCTGAGTCGCTCGTACGTTCACACGGACAGTTCTAGCCCAACGCCGCCGGTCACTATCCCTAAGCACCCCTGGCGGCCATTGCGCCGTTCACTGTGGGTGGTAATGCTTTCTATGTGGTATTCCGGGTACACACGTGACCCAGTAGATCGAGGAATGTTAAATGCCCACAGAGCTTCGGAAATATTCCCACTTATGAGCGAACTGTAAATATACACTCGGTATAAGCTCGATGTCCACAACCCGTTCCTAATACGCGTGGACAGACAGCAGCATGTTTACCGATGTGTTGCATCACCGTTCCTGTGGAAAGCCGTGAAATGAATAGACCTCTAATTCCTCCGGTCAGATCCAGCCGAGTACGAGCTCTAGTGCTGGACACGACTGTCGATACCACATGATGTGTTTAGAGACGTTCGTCTGTAGTACACAGAGCGAGCGCGTTTGTCTGAGGCAGGGCCGTTGAGGAACTTTACCAGGGTTTGGAGACGGTACATGGACTGGATGAAATTCTCCAAAGGTCATGTTAATCTCTCCGGGTCCTGTTGTATCACATCCTCTCCCGGCTGTAGCTGCACTGATGGATGGCGGTCTCTCACTGTTCTTCATTCAGAGTGCTGGGAGGCTGCTGAGCCAGTTGGCATTTCCGCAATAGAGCTGCTTTCTTTTTTCTTTCTGTAAATGAAAATTCAGCTTGACGAATGCCTGTACTTACTTCCTCAGCGCTATTTTATTCTTCGGAAGCTTTTTGGATGTTCCTAACGCGTGACTTGATCTTTTCTTCGGAACAATGCCAGAATCACACCATAGCAAATCTCATATGCTGTCGCGATTGTCAGAGTACGACCTGTAGCTTCATCAGGAACTGTCCTGTAGCATCATCAGGAACAGCCCTGCAGCATTGCTAGGAACTGTCCTGTAGCATCATCAGGAACAGCCCTGCAGCATTGCTAGGAACTGTCCTGTAGCATCACCAGGAATTGTCCTGTAGCATCATCAGGAACATCCCTGAAGCATGGCTAGAAATGGTCCTGTAGCATCACCAGGAATTGTCTAGTAGCACTGCCAGGAGCGACCCTGAAGCTTTGCTAGGAATTGTCCTGTAGCATCACCAGTTATTGTCCTGCAGCATTACCTGCCAATAATTTTAGTCTCCTTGCCTGTTTCAGGTGGTAGTCCATTCAGGCTTGAGGATTTGGGGGCTATAAATCCCGGAGGGTCTGAGTGACGGGACCCAGGAGGTGCTACAGTGCGGTGAATGTCTTGTTCCATGTGTCCTACATCCAGAACCTGGTCCAGTACATACCAAATCCAGTCCCAGCTGTTACTGGTGCTGGTGAAGGTGCTACACACTGGTAGGTACGTTTCAGTCACAGAGGACTCCATCTACATGCAGTGTCTTTCCTGTGTGTGAGGTGTTGCCAACAAAGCTGCTCTACTGATCGGCCTTCGGTTGGTTCTACCTGTTGGGTCTTTGGATTTTCCCTTTGTGTGGTTGCCCGTTCCTATTTGCTGATTGGTTCTGACCCTGTCTGCTTTCTGGGTTTTTGGCTTTGTCTCGTCCTACTGGTATGTATGCTCTGGTTAGTCTGTCAAACGATACATGTATCACAACCATGGGGAAAATCCTGGTTAGGAATAGTAAAACCGGAGTGCATTTCCTTGCATAGAGTGTTTTTAGAAATTAGCACACTTAATTGCATTTTCTTTTTCTCCTACACGGATAGCAGGGATATCGGTTCAGTGACTAAGACTGACACTGCGCTGACTGCTAGACCACCTACATCATGGTCTTCCATATAAGGTGTAACCAGTTTGGAAGTCCCTTTATTCGGATTCCAAACGCACTGAGATTTTTATTTTGGAAAATAATCTTAGATAAATATTACAGGGGGGAGCAGTGGAGTAGCAGGCCTAATTAAAAATATTGCTGCTGACACTGTGCTGGATTGATTAGGGCTGAATAACTGGTCTTATTATTTTGCTGTTAAAATTATCAGCTAAACTAATTTACAAAGTATAATGAGAGAAAGAAATGAAGGAAAATGATTAATACGTTGTAAATAATCAGTAAATTGGACTGTGAGTGGAAAATCAACGCTGGGAAATGGCATACACCAGCCTGGAGAAGCACCATGGAACCCGAGTCATCGAAAACCGGGTAGCAGGAAACACACAAGGCTGAGGTCAGCTTCCTGTTCACCAGCTGCTGGTTTGTTCTAGTTCCACCTTTAACGATGCTACGTTCTGGAGGCTGAGGCTTAATAACGACTGCTGCACTGTTTAAGGTGGAATGAGAAAATGCAAACCTGAAGCCGGTGAATGAGAAATGGACTTCAGCCGATAGAAAACAGCTCCTCCCTGTATTTCTGGAACGCTCCTCTCGCTGGGCAGTGTGTTTGTCTTGTTGGGCGTTTGGTAAGTTGATGGCCCACGTTACTAGCCTAATGCTGGTCTATATGCCGGTTAGCTGCACAGTGTGCTGCTTGTGTTTGGAAGTGCAGCTTCTGACGCAGAATGTTGGGCTATTTGGGTAATTTGGGATTATCACAGAGGTCCTTAATCCCATGTTCCATCCCAGATGACACACTTAATGACATCACTCTTATTACATCCTCCAGAAGAGACTGAAAAAAATCTCTTAGCAAAATGCTAATGTAGCTTTTACAGCCTGCCCTCAGCGCTAATGCTAATGTTAGCTAACTTCATTAAACAGGATAACATAAGTATTAATGCTAAGTGTTGCTATGTGCTAGCTATACGTATGATGCTAACAGCTAGTTGCGGTGTGTCCACTGCTTTAATCTCAGTTATGTAACATATTATGTTCGGGAAAACTTTCCGTTCCCAAATTCCACACCAAACATAATCTGGCCATCAATAATTTAAGCCCCCTGGAAAACATAACTAATACCATGTAAGCCCTCCACCAGCACCAGTACCAGCTGGGACTGGACCCGGCATGCACCAGGTTCTGGATGTAGCCATCAGTGTTCACACACTCTTACATCAAAGAACTGGTCAGGTGGTCCAGATGTGGTGGATGCCTTCCCTGGTACAGTTCCGAGGAGAATTCCCTGTAGACTGGGATTGTATCCACTGCTGGTAGACCCGTATGACCGTACGCTTCCATACACCTGCAGATTCAGCTACTTCCTTCACACTATGGTCTTTGGCCACGCCCACATGCAGTCCCTCCTTTTAGCCAATCATTAACATCTGCTCTGGAGCCATTTTCCACACATGGAACTAGACATTCCCTGCACTGTAGCACCTCTTCCCAATCTATGGATCCTGCCACTCACACCCCACAGGGGTTTATAGCCCCATCATCCTCGTGCAGCGCCACCTGCAGGAGCCTGGAGGTACTACCGCCTTAAAAAAATGCAAAATGTTCATTGTTAGTCTCGTCTGATTAATGGGATTCCACCATTCCATATGATGCTATATCTTGGCTAAGGCTAATACCAGCTTATACACGTTATATGACACATATCCCGCTGGCTTGGCTGACATGTTTTGATGGGAAGAGGGCGATATTCCACACAGTAAATATAGAGATATATAGAGCTGCTCTACATACAGGTTGAAGTTCTAAGAGGCCAATTAAAAAAGCTTTTGCTCATGAAAGAAAGTGTCAGTGAATAGCTGGCGTTTCTGGCGTTCTGTGCATCAAGCATTCCGTTAGATGCTGACTTGAACTAAAAGGTGAAATATGGAGCATTTCGGAATATCAAAGCTCTGTTTTGTGAACTGTTTGCGTTCCCCTGGATGCTATTCATCTTTACAAACCCCAAAAGAAGAACGAGCATAATTCACTATTCAGCTGATTCTTATTCAGACTTGACCCAAATGAGTCCAACACTGAGGAGCGGAGAGGGAATCCTATTATCCGTGTTGTTAATGGCGGCTTTTCCGAGGAAGCTTTACAATGTAATTGACCTCTAAGTGAACCCGTCACATGATTTTAGTCACATGGATGTCTGTTGCTAGCAACTTCTATTGATATTCTACCTCTGTTTTTCCGAACTTTCGAACTATGGATCTGCAGTAGTCGTTTTGTTCCCGGGATGCTGAAATTGGGAGTAAAACTGTACTGATATTCCTAAATTACCCTCCTTCATTTCCAATTATATTTTGTGTAACTCTGAAGTTTTTGTGACACCCTATTCTTAATCCATAGGGCTTAATAAGATGTCGGCCCACCCTTTACAGCTATACCAGCTTCAACTCCTCTGGGAAGGCTTTCCACAAGCTTTCGGAATGTGGTTATGGGAATTTCTGACCATTCTTTTGGGTGCGCATTTGTGAGATCCGAACCTGATGTTGGACGAGAAGGCCTGGCTCTCAGTCTCCGCTCTAATCCATCCCAAAGGCGTTCTATCGGGTATGGGTCGGGACACCGTAATCCCCCCTCCACCAAACTTTACACTCGGCACAGACAAGTACCGTTCTCCTGGCAACCGCCAAACCCAGACTCGTCCGTCAGTGATGAATCGTAATTGGTCACTCCAGAGAACACGCCTCCACTGCTCTAGAGTCCAGGGGCGGAGCTTTACACCACTGCGTTCCACGCTCTGCACTGCGCTTGGTGATGTAAGGCTGGGATGCAGCTGCTCGCCATGGAAACCCATTCCATGAAGCTCTACACACTGTTCCTGAGCTGATCTGAAGGACACATGAAGTTTGGAGGTCTGTAGTGATGGACTCTGTAGAAAGTTGATGACCTCTGTGACCTATGACCCCCAGCATCCGCTGACCCCGCTCTGTCATTGTACGTGGTCTAACACTTCGTGGCTGAGCTGCTGTCGTTCCCAATCACTCCCACTGTGTTCTAATCCCACTGACAGTGGACTGTGGAATATTTAGTAGGGGGGAATTTCACCACTGGACTTGTAGCACAGGTGGATCCTATCACGGCACCATGCTGGAGTTCACTGAGCTCCTGAGAGCGACCCAGTCTCTCACTAACGTCTGTAGAAGCAGTCTGTATGTCTAGGTGCTCGGTTTTATATACCTGTGCTCATGGAAATTTTTGGAACACCTGGATTCAGTGATTAGCATGGGGGAGTGAATACTTTTGGCAATATAGTATCCATCCATGTTATCCATAGAATAATCCTGATTGTGTGATCTTGGCAATCTTACCATCTCCACCTCCTTTGAGCTCCATCTACACAAAGCATTAGCTTTAATTAGAAATGAGACCCTCAGGTTCTTCCTCACCTCACAAGTCCACCTTCCCACTCACATGTAGGCCACAATTCCTCTTTCTCCTTGCTAGATATTCCCGGCGCAATTTCCATAGACCAGAGATAAAAGATAACGGATATGATTTAGACCCGCCAGGTCACGCTTTGTGTTTGTGCTAATATGCTTTGACCACTGCTCATGTTTGTGCACACCCTCACCCTCCGTACTCCACGGATCCCCTCTCGGATCAATCTCCTCTCCTCCGCTGTGAGCCCCACTGTCGTCCAGCTCTGCACATAAATAAGATCACCACCAAAACTCAGGCGCGTTATTACTGCCCACATCGTGCTTGCATCACCCACCAAATCCCTACTTCCATTCCTCGATATCCAATCTCCCTCCAGAAAGTCCTGCTGCGGGTTATCTGCCGGGTGTGAGGAGTTAAGCCTCGCTCTCGAGCTGGAAGAGGCATGACTCACCGCTCCGTTCCTACTCGTCCAGCTCTGGAGGAGTGTGATGTGTTTATGCCTGTGTAAATTGTATGAGTGCTATATCAATAACCCCAGGATAAACAGTGCTCACAATCGTTCTAGAGAGAGAGAGAACAAGCGAGAGGCTGAGGGAGAGAAGAGAATGAGAGACGACACAAGGAAAATCCTGGGAATTTTTATAGGACACTAACAAATACGGAAACATGACTGATATGACGGCTAGATGAGCTCAATAAGGAGTCAACAGAATCTGTAGCATCAGTGCTGTGATGACTCTCGTACTCTCAACATGTCCGGGTCCGAGTCTCTACTGAGCTGCCTGAGGTTCTGACTTCCCAGCATGCAGCAGAGTCGGAAAGCTACTCGGTTGTTATTATAGATGTTTCCTTGTGGTGAGATAGAGAAGAGGAGAGTCTGCAGCTGATGAGCTGAGTTACTATTCTTACACCAATGAAGAAAAGTTTGGGGCGCTTGGACTCTGATATTATGTAGCTAGCTAGCCTAGCTAACGTTAGCACCCACAGGCTAAAGGCTGTTTCTTGCTATGAACCTACATGATCATGTTCTGGTTGTCAGCTGGCTCTATGTGCTGCCTAGCTGATGCGAATGTTTGGCAAATATCGTAGGACGGCCGCACGTCTGGTTTTAGGCCGGACAGTTTATTTTTTAACTCCCAGTCCTCCGTCCGGCACAGTTCCTGGACTGATGCCTACTAGTCCTCTGTTCGGGATGAACTATTTAAAATGTTAACTCGCCAGCAGTATCATGTGTGAAATTGGCTCACGTCTGTTTTAGAAGACATGCCTTGCATTTCATTGGTGTACTAAGGTCATCAAGTCAAGTGCTTTTTACAACAGGTGCATCACAAAGCAGCTTTACAAAGAACCTGGTGTTCGAGCCCCCAGTGAGCAAGCCAAGGGCCACAGGGGCAAGGAGAACCTCCCTTAGTTAGGAAGGAAGGAACCTCGAGAGGAACCAAGACTCAAAAGGGGAACCCATCCTCCTCGGGTCAACACCAGATACCAGACAGCACAAGAAAGGAGAGTATAATGTTTGTAGGGTAGAATAATAAGCGTCTGATTAGTCCGTAATTAAGTAGCTGGGTGATCGGATGGGTCAGCAGGACGCAGGCTACGCTTCCACAGTGCAGGACAGCCAGGAGCTCCGTGTTGGTTAAAGGCATCAGTGGTTCCCAGTCAGAGCAGATGTAGCACCAGCATCAGACCACACAGGATGGGCAGCAGTTCAGCTCAGACAGAGAGAACAGACAGGTCATGTGATATCCTGACCCATCTACTGGCTAACTGAAGTACTTAAATACAGTAACTAACCACATTTACTGAGTAACTGTCCTCCACTGGGGTAAGAACTATGACTAAATAACTAAAAGAGCTGGAATAATAACTGAGGGGCTTTAATACCAGCTCAGCCCGTGCGGTAGAGGCCAGGACCGGGACGTAGAGGTCGATACGGATAGAACACGTGCAGGTGAAACTTGACTTGAACCTGACACCAAGAAATGCGTCCATCTAAAGAAGCGGGAAGCAACCGGTGGAGAACCGGTCCTGGAGTTCTATCACCCATGCAGACTTTAGCTCCAACCCGGATCTTACACACTGGTTCCAGGTAATGTAGGCCTTCAGCAGCATCAGAAGATTAGAGCCAGGTGTGAGCCATGTGGATCTGAATGCCTTAGGCCACCTGCTTAGTAAACTACAGCGTGTAAACCACAGAATGTAAACTACAACGTGTAAACTACAGCGTGTAAACTACAGCGTGTAAACCACAGAATGTAAACTACAACATGTAAACTACAGCGTGTAAACTACAGAGTGTAAACTACAACGTGTAAACTACAGAGTGTAAACTACAGCGTGTAAACTACAGAGTGTAAACTACAGAGTGTAAACAACAGCGTGTAAACTACAGAATGTAAACAACAGCGTGTAAACTACAGAATGTAAACCACAGAGTGTAAACTACAGAATGTAAACTACAGCGTGTAAACTATAGAGTGTAAACTACATAATGTAAACTACAGCGTGTAAACTATAGAGTGTAAACTACATAATGTAAACTACATAATGTAAACCACAGAGTGTAAACTACAGAATGTTAACTACAGCGTGTAAACTACAGAATGTAAACCACAGAGTGTAAACTACAGAGAGTAAACTACAGAGAGTAAACTACGGAGAGTAAACTACGGAGGGTAAAATACGGAGGGTAAAATACGGAGTGTAAACTACAGAGAGTCAAGCTAATGTTTGGTTGAAAGCATTTGTAACCAAGCATGGTGTCCTATCCGTGTACCGATCCTGGAAACAACCTGCTTGGCTTTTCCATAGGGCCACGGGCTACGACAGACCAGCATTCCAGACCCTTTACAGTATCTACCCGCTCTTCAGGGTGGCAGATCCCAAAGACCAGGATTCGTGGAGGACACTCTCCGGTGTTAGCATTAGCTTTGCGACTTCGAGAGGGATTTGCGGGTCCGGAATGCACGACGCTCCTGAGTTTGTTCTTTTGTCCTTTGGGATTGTGCTGTAGACGTCATTGCTGTGTAGCCTCACATGTGCTTGACCTTTCAAACGACCCTTAAACTAAATTAGAGGTCATCCCAAGCAGGTACAGCAGCTTTACGGCCCAGCCGCTGCCCTATTGAAAACCTTTAGGACGAGCAATGACAAATTAAGTTGGAGTTTTGGCTCGTGCTTTGTGTGCGCAAACAAGCAGGTGATTGGAGCGGCGGATTCACAATTAATGCGATAGAGAAAAGGATCAATTGCAATTAGGTGTGTGTAACACACCCTGGGCCTGATAAGCATCCCGGCTATCGATCACCACCAAGACATGCCGTTGCCGTGGACGAAGCCCAGGAGGTTTTGTTCCCCTCTTGATTCGAGTACGATCGGCCCAGATGAGTTCATTCAGATGAATCTGCAGTCGGGTGTATGGGGTCAAGCGGCAGCGTTCGTGCTAGGTGCCATAGGTTCTCAGTGAGCACAAAGCACTCTCGCTGCTGTGGAGCACAGCATGGTACATAGTCGGGGACAAAGCAGGCTGGGCAATAACGCATATCACAGGGTATCGCTCAGGTAAACAGGAAGCTGCAGGAAGTTACAGAACTGCATTTACATCTGGAGACGTGTTCATGATGGAAGGCGTCATGAATGCTAATAGGTGCTACAAGACCTCCAGGAGCCTCTGGACAACAAGCACGCTTCTGAGAAGATCAAGACAGAACAAAGATGCTGCCGGTGTTCTCAGAACCCTGGTGGACTGACCACCCCAGAGTCCAGAACCTCACCACCACTGAATGTGTTTGAGATGTTTGAAAATGTCGGACGTCTAAGACTGACCTTGGGGTTGTGTTTTAGGAACTGATGAAGGGGGCATCACTGCAAGGTACAGGAAGGACAGGTGCAAGGAGGGTCTAGGCTGGAGGCAGTGTGGCCTCTGGAAACCATCTACGGCTTCAATGAGCAGCAGAGCGCTGGTGGGCTGGCGTTGTAGAGAGAGAGCAGACATGGTGCGAGACGCTACAGTGGTCATCGTCGAGGTCCGACCCTGATGTTGGACGCGAAGGCCTGGTTCGCAGTCTCCGCTTGAGGTCCCAAAGGTGCTGTATTGGGTTGGGGTCAGGACTCCCACACCATAATCCCCCCTCCACCAAACTCTACACTCGGCACAGTGCAGTCAGACCCGTACCGTTCTCCTGGTACCGCCAAACCCAGACTACCAGATTACCAGACAGAGAAGTGTGATTGGTCACTCCAGAGAACACGCCTCCACTCCAGTCCAGGGGCGGAGCTTTACACCACTGTGTTCCATGCTCTGCACTACGCTTGGTGATGTGAGACTGGGATGCAGCTGCTCGCCATGGAAACCCATTCCATGAAGCTCTACACACTGTTCCTGAGCTGATCTGGGGATTGTGTGGGCCAGTCCAGATGTGGGAGTGCTCCTGAATGTACATCATGCCAGTCCGTCACATCTGCAGCCCTGTGAATGCCACAACTGTCATCTTGGAATACCGGGATAACAATGTTGTGTTGCTCTGTAGAGTTCGCATGCATGAGCTAAGGGGAAGGGTTGAAGTTCTGGTTGTCACCTCAGGAGTTCAGTGTACATCACAGAGGTGACTGGTGGTTTGGGGAAGCTCTCTACAGTCACCTCAACATCTCACCTCACTGTCAGCTGTATTTGTTTGAAGTGTTGTCAGTAAAACGGTTTCGTACTGAGAGACAGGTCTCAGCTCACCTCACGTACCTCTCCGCTGTAGATTATCATACCACGTTTAATTTCACTCTTTATACTCAGGTGCATTTTAGTGCAGGAACCTCAACACCTCCCCGAGTGGATATATGGGCCAGACTTTCCCTCGCTCACTTTTAATGGCATAACAAATCACCTTATTTCTACTCTCACTCAGGTAAAGGTGCGTTTCCTCCACCGCTGATTACTGAAGAGACCACGCTGGGGAGGTCAGTGCCTTGAGAGACACTCATTGTGTTTCAGTCATTTCTAATAGCTGTTACTCCAACAGCGCTGTGTCTTTAGTTGGGGGCCAACGGCCTGCGGCGCCCGTGTTTTCACCGAATGTCTTTTTCGGTCGACGAAATGAAGAAAGAGATTACTGGGTAAACAGAAACAACAAAAGCCTAAGGTCGGCCGAATTCTTCAAGCAGTGGATGGGGTGATATGGAAACATGGCCCACAGTGAACAGAGCACACGGCCGTATGATCGAACAAGGACCTTTCAGAACGTTCCGCACTACATGCATGGAAGTGCTCATGTGAACGACTCACCCTTCAACTGACTCTTCAACTGACTCTTGAACTGACCCTTCAACTGGCCCTTCAACTGACCCTTCAACTGACCCTTCAACTGACTCTTCAACTGACTCTTCAACTGACTCTTCAACTGACCCTTCAACTGGCCCTTCAACTGACCCTTCAACTGACCCTTCAACTGACTCTTCAACTGACTCTTCAACTGACTCTTCAACTGACCCTTCAACTGGCCCTTCAACTGGCCCTTCAACTGACCCTTCAACTGACTCTTCAACTGCCTCTTCAACTGACTCTTCTACTGACCCTTCAACTGACTCTTTAACTGGCCCTTCAACTGACCCTTCAACTTATTCTTCAACTGCCTCTTCAACTGACTCTTGAACTGACCCTTCAACTGACTCTTTAACTGGCCCTTCAACTGACCCTTCAACTGACTCTTTAACTGACCCTTCAACTGACTCTTTAACTGACCCTTCAACTGACTCTTTAACTGGCCCTTCAAGTGACCCTTCAACTGACTCTTTAACTGGCCCTTCAAGTGACTCTTCAACTGACTCTTTAAATGACCCTTCAACTGACTCTTCAACTGACCCTACTGACTCCTCAACTGACTCTTTAACTGACCCTTCAACTGACTCTTCAACTGACCCTTCAACTGACTCTTTAACTGGCCCTTCAAGTGACTCTTCAACTGACTCTTTAAATGACCCTTCAACTGACCCTACTGACTCCTCAACTGACTCTTTAACTGACCCTTCAACTGACTCTTCAAGTGACTCTTTAACTGGCACTTCAACTGACTCTTTAACTGGCCCTTCAACTGACTCTTCAACTGACTCTTTAACTGACTCTTTAACTGACCCTACTGACTCCTCAATTGACTCTTTAACTGACCCTTCAACTGACTCTTCAAGTGACTCTTTAACTAACCCTACTGACTCCTCAACTGACCCTACTAACTCTTCAACTGACCCTTCAACTGACTCTTCAACTGACTCTTTAACTGGCCCTTTAACTGGCCCTTTAACTGACTCTTCAACTGACTCTTCAACTGACTCTTCAACTGACCGTTCAACACACTTAATGTCTACACATTTATTACTAGGACAATGATTGTAGTGAAGGAATGTTCACGCCTGCTGGCTCTCTTCTCATTCACGATTTCACCATACACCATTTCCCATAACCCACCACACGATGACGTCACTGTCACGGTTCCGCTATCTCCCAATCACGTTCCGTTTTCTAGATCCGAGTCTCCTGAATATTGATCACACCTGTTGTTAATCTGGTCTGTTGGTGTACACATCTCTCACACGGCTCACGGTGAAGTTCTGTCCCCCGCCAGTAAAGCTAGAACCCAACCTTCGGTTCCTCACTGAGAACCTGCTGTACATGTGGAGATGCTGATTCAGATTAGTCCTGTCCAATAGTCAAT
>JAMWET010006952.1:0-22213 GCA_024036415.1 Prochilodus magdalenae | reverse complement strand
ATATGTGTAGTGTGTGTATATAGTGTATATGTATAGTGTGTAGTGTGTGTATATAGTGTATATGTATAGTGTGTAGTGTGTGTATATAGTGTATAAAATAGTTGTGCTAGTGTGTGTATTATAGTGTATAGTTGTGTATGGGTGTATATAGTGTGTAGTGTGTGTATATAGTGTATATGTATAGTGTGTAGTGTGTGTATATAGTGTATAGTGTGTAGTGTGTGTATATAGTGTATATGTATAGTGTATAGTGTGTAGTGTGTGTATATAGTGTATATGTATAGTGTGTAGTGTGTGTATATAGTGTATATGTATAGTGTGTAGTGTGTGTATATAGTGTATAGTGTGTAGTGTGTGTATATAGTGTATATGTATAGTGTGTAGTGTGTAGTGTGTGTATATAGTGTATAGTGTGTAGTGTGTGTATATAGTGTATATGTATAGTGTGTAGTGTGTGTATATAGTGTATATGTGTGTATGTGAGTGAGTGTGTATGTGTGTAGTGTATATGTATAGTGTGTGTGAGTGTATAGTGTGTGTGTAGTGTATACAGTGTATATGTATATGTGAGTGTGTATGTGTAGTGTGAGTGAGTGTATATGTGTAGTGTGTGTATATAGTGTATATGTAGTGTGTGTATGTGTGTAGTGTATATGTGTAGTGTGTGTATATAGTGTATATATGTAGTGTGCGTGAGTGTGTATATAGTGTATAGTGTGTAGTGTGTATACAGTGTATATGTAGTGTGTGTATGTGTGTAGTGTGTGTATATAGTGTATATGTGTAGTGTGTGTATACAGTGTATATGTATCTATGCGTGAGTGTGTATGTGTGTAGTGTGTGTGTGTGTGTATATAGTGTATATGTGTAGTGTGTGTATATAGTGTATATGTATAGTGTGTGTGTATATAGTGTATATGTGTAGTGTGCGTGAGTGTGTATGTGTGTATAGTGTGTAGTGTGTGTATATAGTGTATATGTAGTGTGTGTATGTGTGTAGTGTATATGTGTAGTGTGTGTATATAGTGTATATGTATATGTGAGTGTGTATGTGTGTAGAGTGTGTATATAGTGTATATGTAGTGTGTGTATATAGTGTATATGTAGTGTGTGTATATAGTGTATATGTGTAGTGTGTGTATACAGTGTATATGTATATGTGAGTGTGTATGTGTGTAGAGTGTGTATATAGTGTATATGTATAGTGTGTAGTGTGTGTATATAGTGTATATGTATAGTGTGTAGTGTGTGTATATAGTGTATAGTGTGTAGTGTGTGTATATAGTGTATATGTATAGTGTGTAGTGTGTAGTGTGTGTATATAGTGTATAGTGTGTAGTGTGTGTATATAGTGTATATGTATAGTGTGTAGTGTGTGTATATAGTGTATATGTGTGTATGTGTGTAGGTGTGTATGTGTGTAGTGTATATGTATAGTGTGTGTGAGTGTATAGTGTGTGTGTAGTGTATACAGTGTATATGTATATGTGAGTGTGTATGTGTAGTGTGAGTGAGTGTATATGTGTAGTGTGTGTATATAGTGTATATGTAGTGTGTGTATGTGTGTAGTGTATATGTGTAGTGTGTGTATATAGTGTATATATGTAGTGTGCGTGAGTGTGTATATAGTGTATAGTGTGTAGTGTGTATACAGTGTATATGTAGTGTGTGTATGTGTGTAGTGTGTGTATATAGTGTATATGTGTAGTGTGTGTATACAGTGTATATGTATCTATGCGTGAGTGTGTATGTGTGTAGTGTGTGTGTGTGTGTATATAGTGTATATGTGTAGTGTGTGTATATAGTGTATATGTATAGTGTGTGTGTATATAGTGTATATGTGTAGTGTGAGTGAGTGTGTATGTGTGTGTGTGTATATAGTGTGTGTGTATATAGTGTATATGTGTAGTGTGTGTATATAGTGTATATGTGTAGTGTGTGTATATAGTGTATATGTATAGTGTGTGTGTAGTATATATGTGTGTGTGTGTGTATATAGTGTGTGTGTAGTGTATATGTATATGTGTAGTGTGTAGTGTGTGTATATAGTGTATATGTGTAGTGTGTGTATACAGTGTATATGTATATGTGAGTGTGTATGTGTGTAGAGTGTGTATATAGTGTATATGTAGTGTGTGTATATAGTGTATATGTAGTGTGTGTATATAGTGTATATGTAGTGTGTGTATATAGTGTATATGTGTAGTGTGTGTATACAGTGTATATGTATATGTGAGTGTGTATGTGTGTAGAGTGTGTATATAGTGTATATGTAGTGTGTGTATATAGTGTATATGTAGTGTGTGTATATAGTGTATATGTAGTGTGTGTATATAGTGTATATGTATAGTGTATAGTGTGTAGTGTGTGTATATAGTGTATATGTAGTGTGTGTATATAGTGTATATGTGTAGTGTGAGTGAGTGTGTATGTGTGTAGTGTATATGTATAGTGTGTGTGAGTGTGTAGTGTGTGTATACAGTGTATATGTGTGTATGTGAGTGAGTTTGTATATGTATAGTGTGTATAGTGTGAGTGTATAGTGTGTATGTGTGGTGTGTGTGTGTGTATATAGTGTATATGTATAGTATGTGTATGTGCGTGAGTATGTATGTGTGTAGGTGTGTAGTGTATATGTATAGTGTGTGTGAGTGTATAGTGTGTGTGTAGTGTGTGTATATAGTGTATATGTGTGTATGTGAGTGAGTGTGTATGTGTGTGTAGTGTATATGTATGTGTGTAGTGTGTATGTGTGTATATAGTGTATATGTAGTGTGTGTATGTGTGTAGTGTATATGTATAGTGTGTGTGAGTGTATAGTGTGTGTGTAGTGTGTGTATACAGTGTATATGTATCTATGCGTGAGTATGTATGTGTGTAGTGTATATGTATAGTGTGTGTGAGTGTATAGTGTGTGGTGTATATGGTCGTGTGTATACAGTGTGGTGTGTAGTTGTACTAGTGTGAGTGAGTGTGTATGTGTGTGTAGTGTATATGTATGTGTGTAGTGTGTAGTGTATATGTGTGTATATAGTGTATATGTAGTGTGTGTATGTGTGTAGTGTATATGTGTAGTGTGTGTATATAGTGTATATGTGTAGTGTGTGTATATAGTGTATATGTGTGTATGTGTGTAGTGTATATGTGTAGTGTGTGTATATAGTGTATATGTGTATGTGCGTGAGTATGTATGTGTGTAGTGTATATGTATAGTGTGTGTGAGTGTATAGTGTGTGTGTAGTGTATATGTGTAGTGTGTGTATACAGTGTATATGTATCTATGCGTGAGTATGTATGTGTGTAGTGTGTGTGTGTGTATATAGTGTATATGTATAGTGTGTGTATGTGCGTGAGTATGTATGTGTGTAGTGTATATGTATAGTGTGTGTGAGTGTATAGTGTGTGTGTAGTGTGTGTATATAGTGTATATGTGTGTATGTGAGTGAGTGTGTATGTGTGTGTAGTGTATATGTATGTGTGTAGTGTGTATGTGTGTATATAGTGTATATGTAGTGTGTGTATGTGTGTAGTGTATATGTGTAGTGTGTGTATACAGTGTATATGTATCTATGCGTGAGTATGTATGTGTGTAGTGTATATGTATAGTGTGTGTGAGTGTATAGTGTGTGTGTAGTGTGTGTATACAGTGTATATGTATCTATGCGTGAGTGTGTATGTGTGTAGGTGTCCCTGTGTTGTCCAGGCGGGCCCGGATGCGAAGCTGCTGCTGGTCTTCTCGGAGGGATTAGGGAGTTGGACTGATCTGGTGAGCAGGAGGCGCAGCAGCTCGCCGGAGGAGGCGTTTGTGTTCATGGTCTTAATTCTCCTCTACAACAAACACGCTCCGTAATCTGATCACCATCAGCGCTAATGTTAGCATAGCGCTTCCTGCTGTCGTATACAATCAGCCCCACGCTGGAGGAGCCTGGCTTCAGAAACCTCTCCCCCCCTCTCTCCCTTTCTCCCCCCCTCGCCCCCACCTCCATCCCTCTCTCCCCCCCCGCCCCCACCTCCATCCCTCTCTCCCCCCCCCGTCCCCACCTCCACCTCCATCCCTCTCCCCCCCTCTCTCCCTTTCTCCCCGCCTCGGCCCCACCTCCATCCCTCTCCCCCCCTCTCTCCCTTTCTCCCCCCCTTCTATCCCTCTCCCCCCCTCTCTCCCCCCCTCTCTCCCTTTCTCCCCCCCTTCTATCCCTCTCCCCCCCTCTCTCCCCCCCCCGCCCCCACCTCCATCCCTCTCCCCCCCTCTCTCCCGTTCTCCCCGCCTCGGCCCCACCTCCCTCCCTCTCCCCCCCTCTCTCCCTTTCTCCCCCCCTTCTATCCCTCTCCCCCCCTCTCCCTTTCTCCCTCTCTCTCCCCCCCACTTCTATCCCTCTCCCCCCCTCACCCCTGCACCCCCTCTCCCCCCCCCCCCTTCTATCCCTCTCTCTCCCCCCCTCCATCCCTCTCTCCCTTTCTCCCTCTCTCTCCCCCCTTCTATCCCTCTCTCCCACCCCTCTCTCTCCCCCCGCCCCCACCTCCATCCCTCTCTCCCACCCCTCTCTCTCCCCCCCACCCCCACCTCCATCCCTCTCTCCCACCCCTCTCTCTCCCCCCCACCCCCACTTCTATCCCTCTCTCTCCCCCTTCTATCCCTCTTCCCCCCCCCTCTATCCCTCTCTCTCCCCTCCCTCTGTCCCTCTCTCTCCCCCTTCTATCCCTCTCTCCCAACCCTCTCTCTCTCCCCCCCCACCCCCACTTCTATCCCTCTCCCCCCCAACTTCTATCCCTCTCTCCCACCCCCCCTTCTATCCCTCTCTCCCACCCCCCCTTCTATCCCTCTCTCCCCCCCACTTCTATCCCTCTCTCCCCCTCCCTTTCTCCCTCTCTCCCCCCCTTCTATCCCTCTCTCCCCCCCCTCTCTCCAGGCTGAGAGGCGGCTCAGAGTTCAGGCCGAGCAGAGAAATGATTGTTTTGGTAAGCGCGCTAACGCTAGCCGTGTCTGACCTCACAGGTGTCAATCAGGCGGCTAATCTCTGCGCGGCGCTCCGGGGGGAGAGGCTGAACCGCCTGTTATTTGATGGAGGTTGAGTGCGTGGGGCAGCGGAGGGAAAGCGCTGATTTATTGTTTGGCCTGACAGGACCATTAGCCCCGCCGCCGCCGCACGCGCACCGCCGCTTCGTCAAGCTCGTAATTACCACGCGACTGCAGGTGCATTGATCCGCTCAACAATGCGGCGCGCGTTTGAGCGGCTAGCAGCGCCGAGAGTCTTAAGGAAGCATCTGGACGCCTCCTGACAGGCTCAGACACCGCATCAGTCCGGTAAACAGCCGAGGGTCACGTCGCGCCCGCCTGGGCTGCCACGCTGCGTAGAAGGACAGAGGCGCTGGTGGCGGTGCTACGGCGGCGTTAGCTGCACACCTGAATCACCACCTTGCACTGAATCAAATCCAGAACTCACTCAGTGTTCCAGGTGGCTGCTACTGTGTACAGCTATGCTAACGCACTTCAGCATCGTTTATATTACTGGCCATCGGACACCACATGATCAGATTACTGAGCGGCTCCAGGGGCTAAAGCAGTTAGCACCATGCTAATTAGTGAGGTATAGCCTTTGTTAACTAGGTTAGCCTTTTAGCTCCGGTGCTAAAACTTGAAACTGTTTATTATTTATTTATTTCTAATTTCTTACTGGCGGCTATGGCACACGGTGCTAGCATACTTACTAGCCGCATTAGCTACCTAGCTAGCCAGCCTTTCCTAACTAAACTCTGGGCTGGAGGTCTGAAGACGTTATGTCTGTAATGGCTCTTTGATTGTTTGATTCGTCCGAGTCAACACCGCCCCCAGGTAACTATGACAACAGGTGACGAAGGATGACGCCAGTGTGGTTAAGCGGGCTCTGCGGTGTCGTCCAGGGGAGTTTGTCCATGCACCTTCGCGGCATGTTATTAGGGACGGAGGAACGGAGCACCAGGTGAAAGTCTGAGCTTGTACAGTGAAAACGAGGACTAAACGATTTCATAACAGGAACCGCAGGACCCCCAGCGCCCCCTGCTGGCTGCGCCCCACCCGCGTGATGAGGTTTCCCCAGCGGAGCACTGGCACGGAACGCAAAGTAAATCTTCAAGGCTGTGTGACCAATATTCAAAGAGGTGCCGGGTAAATGCCAGAGTGGACAAGCATGCGAGGCGGCTATCTCCTGGCGGCCGAGCGCGAGCTAGCCGCCGTCTGAAGGCTCCGCGGGTCCGGCCGGGCTGGAATGAAGTAATCTAAATGCACCCCGCTTCAGACGCCGCTCTCTTTGAGCCTGCTCTTCATGTGGGTTAGAGAAATGTCGGCGTGTCAGAATGATCAATAACCCCATTAGCCCGGCCCGAGAGAGACGCCAGGAACCGAACATGAGCGTTTAAGGAGATTCTGGACCATGCTAACGGCACTGGCAGCGCCCTTAAAGCGATAGTTCAGAGAGTGCGGTCGATCAGCATGCAACATTGTCCTTCTTTAGCTTTAGCATCAGAGCTACAAGGCTAATATTGGTGATACCCCACCAATTAGCATGATGCTAACAACGAATAGCTCAAACTAAATCTCAAAGCTACAACTGAAACAATGCAGTTAGCATCATGTGCTATTGTTAGCTACATTAGCCTCACAGATCCAGTGCTAATGCTAACGATAACATGCTATCCATTAGCATCGGTTGATATACGGTACTCCTGGCTCATACAGACACTCTGTACAGCCATGCTAGGTGAGGAACCAAACAGGAGGCCTGGAGACGTTTGGACGGAACCACCCACCATCTCAGCACAGCCCACAGTAAGTACCGGTGTTCACGAAGGCCAGACAAGAAGATCCTCTAAACCACCGCCCCCGGAGACCCGCCATTTATCACGTCCTCCAGCAGCTGCAGGGACGGAACCCCCACCGCGTCCCCGCGCGGAGAGATCCTGGGTAATTAACTATGTTCAGCAGGAAGGAGGGCCCGGAAGGATCCCTAAGGGTACAGTGTGGAGCCTCCAGGATCTCTCCGATTTGTTCCGGAAGCCAAAGGAACTCGGGAGATGCGATGCAAGACCTGACCCGGGGCTAGCGCAACGGAGCACCAGCAGAGCGTGAAATAGCACATGCAGCGGACAGGAAGGGTCCGGAACACCCACAGCTGTGGAATCCAATCCTGTTCATCTGCCAAGGACGACTCGCGCTCGCACCCGGAGGCAATCATACCACTGCTGGTAGCAATCATGCCAAGTCACGGAATCAACATTTAAGCACTTAATACACTTAGCAACGGACGGACAGCTACGCATGGGTTTAGCCTCAAGTCAGTACCACAGTACCTACACTTAGAGCTTAGAGTTATACACTCAACCTAACGAGACACTGTAGAACAGACTCAGTCTATACCACAGTACCTACATTTAGAGCTTAGAGTTATACACTCCACCTAACGAGACACTGTAGAACAGACTCAGTATATACCACAGTACCTACACTTAGAGCTTAGAGTTATACACTCCACCTAATGAGAAACTGTAGAACAGACTCAGTATATACCACAGTACCTACACTTAGAGCTTAGAGTTATAAACTCCACCTAATGAGAAACTGTAGAACAGACTCAGTCTATACCACAGTACCTACATTTAGAGATTAGAGTTATACACTCCACCTAATGAGAAACTGTAGAACAGACTCAGTCTATACCACAGTACCTACATTTAGAGATTAGAGTTATACACTCCACCTAATGAGAAACTGTAGATCAGACTCAGTCTATACCACAGTATCTACAGTTAGATTCCCACTTAGAGTTATACACTCCACCTCCACCTAATGAGAAACTGTAGAACAGACTCAGTCTATACCACAGTACCTACATTTAGAGCTTAGAGTTATACACTCCACCTAATGAGAAACTGTAGAACAGACTCAGTCTATACCACAGTACCTACATTTAGAGCTTAGAGTTATACACTCCACCTAATGAGAGACTGTAGAACAGACCCAGTCTATACCACAGTACCTACATTTAGAGCTTAGAGTTATACACTCGACCTAATGAGGAACTGTAGAACAGACCTAGTCTATACCACAGTACCTACATTTAGAGCTTAGAGTTATACACTCCACCTAATGAGAACCTGTAGAACCGACTCAGTCTATACCACAGTACCTACATTTAGAGCTTAGAGTTATACACTCGCCCTAATGAGAAACTGTAGAACAGACTCAGTCTATACCACAGTACCTACACTTAGAGCTTAGAGTTATACACTCCACCTAATGAGAAACTGTAGAACAGACTCAGTCTATACCACAGTACCTACACTTAGAGCTTAGAGTTATACACTCCCCCTAATGAGGAACTGAGTTTGAAATGCGGACCCTCATACGGGCGT
Source organism: Prochilodus magdalenae (assembly GCA_024036415.1). Taxonomy (NCBI): domain Eukaryota; kingdom Metazoa; phylum Chordata; class Actinopteri; order Characiformes; family Prochilodontidae; genus Prochilodus; species Prochilodus magdalenae. Next base: position 13,828 of record JAMWET010006952.1, on the reverse strand, counting down.
TATACGTGTGTGGGACTGTATGGGAAGAGCGGGTTGGGGCGGGCTGGTGTTGGGTTTGTGGACGCTCTGCTGTGAGGAACTGTTTGACATCCGTTTGTACAAATTTACACTAAACAGCCTGTGAGCCTCATTGAGCGGCGCCGCATCAGAACCCGTCTGCTCCTCATCCCATAAACATGAGGACGCCGTGGTGCGGGGCGCTGATGGCGAGACCTCGCCCGTGGAGCATGTTTACCTTTAATCAGTTCAGGTAGGAGAGTAAACCTGGAGGAGGACCTGAATAAACACCCCTCACTGTCACAACAGCCTGACCCGCCCCCACCCGGGGGGCGCCGCTGCCTCGCCACACCGGGGCCGAAACACCGCAACAGGAAACCGTCCAATCAGGATCGCTCCCTCTGTGGCATGTAGGCAGATACACCTGAGCGAGCTCTCTCATTGGCCAGGACCTCAGGAGCTGACAAGATAAACAGGAAGTGACAGAGGACCTGACCAATCACAGTTCTGGTATATACCTCCTTAAGAACAAAACGTTCTGGAGGTTCTAGATATGCTGCTGATTATAAGAGATATAGGCTGTAGTTAGTGTTTGACTTACAGACCATGTGAACTGGTGTTAGCTTACTGGTGTTAGAAATTGTATATTTAAATTTACTGTGATTATAATGAAGGCAATAACCTATTCAAATTCATCATGAATAAAGATGCTAGCATGTTAGCTATGCTAATGTACCCTGCCGCTGTGATGCAGCTAAATAATGGATGGTTATTAGGCAATTAGCTTTGCGCTAACTGCATGCCTAAATATTTTTCCAAGGAAGCTTTCAGCAAGGCCGCATTCAGTGTTCCAGGTGGCTGCTACTGTGGTTAGCTTTATGCTAATGTAGTTTAGTGCATCATAACAGTGAACCAGAGAGCACATCATCCAGTCAATTAGAGATACTCAACAGTCTCCACAGCTCAGACACCCGATCATTTACACAAGCAATTAGCAGCATGCTAATCACACCCGGTACTTGTTAGCTGCTTCACCCTCATTGCTCCCAGTGCAAACCATTAGCACACCACCATGTTTTGGGCTTCATCAGTCACGCTAGCCCTGCCAAACTTTGGTGTATAAGTTCATTAGCCACATTAGCCTCTTAGCTCCAGTGCTAAACTAGGAAGCTTCAGACGCGTCTGGGCCTTTGAGGAGCCGAGGCTCGGGGCTCCGAGGGAGTAAAGGGCCGGCTTGGAGGAGGAACCCTCCGGCTGTGGCCCAGGCCTGTGGGCTGCCAGCGCTGCTTTAGAGGAGTGGGCAGACGAGCAGGCAGGCACGGCCTTGTGTTTAATTCATTAGGAGAGAACGAGGAGCTGCGCCTCCTCAAGCTGGGTAAATACAACAGGCAGCAGCTTACAGCTACTCCTCACGTCTCTGGTTCTCAAGCCCAGTTCTTACCGACAGACCTGGACCTCACTTCAGCTCACAGACGCCACTGGGATCCAGTTTAGAGACTCATACACTGAGACATTCAACTGAGGAGCGTCACAGAGTACAATCAAATACCACAACAAAGACCGATATCTCCTGTTCTAGAGTATAGGAGTGTTTATCCAGGGCGTTTATGGACCGATATCTCCTGTTCTAGTGTATAGGAGCGTTTATCCAGGGCGTTTATGGACCGATATCTCCTGTTCTAGTGTATAGGAGCGTTTATCCAGGGCGTGTATGGACCGATATCTCCTGTTCTAGTGTATAGGAGTGTTTATCCAGGGCGTGTATGGACCGATATCTCCTGTTCTAGCCTATAGGAGCGTTTATCCAGGGCGTTTATGGACCGATATCTCCTGTTCTAGTGTATAGGAGTGTTTACCCAGGGCGTGTATGGACTGATATCTCCTGTTCGAGTGTATAGGAGCGTTTATCCAGGGCGTTTATGGACCGATATCTCCTGTTCTAGCGTAAAGGAGCGTTTATCCAGGGCGTTTATGGACCGATATCTCCTGTTCTAGTGTATAGGAGCGTTTATCCAGGGCGTTTATGGGCCGATATCTCCTGTTCTAGCGTATAGGAGCGTTTATCCAGGGCGTTTATGGACCGATATCTCCTGTTCTAGCGTAAAGGAGCGTTTATCCAGGGCGTGTATGGACTGATATCTCCTGTTCTAGCGTATAGGAGTGTTTATCCAGGGCGTTTATGGACTGATATCTCCTGTTCTAGAGTATAGGAGTGTTTATCCAGGGCGTTTATGGACTGATATCTCCTGTTCTAGTGTATAGGAGCATTTATCCAGGGCGTTTATGGACTGATATCTCCTGTTCTAGTGTATAGGAGAGTTTATCCAGGGCGCTTATGGACTGATATCTCCTGTTCTAGCGTATAGGAGCGTTTATCCAGGGCGTGTATGGACCGATATCTCCTGTTCTAGTGTATAGGAGTGTTTATCCAGGGCGTGTATGGACCGATATCTCCCGTTCTAGCGTATAGGAGCGTTTATCCAGGGCGTGTATGGACCGATATCTCCTGTTCTAGTGTATAGGAGTGTTTATCCAGGGCGTGTATGGACCGATATCTCCTGTTCTAGCGTATAGGAGCGTTTATCCAGGGCGTTTATGGACTGATATCTCCTGTTCTAGTGTATAGGAGCGTTTATCCAGGGCGTTTATGGACTGATATCTCCTGTTCTAGTGTATAGGAGTGTTTATCCAGGGCGTTTATGGGCCGATATCTCCTGTTCTAGCGTATAGGAGTGTTTATCCAGGGCGTTTATGGACTGATATCTCCTGTTCTAGCGTATAGGAGTGTTTATCCAGGGCGTTTATGGACCGATATCTCCTGTTCTAGCGTATAGGAGTGTTTATCCAGGGCGTTTATGGACTGATATCTCCTGTTCTAGTGTATAGGAGTGTTTATCCAGGGCGTTTATGGACTGATATCTCCTGTTCTAGCGTATAGGAGCGTTTATCCAGGGTGTTTATAGACTGATATCTCCTGTTCTAGCGTATAGGAGCGTTTATCCAGGGCGTTTATGGACTGATATCTCCTGTTCTAGCGTATAGGAGTGTTTATCCAGGGTGTTTATGGGCCGATATCTCCTGTTCTAGTGTATAGGAGTGTTTATCCAGGGCGTTTATGGACTGATATCTCCTGTTCTAGCGTATAGGAGTGTTTATCCAGGGCGTTTATGGACTGATATCTCCTGTTCTAGCGTATAGGAGTGTTTATCCAGGGCTTTTAAGGACTGATATCTCCTGTTCTAGAGTATAGGAGCGTTTATCCAGGGCGTTTATGGGCCGATATCTCCTGTATAGAACTCTTGTTTAAACTCGGTCGGTTCAGTCTGAGTTGAGAAAGGTCAGAGATGCTTTAACCCTCCAAAGTTAAATAATTCCGCGGGGGAATTCTCTAGAGATTAGTTAATTCTTTAGAGCGGAGCTTTATTTGGGCTTCAGCCCGGAGATTAAGCAGGCGTTCGTGTTCATTGTGCTCTCAAAGGAGCGGCGCTACATTCTGGTGCCTTTACTTCAGGGATTTATGGCTTTTAAAGGCTGAACGATGAGTTTTACGTTCAAAGTGAACTTCAAAGTGTCCCCACTCGAAGCCCAACACGCTGTACTTTATTTGGTCTTTCATCTTTACAAGGTAAAGCTTGTAGAACAAAGTCTGCGTTAAAGAGAGGAAAACACCTCCCTGTGAACAAAACTGACCCCTAATTGGCAGGGGAGTTAGCGTCCACGAGCGTTAGCGGCTAGCGCTGCAAGGAGAAATAGATTTGGTGACCGGCGTTAGCGCAGCGGCTGCAGGCACCTGATAAGACTCATTGGCTCGCGCCTCATTTAGCTTAGCCTGAAGGCTAATGAGCCGTTCGCTAAGAGCTAGCATTCCAGGACAAACAAAGGCCTCATAGATCAAATCAGGCGGCAGGGCTGGAGCTACGCTAGCGTGTTTGCGGCTAGCGAAGCAGGTGATGTGTCGGCGCGTTATCTGAAAGTGTCAGAACTGTTAGCTTGTTTCTGGAGACGCCTTAGCGGTGTTGACTTCCTCCTGGCGCGCGTATTTACCCGCGTGATTCATCACCGCTCGTAAATGTTTGACGAGCCGTTTACGGCCAGGCTAGGCGTCGCGGAGCAGGACGGTAATCTAGCTCTGTTTATTAGCCTGCTCGTACATTCCCGCGCCGGCCTGGCGGTGACGGCATGTAAATCAGAGCAGGTGGAGGTTCCTTCATTTACATTCCGTATACGGCTCCTCCGTCTCCCTGCTGGAGCAGCCCAACGCCACGACAGACCTCGTTCATCAAGCGCACTAACGTTTATCGCCCGATCCGCGTGGAGAAGTTGATCCGGCCGGAAGCTCGTGGTCCCTGCGGCTCCGAGAGGGAAGCGGGAAGCTCAGGGATTCACCGGACCGATATTCCCGCACTGATTAACCAGCTTCTGGAGTCTGAAAAGTGCCAGTGTATGTGTGGGTGGAGCTGGGGGATGAACTGGTTAGATCTGAACCTGCTCTTTAATCACAGGGAGTGGGTTCAGCTCGGTTCTGAAGGGTATGGGCCTCAGTTCTACCCGCTCCACTGATCTCCAGCTCTGGACCCCGACCTAACGAACCACAGCCAGCGGCCTGTCACCGAGGACACTTCTGGAACGACCCGGCTGCCAATCACAGCGCTGCACCCGCCCACAGGGGTGTGTGTGTGTGTGTGCGAGTATGTGGGGGTGTGTGCAGTGTGCGTACGTGGGTGTGTGCGGTAGGTGAGCTGATGCTAATTTGATGAGACTCAATAAAATTGATCCAGAAGAAAATGAATGGGGCAGAAACAGATCAATCAGTACACACCTGCCCCACTCACTCCCTGTGTCTCTCTACCACACCTCTCTCTCTCACTCTCTACGTCTCTCTACCACACCTCTCTCTCTCTCTCACTCTCTACATCTCTCTACCACACCTCTCTCTCTCTCTCTCTCTCTCATCTCTCTACCACACCTCTCTCTCACTCCCAATGTCTCTCTACCACACCTCGCTCTCTCTCTCACTCCCTATGTCTCTCTACCACACCTCTCTCTCTCTCTCACTCCCTATGTCTCTCTACCACACCTCTCTCTCTCTCTCACTCCCTATGTCTCTCTACCACACCTCTCTCTCTCACTCTCTACGTCTCTCTACCACACCTCTCTCTCTCTCTCACTCTCTACATCTCTCTACCACACCTCTCTCTCTCTCTCTCACTCTCTACATCTCTCTACCACACCTCTCTCTCTCTCTCACTCTCTACATCTCTCTACCACACACCTCTCTCTCTCTCTACATCTCTCTACCACACCTCTCTCTCTCTCACTCTCTACATCTCTCTACCACACCTCTCTCTCTCACTCTCTACATCTCTCTACCACACCTCTCTCTCTCTCTCTCTCTCACTCTCTACATCTCTCTACCACACCTCTCTCTCTCTCTCACTCCCTATGTCTCTCTACCACACCTCTCTCTCTCTCTCACTCCCTATGTCTCTCTACCACACCTCTCTCTCTCTCTCACTCCCTATGTCTCTCTACCACACCTCTCTCTCTCTCTCACTCTCTACATCTCTCTACCACACCTCTCTCTCTCTCTCACTCTCTACATCTCTCTACCACACCTCTCTCTCTCTCACTCCCTATGTCTCTCTGCCACACCTCTCTCTCTCTCTCTCACTCCCTATGTCTCTCTACCACACCTCTCTCTCTCTCTCACTCTCTACATCTCTCTACCACACCTCTCTCTCTCTCTCACTCTCTACATCTCTCTACCACACCTCTCTCTCTCTCTCACTCTCTACATCTCTCTACCACACCTCTCTCTCTCTCTCTCTACATCTCTCTACCACACCTCTCTCTCTCTCACTCCCTATGTCTCTCTACCACACCTCTCTCTCTCTCTCACTCTCATTCACTCTCTACATCTCTCTACCACACCTCTCTCTCTCTCTACATCTCTCTACCACACCTCTCTCTCTCTCTCTCTACATCTCTCTACCACACCTCTCTCTCTCTACATCTCTCTACCACACCTCTCTCTCTCTCACTCTCTACATCTCTCTACCACACCTCTCTCTCTCTCTCACTCTCTACATCTCTCTACCACACCTCTCTCTCTCTCTCACTCTCTACATCTCTCTACCACACCTCTCTCTCCTTCTGTACCTCTACCACACCTCTCTCTCCTTCTGTACCTCTACCACACCTCTCTCTCCTTCTGTACCTCTACCACACCTCTCTCTCCTTCTGTACCTCTACCACACCTCTCTCTCCTTCTGTACCTCTACCACACCTCTCTCTCTCTCTCTCTCACTCTCTACATCTCTCTCTCTCTCTCACTCTCTACACCTCTCTACCACACCTCTCTCTCTCTCTCTCACTCTCTACATCTCTCTACCACACCTCTCTCTCTCTCACTCTCTACATCTCTCTACCACACCTCTCTCTCTCTCTCACTCTCTACATCTCTCTACCACCTCTCTCTCTCTCTCTCTCTCTCTACCACACCTCTCTCTCTCTCTCACTCTCTACACCTCTCTGCCACACCTCTCTCTCTCTCTCACTCTCTACATCTCACACCCACACCTCTCTCTCTCTCACTCCTATGTCTCCTCTACCACACCTCTCTCTCCTTCTGTACCTCTACCACACCTCTCTCTACCACACCTCTCTCTCTCTCTCACTCTCTACATCTCTCTACCACACCTCTCTCTCTCACTCTCTACATCTCTCTACCACACCTCTCTCTCTCTCACTCTCTACATCTCTCTACCACACCTCTCTCTCTCTCTCTCTACATCACTCTACCACACCTCTCGCTCTCTCTCTCACTCCCTATGTCTCTCTACCACACCTCTCTCTCTCTCTCACTCCCTATGTCTCTCTACCACACCTCTCTCTCTCACTCACTCTCTACATCTCTCTACCTCTCTCTCTCTCTCTCACTCTCTACATCTCTCTACCACACCTCTCTCTCTCTCTCACTCTCTACATCTCTCTACCACACACCTCTCTCTCTCTCTCTCTCTACATCTCTCTACCACACCTCTCTCTCTCACTCTCTACATCTCTCTACCACCTCTCTCTCTCTCTCTCACTCTCTACCACACCTCTCTCTCTCTCTCACTCTCTACACCTCTCTGCCACACCTCTCTCTCTCTCTCACTCTCTACATCTCTCTACCACACCTCTCTCTCTCACTCCCTATGTCTCTCTACCACACCTCTCTCTCTCTCTCTACATCTCTCTACCACACCTCTCTCTCTCTCCTTCTCTACATCTCTCTACCACACCTCTCTCTCTCACTCTCTACATCTCTCTACCACACCTCTCTCTCTCTCACTCTCTACATCTCTCTACCACACCTCTCTCTCTCTCTCTCTACATCACTCTACCACACCTCTCGCTCTCTCTCTCACTCCCTATGTCTCTCTACCACACCTCTCTCTCTCTCTCACTCCCTATGTCTCTCTACCACACCTCTCTCTCTCACTCACTCTCTACATCTCTCTACCTCTCTCTCTCTCTCTCACTCTCTACATCTCTCTACCACACCTCTCTCTCTCTCTCACTCTCTACATCTCTCTACCACACCTCTCTCTCTCACTCTCTACATCTCTCTACCACACCTCTCTCTCTCTCACTCTCTCTCAAGCTGTGGACCATCTCTGGTGTCTATATGGATGAAGCTGTGGGTCTATATGGATGAAGCTGTGGGTCTATACGGATGAAGCTGTGGGTCTATACGGATGAAGCTGTGGGTCTATATGGATGAAGCTGTAGGTCTATATGGATGAAGCTGTGGGTCTATACGGATGAAGCTGTGGGTCTATATGGATGAAGCTGAGGGTCTATATGGATGAAGCTGTGGGTCTATATGGATGAAGCTGTAGGTCTATATGGATGAAGCTGTGGGTCTATATGGATGAAGCTGTGGTTCTATACGGATGAAGCTGTGGGTCTATACGGATGAAGCTGTGGGTCTATATGGATGAAGCTGTGGGTCTATATGGATGAAGCTGTGGGTCTATACGGATGAAGCTGTGGGTCTATACGGATGAAGCTGTGGGTCTATATGGATGAAGCTGTAGGTCTATATGGATGAAGCTGTGGGTCTATACGGATGAAGCTGTGGGTCTATATGGATGAAGCTGTGGGTCTATATGGATGAAGCTGTGGGTCTATATGGATGAAGCTGTGGGTCTATATGGATGAAGCTGTGGGTCTATATGGATGAAGCTGTGGGTCTATATGGATGAAGCTGTGGGTCTATACGGATGAAGCTGTGGGTCTATATGGATGAAGCTGTGGGTCTATATGGATGAAGCTGTAGGTCTATATGGATGAAGCTGTGGGTCTATATGGATGAAGCTGTGGGTCTATACGGATGAAGCTGTGGGTCTATACGGATGAAGCTGTGGGTCTATACGGATGAAGCTGTGGGTCTATATGGATGAAGCTGTGGGTCTATACGGATGAAGCTGTGTGTCTATACGGATGAAGCTGTGGGTCTATACGGATGAAGCTGTGGGTCTATATGGATGAAGCTGTGGGTCTATATGGATGAAGCTGTAAACCATCTCTGGGATCTATATAAATGAAGCTGTGGGTCTATATGGATGAAGCTGTGGGTCTATATGGATGAAGCTGTGGGTCTATATGGATGAAGCTGTGGACCATCTCTGGGGTCTATATGGATGAAGCTGTGGGTCTATATGGATGAAGCTGTGGACCATCTCTGGGGTCTATATAAATGAAGCTGTGGGTCTATATGGATGAAGCTGTGGGTCTATATGGATGAAGCTGTAAACCATCTCCGGGGTCTATATGGATGAAGCTGTGGGTCTATACGGATGAAGCTGTGGGTCTATATGGATGAAGCTGTGGGTCTATATGGATGAAGCTGTGGGTCTATATGGATGAAGCTGTGGACCATCTCTGGGGTCTATATGGATGAAGCTGTGGGTCTATATGGATGAAGCTGTAAACCATCTCTGGGGTCTATATGGATGAAGCTGTGGGTCTATATAAATGAAGCTGTGGGTCTATATGGATGAAGCTGTGGACCATCTCTGGGGTCTATATGGATGAAGCTGTGGGTCTATATGGATGAAGCTGTGGACCATCTCTGGGGTCTATATGGATGAAGCTGTGGGTCTATATGGATGAAGCTGTAAACCATCTCTGAGGTCTATATGGATGAAGCTGTGGGTCTATACGGATGAAGCTGTGTGTCTATACGGATGAAGCTGTGGGTCTATATGGATGAAGCTGTGGGTCTATACGGATGAAGCTGTGGGTCTATACGGATGAAGCTGTGGGTCTATACGGATGAAGCTGTGGGTCTATACGGATGAAGCTGTGGGTCTATACGGATGAAGCGGTGGGTCTATATGGATGAAGCTGTGGGTCTATATGGATGAAGCTGTGGACCATCTCTGGGGTCTATATAGATGAGGCTGTGGACCATCTCTGGGGTCTATATGGATGAAGCTGTGGGTCTATACGGATGAAGCTGTGGGTCTCTACGGATGAAGCTGTAGGTCTATACGGATGAAGCTGTAGGTCTATACGGATGAAGCTGTAGGTCTATATGGATGAAGCTGTGGTTCTATACGGATGAAGCCGTGGACCATCTCTGGGGTCTATACGGATGAAGCTGTGGGTCTATATGGATGAAGCTGTGGACCACCTCTGGGGTCTATATGGATGAAGCTGTGGGTCTATATGGATGAAGCTGTGGTTCTATACGGATGAAGCTGTGGGTCTATATGGATGAAGCTGTGGACCATCTCTGGGGTCTATATGGATGAAGCTGTGGGTCTATATGGATGAAGCTGTGGACCATCTCTGGGGTCTATATAGATGAGGCTGTGGACCATCTCTGGGGTCTATATGGATGAAGCTGTGGGTCTATACGGATGAAGCTGTGGACCACCTCTGGGGTCTATATGGATGAAGCTGTGTGTCTATACGGATGAAGCCGTGGACCATCTCCGGGGTCTATATGGATGAAGCTGTGGTTCTATACGGATGAAGCTGTGGGTCTATACGGATGAAGCCATGGCCCACCTCTGGGGTCTATATGGATGAAGCTATGGGTCTATATGGATGAAGCTGTGGGTCTATACGGATGAAGCTGTGGGTCTATACGGATGAAGCTGTGGGTCTATACGGATGAAGCTGTGGGTCTATATGGATGAAGCTGTGGGTCTATACGGATGAAGCTGTGGGTCTATACGGATGAAGCCGTGGACCATCTCCGGGGTCTATATGAAGCTGTCTGGGGTGCAGGCCGTGTTGAGGAACAGCCGCTGTGCTGCGTTAATGAGTACCGCTCCTCAGACGATCCGCGGTGGAGTGTTATTTACTGAGGGTGGGTTACTCGCGCGTGCGACGTGCGGGCGGTGGGCCGGTTCTGCTGAATTATGGATGCCCCTTGTTCTTCAGGTCTGAAGGATTAGGATGGGAAGCGTGTCTGTTTGGAAACAAACTGCCGCTTGAAGAGCTTCTTCCAGGAGAAAGCCAATTAGCGCTCAAGCCAGAGACGAGTTCCCTCATTAATGAGGGTCCTTCAGTGACCTCGGGGTCAAAGGTCACGAGAGATCTCCTATTCAGGATAAAAACCGGATCAGCCCACTCCAGAATTAATTAGGACACTTAACCCGTCAAACTCTGTTAATTAAAGCTCTTAACCCTTTAGCGACACTGTTAGCATCAGCGCTAACAGGAACACAAAGGAATGCTGTACCACGGGAGAACAGGGTAACTAACGGGGTAGCTGACAGGGTAACTAACGGGGTAACTAATGAGGTAACTGACAGGGTAACTAACGAGGTAACTAACAGGGGGGGGGGGGGGACAGGGTAACTAAGGCGGATAACTAACGGGGGTAAAAACTAATGACGGGTAACGGGGTAGCTGACAGGGTAACTAACGGGGTAACTAATGAGGTAACTGACAGGGTAACTAACGAGGTAACTAACAAGGTAAGTAACGGGGTAACTAATGAGGTAACTGACAGGGTAACTAACGAGGTAACTAACAGGATAACTAACGAGGTAACTAATGAGGTAACTAACGGGGTAACTAACGGGGTAACTAATGAGGTAACTAACGGGGTAACTAATGAGTTAACTAACGGGGTAACTAACGGGGTAACTAATGAGGTAACTAACGGGGTAACTAATGAGGTAACTGACAGGGTAACTAACGAGGTAACTACAGGGATAAACTAACGAGCAGAACTAACGGGGTAACACTAAACTGAGTAACTAATGAGGTAACTAACAGGATAACTAACGGGGTAACTAATGAGGTAACTAACGGGGTAACTAATGAGGTAACTAACGGGGTAACTAACGAGGTAACTAACAGGATAACTAACGGGGTAACTAATGAGGTAACTGACAGGGTAACTAACAAGGTAACTAACAGGATAACTAACGGGGTAACTAACAGGGTAACTAACGAGGTACCTAACAGGGTAAGTAACTTTAGTACCTACGAGGTAACTAACAAGGTAAACTAACAAGGTAACTAACGGGATAACTAACGAGGTTTAACTGACAGGGTAACTAATGAGGTAACTGACAGGGTAAACTAATGAAGGTACTAACGGTAATGAGGTAACTGACAGGGTAAACTAACGGGCTTAACCTAAATGAGCCGGTAACTAACAAGGGGTTGACAGTGTAACTAACGGTAACTAATGAGGTAACTGGAGGTAACTGCTAACTAAGGTAACTGACAGGGTAATAAATGTAGGTAAGCTAACTAACTTGTAACTGTACAGGGTAACTAACGGGTACAATGGTGAAGGTAACTGAGGTAACTGACATGGTACTAAATGAGGTTCTAACAAGGTAACTAACAGGAGTAACTAACGGGAGGTAACTAATGAGGTAACAGACGGGATAACTAACGGGTAACTAATGAGGTAACTGACAGGGTACTAACTAAGGAGCTACACTGATACTGGTAACTAATGAGGTACTGAACAAACTGACAGGGTAACTAACAGGTAAAACACTAACAAGGTAACTAACGGGAGTAACCTTTGACTTATAACCTGAGTTTAGGTACCCCTACTTAAACTGGGGGCGTTATTACTAATGAGTTAACCACATCGTGACCAGGGTCACCTTAATACCCATGACCTACTCTTTTTAACAACCCCTCTAACCATAGCCTAACATTCCGTGTGGAACACCCCTCTACCACACCCTGTTTTTTACAACCCCTCTAACCACAAAAATAACGTTTTACAACCCCTCTAACCACACCCTGTTTTTACGAAACAAAACCTCTCCTAACCACACTCGCTTTGTTTTTGTTTACCCAAATCTACCCATTCCGCCTTTACACGCCTCTAACCACCTCCCTATCTTCTATCATGCATAGTGGTCCGCCTCGTTTTTTACATAAACCCCTCTAACCCACACACTAACTTTTTACACCACTCTACCCACACCCCGTTCTTTTTAACAACCCCTCTAAAACCACACGCCTAACGTTTTTACCCCCTCTAACAACACTCAACGCTTTACACCCTCTAGGACCATACCTGTTTTTTTTTTTACAACCCTTCTAAACCCCACAACCTTTTACACGTTTTTAACCACAACCCAACACATTACACCCCTCTAACCCACATCGTTTTTTTATTGTTTTTTACAACCCCTCTAACCACACCCTGTTTTACACCCGTGGTGTTGGGGGTTCTGGTGTCTTATTAAATCTGGAATGGTGTGGATAGTGAACCATCAGGCGCACATGAGAAAATCAGACCTGCACAGAATCGGACATGAGGCCGATGGGACGGTATGGCTTGATCAACGGAACTGCAGCTTAACTTGTTAGCTACACTAGCCTCCTTCAGCGTACAGTGACTAAACCTAAAAGGACACCAGATAGTACCCTGGGTTCCTTTTCTTGGGTCTGGTACAGACATGCTGAGACCGCCGCTTGGTGTACGTGAGGAAACAAGGTCTTAATAGCAGTGGCCCCGGCTGTTTCACCAAGCTGTCAAGCCCATTGTGTTTCCCCCCTCCCGCCGGCCGGGGTGCCGGGCTCCGGAGGCCAATCGATGGCCTCCGACTGGACAGGAGATAGAGCCTTATTCAAATGAAGGGGAATTGATTGGTACCCTTTTTAATTTACATATAAATGAAAAAAAAGCTTTATGAGCCAGAAATCGCTCGCCCCTTTCGTTTCGGCTCTCGTCCTGGAGCCTGCCGGGCCGGCCCGCGATGCCGAAATGTGAGCCTGTGACATCATCCAATTAACAGCCAGTCATTAAAGCACCTGCGGCAACCAACACGCAAGAATTCCATTAGAGACTTCTTTACACTGTCAGCGCCGCGGGACACAGACACCGTCCACTCGGCTGAGCAGCAGGGAGAACCAGCCGGGACCTGGTTAGAGCCCTGACACCGATTCACACGCTACCCTTTACACTCGCTGTACACCAGGACACACAGCCGGGGACTCGGGGGGATGCCGGGGACGTGGGGGGGCACAGGGGGACGCAGGGGGACACGAGGGGTTGAGGGGGTGATGCAGCCGGACGTGGGGGGACGCGGGGGGACACGAGGGGACGGGGGGGGCACAGGGGGACACGAGGGGAATCCAGGGGCACGCAGCCGGACGTGGGGGGACACGAGGGGACGCGGGGGGACACGAGGGGACGGGGGGGGGCACAGGTGTATAACAAAACGAGGGGTACGCACAAGGGGACGAGTGCCCGGGAGTATCCCAATTGGAATTTGGTAGACCGGCTGAGAAAGATACTCTCCAATGTCGTCACAGAAACACACATGTGAAGAGCCAAGTAGGC
>JAMWET010006951.1:85000-101547 GCA_024036415.1 Prochilodus magdalenae | reverse complement strand
AAAATAGATCACAACGATAGGCAGCACACTCTAACTATACGGTCCTAGCAGGCATCCCGCCCCCTGTAACCCCCTACACCGATCCTCCCCCCCCTCTGCATTATTTCTGGCCCACGTGAGTGAGTGTCAAAGGCAGAAGTGAGCGAGCTAGTGAACGTCAGTGAGTGAGCGAAGGCAGCGAGGCAGCGAGGTGGAGGATGGGTGATTGGAAAACGTGTGGATGCTTTTCTGTGGTGGATGATATAAGGCCTGTTTTTCGCACTTACCGATTGATTGAGCGGATTCCGAATCAGGGATGCATGAATACACACATTGGACATCATGACTGAGCAGTTATGAGGTTTAGATATCATCGGCCAGAACCTTCCCTTTCATTCCTCGACTCATTCGAGCTGACCAGAAAGCCAGTTGAGCCCAAGCCTAGCCGTTACGCTTTAGAAGTGGCCTTGTGAGTGTAACTGTATGTATTTGACTCATCGAGTTCTCCAGGTTCTCCAAATTAGCACCTTTTCAGAAATGGCCTGACATCCTCGTACTTACTGGCTCCTTGAACTGGAAGCTATGTACGTAACTGGTGGTCTCTAACATCTGCATGGGACTGTATATCTGCTTTGACCTAGCAGGCAAACCTAGCAGGTTTTCCAATATTAGTAATAACTAGAAAAGTGCATTTCCTGAGGGAAACGTGGGATGGTTGCGCAGCTTGCTCATTGAGGAACGAGGGATGAGTAAACGAGTGCGGGTCGGTATGACTGTGGATTAGCGTCTGGGGGCCTGGCCTTAGTGAGTACGTGAAGTTTGGTGGCTCTCGGGCGAACGGTAAACACTTACTTGCTGGGTTTGGGTCAAAAATGACGGGACTCAATGGGAGGAACGAGGGTGAATAACGACAGATAGGACGACGTGCGGGTCGTATGGCTGTGCACTAGTGCTTGGGGACCTCCCCTTAGTGAGTATTGGACGATTCCCATGCCTGCTTCTTCGGAGCCGAATGGTCAACTGCCCAGGTGTTGGCTTTGCACGGTCAGAAATGAATAGGGAGCTTCTTATGAGGAGGATACGCAATGATGATGAAGAAACGTACAGATAAAGGAGTGGCGGGTCACTATAGACCACTGTGTGGAATTAGTGTTTGTTGCCCTGCCCTTAGTGCTGTATGTGAAGTTTCGCGCCTCTAGAGCCGAAAATACTCGGTGGAGACACCAACGAATCCCGTCGTCGTGAGCACGGCACCGTAGGTCAGCCACCACCAAGATGCACAGTTTCCGTGTCACACGTCCCAGAAGACCTGGTTTTGTCCTCTCCACCTCCACCCCCTACCGACACCATCTGCCAGGAACTGTCGGTAGCGAGGACTGCTTCAAGCTGCATGGGATGGATTATCACAGGGACACCAGTAGGAACCTCTACAGCTCCATACCGAGACGTCTGCGCCTTTGCTAACCCAACATCGGCGGTCCCACAAACAGGCATACTGAGAGACAGAATTACTGTATAGTGTAGCACCTCAATAAATATTGGATCATATCATCTCTAAATGCTCATCCATCAGTGTATTAGCATCCCCCCTGGTCACCTTTATCTCCCTTCCCAACACCACCGCACTCCCCACACCTTCCTTTGGAGTATCGTAGCCTGCTATGTTTTGATGGTAGCATGTGTTTTCATGATGGGCTTAGCCCGACATTAGCCTTGCGTCATAAAACAAGCGCACATTAGCATTTAATCTTGGATCATCTGTTCTTTATTTTTGAGCTGCAGTTTATTATTACTCACGTCGATTCTGCCACCGCAGCATTCCGCCTTGCCACCCCCCAGATCCGCCCAGCTATATATTGGTGTCACTGCTTGATCGGGGGGGTTAAAATAAACGTGCCTCCTCCTGCCATGATAGAACCCCAGCGCTTTTATTCTCCCGTACCCCTCTGTCGTTCTCCTCTTCTGTGACCTATCGTCTTTCTTTAGTATGTGTCGCCTATAGTGTTAGTCCGCCTAGTCTGTTAGCCCGATACAGAGGGAGTAACTGGTGAGGATGCTTCTCTCGTAGAACATCCTTCTGATGAATCTGCCTTGTCAGACTAGAAGTATATCCTTTGGGAGGAAGGCCGCTGTCAACAGGCTAGCCCCCAATAGCATTCATACTGAACCATGCACTCGGCTCACTCTCTCTCCTGCCATGTGGCTTTCGTAATAGCGCTCCTGTTATCATGACACGGTAGTGAACTAGACTTTGAACCCAGACAGCAGCATCGTTCCATAATGCTCACTGCAGTGTCCTTGAAGTGCTCGTATTAAGCCTTATCAAACCAGCTGCTAATTAACTGCTGCTACTTTATTAAGCAGTAACCGGGATCAGTTCAACATTTTCAGATCCGGTTGAACGTCATAATCTTTTGCACACGTCCTTTATTATTTTGAGGAAGTCACTTTGTGTGTTTGAAGGTGGTAGTAACTTCAGGCTCCTGCAGAGGGCGCTGTATGAGGACGATGGGGCTATAAACACCTGCGGGGTGCGAGTGACGGGATCCATAGATTGGGAAGAGGTGCTACAGTGCAGGGAATGTCTCGTTCCATGTGTGGAAAATGGCTCCAGAGCAGATGTTAATGATTGGCTAAAGGAGGGACTGCATGTGGGCGTGGCCAAAGACCATAGTGTGAAGGAAGTAGCTGAATCTGCAGGTGTATGGAAGCGTACGGTCATACGGGTCTACCAGCCGTGGGAAAATCCCAGTCTACAGGGAATTCTCCTCGGAACTGTGCCAGGGACGGCATCCACCACATCTGGCCCACCTGACCAACTCCTAGATGTAAGAGTGTCTGAACACTGACGTGGCCCACATCCAGAAACTCGTCCAGTCCATGCCAGATCCAGTCACAGCTGTTATTGGTGCTCGTGTGTTAGGCAGTGTTAGGTAAGTTTCAGTCACAGGTGAGCTTCGGATCGGACGCAGTATAACAGGCGCTGACTAGACCGGATCTATTCATTAGCACAGTTGGTGCAGAGCCCATAGTTTAATAAGGCTATCTGGGCCGAGAGTTGAATTAATCGTCCCTTCCTGTCTAATTTCCTTGATTATGGTTGATCTGAGGCCCATGGGCTCACTAAAGACGTTAGCAGAGCTGATTAGCATGTCTACAGCTACATGGCCACTAGATCAGAGCAAAATCCAGGACAGGAAGTTTAATTCAGCTGTTCAGACTCGACTGGTTAAACAGCACTCAGGAACTCATGAGATATAAGGTGGGGTATGTTGTACTGTGGTTCCCAAGCTTTAGACCCGGTCTGCCCAATCCTGGTTCTGGAGATCTACCACCCTGCAGAGTGTAGCTCCCAGATTAATGTAATTCAGGGAATGAGGAACTTCAGGAGCATCTGGATATTAGATCCAGGTGTAGGTTGGATCTGAAGGCTCGGGGTTCTAGAGATTTTACCACACTGCAGAGTTTATCTTCCAGATTAAGGTAATCCAGGGAATGAGGAACTTCAGGAGCATCTGGATATTGGATCCAGGTGTAGGTTGGATCTGAAGGCTCGGGGTCCTGGAGATCTACCACCCTGCAGAGTATAGCTCCCAGATTAATGTAATCCAGGTAATGAGGAATTTCGGGAGCATCTGGATATTAGATCCAGGTGTAGGTGTAGGAATTTCGGGAGCATCTGGATTTAAGATCCAGGTGTAGGTTGGATCTGAAGTCTCAGGGTCCTGGAGATCTACCACCCTGCAGAGTTTAGCTCCCAGATTAATGTACTCCAGGTAATGAGGAATTTCGGGAGCATCTGGATTTAAGATCCAGGTGTAGGTTGGATCTGAAGTCTCGGGGTTCCAGAGATCTACCACCCTGCAGAGTTTAGCTCCCAGATTAAGATTATCCATCTGATGAAGAACTTCAGGAGCATCTGGATAGCTGTTCGCTAAAGGGATGGGATGTGCCAAAAGCTGAATGAGGAATGAAAAGGCAGACTCTGCCGGAATCCTTTTGGGTTAACCCCGTAGACTTGATGAATGCACCTGTGCATCAAACTCAGTATCTCTCTGTGTTTCTGTATGTACACATACAGCACATAAACAGTGTTCAGACTTTTCCGGAGTCAGCCCTTTTCGTTCCATCTCGTTGTAAAATTGCATGTGACGGAGATCCGGAGTTCTGAGCCTGTGGAGAGCGGTTGAGATACACATCATCTGCCATTCACTGTAATAGCTGGATTAATGTGTCCATATAAATTTAGTATGGACTGACCGATAAACACTTAGGAAACCACTGAGGACTTGCGCATCAAGCCTTCGTTCCTTATTCACTCGACGTCTAGGACACACGTGGACTGCATGCAAAACGTTGGCGAGGCTGCTGCTGAGGAGTTACACCTGTCGGTGGCTGGGCAGGATAACCATTTCACATGGACTGGAGAAACTGTATATGGGACTCGAGTCACTTGGAAACTCAAAATGAACAACAGGGCCTGCCGCAGCACCTAGGAGAAGGTCTGTGAATGAAAGAGAGGGGAACATAAGCGTGCAGTACTCCACACAGATGGACTACAGTCTGGAGCTGTGCGACTGCAGAGTGTCCTATGGCCGTATGGTCAGTGGAGCGGATAAGATGGACAGTGCGGATACAAGCCATACGAACCAAACACGGTATGCTGTGTTACGTTTGTATGTTCGACTTTTGTTTGGGGGTTTTTACTGTCACAACATTAATAAGGCTAATATTATTATTATTATTATTATTATTATTATTATTATTATATTATCATCATCATCATCATCAATCATCACCATTATTATTATTATTATTATCATTATTATTATTATCATCATTATCATCATCATCATCATCATCATCATCATTATTATTATTATTATTATTATTATTATTATATTATCATCATCATCAATCATCACCATTATTATTATTATTATTATTATCATCATCATCATCATCATCATCATCATCATTATTGTTATTATTATTATTATTAATACCATTATTATTATTATCATCAGTATTATTATTATTATCATCATCATCAATTATTATTATTATTATTATTATTAGATTATTTTCCATTCTATAGCAAAAAACTATCAAAAAAGTCAATGCACGTAAACAAACCATGAACCCTGCCAATATGGCGGAACAACCCCATGGATGGGGCTTCCCACTGGCCCTGATGCAGTGATGCAGGGCAGGGTAGTGTCCGGTCCCAAACCCTATATGGAGTCGTTACCTAATACATCATAGTTAATACTTGTAGGTGTAGTCACAGTTCTGAGAATTCCCTGTAGACTGGGATTTTCCCACTGCTGGTAGACCCGTATGACCGTACGCTTCCACACACCTGCAGATTCAGCTACTTCCTTCACACTGTGGTCTTTGGCCACGCCCACATGCAGTCCCTCCTTTTAGCCAATCATTAACATCTGCTCTGGAGCCATTTTCCACACATGGAACGAGACACTCCCTGCACTGTAGCACCTCTTCCCAATCTATGGATCCCGTCACTCACACCCCACAGGTACTTATAGCCCCATCATCCTCGTGCAGCGCCATCTGGAGGAGCCTGAAGTTACTACCCCCATAAACATGCAAGGTCACACATTCCGAATTTTGCCATGCTGTGTTCCTGTGTTATATGGTCATGTTTGGGATAACCTCCTGGCTGCTCCTATTAGGAAAAGTTACATGGTAAACCGGTAGGAACGGATTCCGATGATGCCATAGCTCTCCTCTCGTGGGACTCACGTCCTGGACTGTCTTGGAAAACTGCGCCCACGCTCAGATCCGCTTTTCTCTCTCCACGGCTGGCCTCTCCTGTCCACGATGCATGTGTAGAGGCAGCCTCCGAGGCAGATTTGCATCTGTTTCTTTTCAGTATGCATTCACACAGGTGATCCGCACCAATAAAGGAGAGCGCCGGAGTCGGAGACGGACGAGCTGTTGTTTTGGCAGGGGATGTTTGGAGTACTGGAATTCTCTAAGCGGCACCAGCGCTGTCTGTCATTTGCAGTAATTAGAGAAGTGTGAAAGGAGCTATTTGTTGTGGCTCAAGGCTGTTGTTTTTTTATACCTCGGAGAGGGACGCACCATGTAATAACACAAACACGTCCCGTCTCCTGCGCGATTCCACGCTCCCTCAAATGATCGAGTCTCCCAGGGTCGGAGGAAAAGGATGGATTGTACTTTTTAGGAGACAGTTGTGATTGGATGTTGAAACGTGATGAGCTTTCCCCGGTGTTCCTTATGGTTGTGTACTCCAACTGTATTTCACGTTGGGGATTAAGGAATGCATATTTGGATGCTGGTTGATGGTACCACAGTAACAGACGTTCCGATCTCTGCATGTAGTTGGCCAGGCTTCCTCATCTTACACTGGAAACTGGGTAGGTCTTGTCTTTATGGATGGAGCTTGTGGAAGCTTCACAGATGCAGATGTTGCTGGACCCGCCCAGTAAGCCTGTGAGCCATGCTCTTTACCATGCAGGGTCAGAGACGCCGGCCAAGAAGCTGTGAGAGGATCTGAAGAACAGAGACTGAGGAATGAAGGTCCTGGGTCAGCTGAAGTGTCCTGCTAACATGAGTGAGGCGTGTCAGCAGCAGAGAGACTTCTATAGAGATGACCAGGCTGACGCTGGCTTCCTGATTACCAGCTTCTTGTTTGGATTTTGCAGTTCCACCTTAAATGGTGCACCAAAGGCACCTGAATGTAGCCCAGCAGCTGCTCCATTTAAGGTGGAACGGGAAAGCTAGAACAAGAAGCTGTAGCCCGACAGCTGCTCCATTTAAGGTGGAACGGGAAAGATCGAACAAGAAGCTGGTACCCAACAACATGCACCAATTTAAGTGTCCCGGAACGGAAAAGCTTCGAAACAAGAAGCTGGAAGCCCAACAGCATGGCACATTTAAGGTGGAACGCAGAAGCTCGACAAGAAGCTGAGAGCCCCAACAGCTTCTCCATTTAAGGTGGAACGCGGAAAGCGTGAACAAGAAGCTGTAGCCACAACAGCTGCTCCATTTAAGGTGAACGGGGGATCGGAAGATAAGCTCGAACAAGAAGCTGTAGCCCGACAGCTGCACCATTTAAGGTGGAACAGGAAAGCTTGAACAAGAAGCTGTAGCCCAACAGCTGCACCATTTAAGGTGGAACGGAAAAGCTCGAACAAGAAGCTGTAGCCCAACAGCTGCTCCATTTAAGGTGGAACGGGAAAGATCGAACAAGAAGCTGTAGCCCAACAGCTGCTCCATTTAAGGTGGAACGGGAAAGATCGAACAAGAAGCTGAGCCAGCTAAATGTAGGCCTGTAGCTGCACCATTTAAGGTGGAACGGGAAAGATCGAACTAGAAGCTGTAGCCCAACAGCTGCACCATTTAAGGTGGAACGGGAAAGATCGAACAAGAAGCTGTAGCCCAACAGCTGCTCCATTTAAGGTGGAACGGGAAAGATCGAACAAGAAGCTGAGCCAGTTGAATGTAGGCCTGTAGCTGCTCCATTTAAGGTGGAACGGGAAAGATCGAACAAGAAGCTGTAGCCCAGCAGCTGCTCCATTTAAGGTGGAACGGGAAAGCTCGAACAAGAAGCTGTAGCCCAACAGCTGCACCATTTAAGGTGGAACGGGAAAGCTCGAACAAGAAGCTGTAGCCTAATAGCTGCACCATTTAAGGTGGAACGGGAAAGATCAAACAAGAAGCTGTAGCCCAACAGCTGCACCATTTAAGGTGGAACGGGAAAGCTCGAACAAGAAGCTGTAGCCCAACAGCTGCACCATTTAAGGTGGAACGGGAAAGATCGAACAAGAAGCTGTAGCCCAACAGCTGCACCATTTAAGGTGGAACGGGAAAGCTCGAACAAGAAGCTGTAGCCCAACAGCTGCACCATTTAAGGTGGAACGGGAAAGATCGAACAAGAAGCTGTAGCCCAACAGCTGCACCATTTAAGGTGGAACGGGAAAGCTCGAACAAGAAGCTGTAGCCCAACAGCTGCACCATTTAAGGTGGAACGGGAAAGCTCGAACAAGAAGCTGTAGCTCAACAGCTGCACCATTTAAGGTGGAACGGGAAAGCTCGAACAAGAAGCTGTAGCCCAACAGCTGCACCATTTAAGGTGGAATGGGAAAGATCGAACAAGAAGCTGTAGCTCAACAGCTGCTCCATTTAAGGTGGAACGGGAAAGCTCGACCAAGAAGCTGTAGCTCAACAGCTGCTCCATTTAAGGTGGAACGGGAAAGCTCGAACAAGAAGCTATAGCCCGACAGCTGCACCATTTAAGGTGGAACAGGAAAGCTTGAACAAGAAGCTGTAGCCCAACAGCTGCACCATTTAAGGTGGAACGGGAGAGATCGAACAAGAAGCTGAGCCAGCTGAATGTAGCCCATTAGCTGCACCATTTAAGGTGGAACGGAAAAGCTCGAACAAGAAGCTGTAGCCCAACAGCTGCACCGTTTGAGGTGGAACGGAAAAGCTCGAACAAGAAGCTGTAGCCCAACAGCTGCACCGTTTAAGGTGGAACGGGAAAGATCGAACAAGAAGCTATAGCCCAACAGCTGCTCCATTTAAGGTGGAACGAGAGAGATCGAACAAGGAGCTGTAGCCCAACAGCTGCACCATTTAAGGTGGAACGGGAAAGATCGAACTAGAAGCTGTAGCCCAGCAGCTGCACCATTTAAGGTGGAACGGGAAAGATCAAACAAGAAGCTGTTGCCCAACAGCTGCACCATTTAAGGTGGAATGGGAAAGATCGAACCAGAAGCTGAGAAGCTCTCAAGTAGTTTAGAATTTAGAACCATTTGGCATTTGTGTATGCACACAGAGGATGCATTTAAACCATCCATGCAGTGAACTCCTAGCACATTTGCCCAGGGTGGTGGGCAGCCCTATCGACAGGACCCTGGGGCCAGTTAGGGGTTGCTCAAGCACGCTTTAGTCGTGTCCTGTCAGATCAGGAAACTGAACCAGTGACCTTCTGGTCACAAGACCTGTTCCCTGACCTCCAGCCTAGACTGTCCCCTGGACTATATTGTGCATGGCCAGATACAGCACATATAGGCTGAATAAATAAAGGGCCCTTTATGGCTCTTATTTCCAGATTTGAGGATCTGGACGTCCTCACGGTTCCACAGCTGCACCCCCCGCAAAAAAGTGCCCACCCACCAAAAAGTCCCAGTAACTGATTCCCATGGTTTCCTGATTACCCTGTGATTATGATTACAGCGAGCTGCGGGGCAGTGTAGGTGTGAGCTCAGAACCCACTCCATGGAAATCCACAAAATTAAGCCTGGCAGACTCATTGATATTCACTGTGCTCCCTTGTGAGAACTGCACATACGGCAGACTCTAGTGTCAGACGGGGGTTCTATAAACACCGCGCTCAGGGGAACTGTGTCACGCTGGAAAACTGACATACTGAGTATCGATGCGGGGTTTGTTCCCCATGTGCTGCAGGAACAGCCCTACTCCTCTGGCAAGGCTTTACACTAGATGTTAGTATTTGATTGCATTCAGCCACAAGAGCAGTAGTACGGTACTAATGTTGGAGGATTAGTACTGGAGCACACAAGCCACACAGCTCATCCCAGAGGTATAGGGATACCTTCATTAGCGGAGGTGTTTGGATACTTTGGGTTAAACTGAAAGCCATTAAAGTTAGAGTTTCAGACTCTGAACTCTCAGCCCTGTCCAAGGTACTGAAACCCAGCCTACTGGGCTTGTGTATCAGCTGTAGTTGAGTGCTGAAGATGTGTGTGGGGGTCAGCACTGCTGTGTCTGATCCACTCACACCAGCCCCACACACACTAACACACCACCACCACCTCAGTGTCCCTGCAGTGCTGAGAATGATCCACCACCCACATCATACCTGCTCTGTGGTGGTCCTGTGGGGGTCCTGACCATTGAAGAACATGGTAATACAGTATACAGGGAAACAGATGGACTACAGTCTGGACCTGTAGAACTACAGAGTGTCCTATATGGTCAGTGGAGCTGATAGAATGGACAGAGGCGGGTTTTGATGATATGGCTGATGAGTGTATGTGACTATATGAGTGTCCTCTGGTATTTTACTCCATTACTATAATCTGGACACTGTCCAGCTTCTAAGTCTGCGTTTGGCTTTGAACCAGTTACGGGCTTCTGCAGCTCAGAGGCTGCTTATGAACCTGCTTGGTTGGTGGTAATGTGTGTGCGTGTGTGCGTGAGTGTCAGAGAGCATTGCGGTGAGCATGAGAGAGTAATTAGCTGTCAGTGAGTGTGAGCAGCAGGCTGGAACTGACGGCGGAACCCTTCACCTCTTCCTGACCCCAGCGCCGGGCAGCCAGCTGCTGCCGCAGCCCAAAGGACACAGCGGCGTCCAGCCTGCTGATCCCAGGCCGGTGGTGACGCACCGTTGCGCGCCCTGGCGCTTTACAGTCCCTGCTGCAGCACACTATAAGACTCCAGGCAGCACTAACTCAGCTATATCTGCCCCGTGAAAGATGCTGGCGTACATGTAGCTTTTATTAGCTGCGGCTTTGCTTTGATGCGGCAACAAGATGAACGTAAACGCCCCCGTCTTCCTCGCCCAGACGGCTCGCGTCCTAACGCTCGTCATCTACTTTCATTTATTCATTTATTTATTTGCATTTTAACGGCTTCTCTTCCTCAGAGCACATTCCGGCGCTTCCATTATAGCAGCTCAGCGTTATTTGGGAAGCTCATGGACGTGGCCATGTTACAGAATACGGAAGAGGAAGCCACAGAGAAGCTGGTTGGAATCGACCAACAGGAATGAACCTTGGTGGGTGGGCACACTCTACCATGCATGTGACGTAAGCAAGGACGTGACTATCACTGTACCTGACTGACCCAACAGCCACACATTCAGCAAGCAGGGGTGTCCTCCAGCAGTCATCCTGTTAGTGCAGCACCATAGGCAGACGGCTGCACCACGCAGGACTACATGCACACGGACCGTTAGCATGACTGTCCTTAACACCACGTCTCCATCACCAAAGACTGCAGTGGTGTCGTACCAGACTGTCATGGAGTGACTCAGAATGGCAGTGGGTCATCTTCAGTGACGAGTCCCGCTTTAGTCTTGGTGGAGGCGACCTACGAATCCGTGTGTGGAGGCACCGTGGTCAGCACCAAGATGAACAGTTTGTTGTCACACGTCCAGAAGGCCTGGTGTCACTCCACCTCCACCCCTACCGCACCATCTGCAGGAACTGTATGAGAATATTCAAGCTGCATGGGATGGATTATCACAGGACTCCATTAGGAACCTCTACAGCTCCATACCGAGACGTCTGGCATGTTGGGTTAGCAAACACGGCCGCCCGACGCCATACTGAGAGACTAAATTCATCATCAGTTATTGATCCTGGTAACCTTTAACCTTCCTTCCAAACACACCTGCACTCCCACACCTCCTTCAAACTAAGAAATCAAACTAACAGCTGTGAATTAAAGTAGTCCGGGATTTAGTTTGTGCTGCTAGCCTAATGATTTTGCGCTAGCTTAGCATTTTTACGTTCCACCTTAAACAGTGCTGCACTTGCATTGTGACGCTAGCACAAGCTGTAGCATTTAAGGTGGAGCGAAACGGTTGATTAAGAAGCTAGTGAGTAGAAAACAACTTCAGCCTGTAAAGCTGATCATAGCATGCATGTATACAGGCCTTTCTGCAGATTGTGCACCATTGCTGTCACAAGCCCAGGGACCAATGGGACTAAGTCATACCCACAAAACTGTCTAGGGTTTAATTAAGATCCTAGACCTGACTGTGACGAAGACACACTGCCCCTACGTGTTGCACTTGTCATGGCAGATGAACCCTTCGTAGAGGTGTGTGCCTAACTGGTTGGACCCAATGGGGGGAGGGGGTAGATCAGTCCTTGAGCCCGTAGCTGGCCAGCTCAAGCTTCATTCATCGTAGCGTTCAGGTTTTTAATCCGTTGATGGAGGGATGTCCATCGAAGGAAGAAGAGAGCAAGTCCCAAACACAGTTTTCGACACCCTAAAGTTTCCCACCGTTGCTCCAGCCCCCATTTTCCGGCGGAGCCCATAGTTTAAAGGCCCCAGTGAGTGGTGCCCCCATGTGGTCCAACGTGATAATCAGTATCTGGCGCCTAGACACTTTCCCTAACACTTGCCGTTGCTCTGGTTTGGATGTATATCAGTTATAAGCGATGATTGATGAGTCAGGAGAGTAATGTAAGAGTCTTTTTCATTCCCCTGTCTACAGTGCTCTATTAGAGCTCCTGTGTCCTCCCACTGGGCCCAGCGTACGCTGATTGGTCAGCCAACCTACTCTGTTCTCAATATACCACAACCAGAACGGCATTCTGATTGAGTCAAAGTCCGATCCTAAAGGTCTGGTAGAGAAAGTTGGTCGAAGCTAGACTGGAGCAGGAGCATCTGTCTGTGCGTTGTGTGAGGGTGTGGCAATCTTGCTGGTAGGCAGGCCATAACGATTGTGTTACGAGATGACATCACCTTGTATCCTAGAAAGGCACTGGAAATTCAATAGTGAGGAAGTTTCTCCCACTGGTGTGGCTTTACAGCTTTGCAGACCGGCCCCCTTTAAAGGCATGATGACTCATGAAAAGACATGACCTAGATATTGCAGATTGCACCTTTAAAGTCCCAGAGGTTACTAGGCCCTGGAAGGCTTCTGAGGTCACCCCCCATGTACTGCAGTCCTCCTGAAGCACAGTGGAGTGCAGGTGGGGCTAGGTGTTTGCTGAGTCATTCAATCACGCAGCTTTCCCACCAGCAGTGGATGCTTTGCCTGCCAGGCGGTGCTGGTATTCACGCCTGCGAACCTTTGGGATACAGAGGGAGGGAGAGAGCCAGAGAAAGAGAGCCAGAGAGCCAGAGAGCGAATGCTGCAGAATGATGCATGGGACATGGCTCAGGTCGGCGATAAGACTGATGAATGCTGCCCTGCCTCCAGAGGCTTGCCTCGCCTCAGCTCTGTGTCCCTATTAATTAGAATATGAATTATGCGCTTTATCTGATGCCTATGATGATCCGTGCTCAAGGCTTCCATAGCAATTTTGAAGCTAATGTCAAATAATATTAAAGGGCCATTGTGCGTCAGCGGGGCTGCTCAGTGGCAACCCTTCATTTCGAGCGGGGCGGAGTGTGAGTGTGTGTGTGTGTGTGAAATCTGTCCTCCCTATCACTGTCTATGCCCTTCACACCGCTCCTGACGTTACTGTCTACACTGAGGGCAATTTATTCACTGACACTAAATAGTGCAGTAGAATGAGAGGAGTCCATCATCACCACAACAAACCGCCCGTGCCAAAGTTAGAGACTATCCTTCATCTCTGTAACCTCCAGTCAAAACAGTCATTACGTTTTTCAGGAGAATTTTCTACCCCTGTAGCCACACTCGTCCATTCCATCAGCTCCACTGACCATACAGGACACTCTGTAGTTCTACAGGTACAGACTGTAGTCCATCTGTTTCTCTGTATACTGTATTACCCTGTTCTTCAATGGGCAGGACCCCCACAGGACCACCACAGAGCAGGTATGATGTGCGTGGTGGATCATTCTCAGCACTGCAGTGACACTGACGTGGTGGTGGTGTGTTAGTGTGTGTGGTGCTGGTGTGAGTGGATCAGACACAGCAGTGCTGCTGGAGTGTTGAGACACTGTGTCCACTCACTGTCCACTCTATTAGACACTCCTACCTTGCTGGTCCACCTTGTAGATGGACAGTCAAACCAGCATCAGACGGATGGGTAGATAGATGGACGGACGGGTGGATGGATGGATAGATAGACGGATGGGTAGACGGATGGGTGGATGGGTGGATGGATAGATAGATAGATTGATGGATGGATGGACGGACGGACGGATGGATAGATGGGTTGATGGATGGGTGGATAGATAGATAGATAGATAGATAGATAGATAGATAGATAGATAGATAGATAGATAGATAGATAGATAGATAGATGGGTAGACGGATGGGTAGATAGATAGATAGACAGACAGACAGATGGATAGACAGATGGATAGATGGATGGATGGATGGATAGATAGATAGATAGACAGAAGAGCTAGAGAAGAGCTGTCAGTGGATCAGTAGCTCTACAAGCTTAATTCCACAGTGCAGCACAACAGAACCAAATTACAGCATCATATTTAATATGGGATCATTAGAACTCTGAAATACGTCTCCGCGCCGAAGAGACAGCGCTGATCTCCTGCTGTCTGCATCACAGTCGCAACTCATCACTATAGATACACCCACCCCGGGCACTGTATCATAACCTGCTACTGCTGTGGCACTCTCCCTGTGCACGTGCTCAGTAGACGCTGCTGCTGGTCCTGGTTATGTTTAAACCCGTATTAATCTACCGCTTTCCATTTAGTGCTATACCTGCTCTCATATGAATATCATCAATCTGTCTTCTATGCTAATGTAAATATACCGTAGGTATTAGCTCATTTAAATAAAGCTAATAGAGATATTTTAATATAATATAATAATATTATATAATATATCAAATATTATTATATCATATGTTTAGTTTTTGTTATGTTCATTCTAATTTCTGTCTAATACACTGACCTACCAAAAGTCATGGGATAACAGGATGTATATTGATTATGAAGTGGTGTTACCTTGAGAACCGCCACACCTGTATAAGTTGTGAGGTGTGATCTTGCGAGTGAGGCTGAACACTGGCCAGTGTGCTCATGGCAAGGAGACGTGAGTTAGTGGATTTGGAATCAGGCATGATAGTGGGTGCCTGACAGATCTTTACATCTCACAAGGTTTGGATACTCCAGCAGGATGATGCACTGGGCCATCGGGCCCGAGTTGTGCAGTATTGGTTTGAAGAACATTCTGGAGGGTTCTGACAAATGGTGTGACCTGCCTGTTCGCCTAACATGAGCCCAATCAGGGCATTCCACTATCATGCACATTCAAACGCTAATAATTCACGTCTATCTGTGACAGTGACGTGGTGTTAAGGGCAGTTGGTGACGTTGATGTGGTGTTAAGGGCAGTTGGTGACATTGATGTGGTGTTAAGGGCAGTTGGTGACGTTGATGTGGTGTTAAGGGCAGTTGGTGACATTGACGTGGTGTTAAGGGCAGTTGGTGACATTGATGTGGTGTTAAGGACAGTTGATGACGTTGACGTGGTGTTAAGGGCAGTTGGTGACTGACGTGGTGTTAAGGGCAGTTGGTGAGGTTGACGTGGTGTTAAGGACAGTTGGTGACATTGACGTGGTGTTAAGGGCAATTGGTGACATTGGTGTGGTGTTAAGGACAGTTGATGACATTAACGTGGTGTTAAGGGCAATTGGTGACATTGATGTGGTGTTAAGGACAGTTGATGACATTGACGTGGTGTTAAGGGCAGTTGGTGACATTGACGTGGTGTTAAGGACAGTTGGTGACAATGACATGGTGTTAAGGGCAGTTGGTAACGTTTACGTGGTGTTGGGGCAGTTGGTGACATTGACGTGGCGTTAAGGGCAGTTGGTGACGATGTGGTGTTAAGGGCAGTTGGTGACATTGACGTGGTGTTAAGGGCAGTTGATGACATTGACATGGTGTTAAGGTTAGTTGGTGACATTGATGTCGTGTTAAGGAAAGTTTGTGACATTGACGTGGTGTTAAGGGCAGTTGGTGACATTGACATGGTGTTAAGGGCAGTTGGTGACGTTGATGTGGCGTTAAGGGCAGTTGGTGACGATGTGGTGTTAAGGGCAGTTGGTGACATTGACGTGGTGTTAAGGGCAGTTGGTGACATTGACGTAGTGTTAAGGGCAGTTGGTGACGTTGATGTGGTGTTAAGGGCAGTTGGTGACGTTGATGTGGTATTAAGGACAGTTGGTGACATTGACATGATGTTAAGGGCAGTTGGTGACACTGATGTGGTGTTAAGGACAGTTGGTGACGTTGACGTGGTGTTGAAGACAGTTGGTGACATTGATGTGGTGTTAAGGACAGTTGATGACATTGATGTGGTGTTAAGGGCAGTTGATGACATTGATGTGGTGTTAAGAACAGTTGATGACGTTGACGTGGTGTTAAGGGCAGTTGATGACGTTGATGTGGTGTTAAGGGCAGTTGATGACGTTGATGTGGTGTTAAGGGCAGTTGGTGACGGTGACGTGGTGTTAAGGACAGTTGGTGACGGTGACGTGGTGTTAAGGGCAGTTGGTGACGTTGACGTGGTGTTAAGGGCAGTTGGTGACGGTGACGTGGTGTTAAGGGCAGTCGTCGGAACCGTCTGCATGCATGCAGTTCTGCTTCGTTCAGCCGTCTGCCAATGTCAGGTGCAGGGATAAGGCCTGTCCTTGCGTATGTCACATGTGCATCTGAGCGAGAAACTTGAATCACTCGTCTTCCAGTGTCGGACCCTCCCACCAAGTTTCCTTCCTGTCGGCTGATTCGTTCTGGGGGCAGCTAGCTTCGTTACTGTATTGCCTAATTCATGTCTGTTACCAAACAGCTGACCCTATGCACAGCTGAAGCGCAAACACGGAATGGATATAGCTCAAACAGCCGCTAGTTAGCTAACATCATGTAAAGCT
>JAMWET010006951.1:22500-80000 GCA_024036415.1 Prochilodus magdalenae | reverse complement strand
TTTATTTTTCCCAGAATGTGTTTTTCACTTGATTTGATCTGAATTATATTATTTTCTTTTTTATTTAATTAACTTGTATAACCCTTTTGTTTGTCTGTGTTAATTATGGTTTCTCTATTTGTCCTTTCATGTTGCAGTCGTATGAGTTAGCTTATTATATTGTGTTTCTTTTTGTTTTTTTGTTCCTGCTAATGAAATAAGCTTGAGTTTATTGGCGATTTGTTCCATGTAGTCTGGAACTTCTCTTTTCGTTTAGTTTTCCAGATTAAGACCCTTTTTCTTTTCTCCGTCCCGTTAGATGTAAATGCTACAGTAAGGATTGGAGAAATATTTCAGAGCAGGATATAAAGGGTCAGAATCAGAATCCAGCTTTATATATCTACAGTGTTACACCGTGCTGAGAGCAGCGGTCAGGATGGACAGGCAGATTTAGTTAACACTGTCTGAGACAGTACTAACAGTGTAGTGATGTGTCATGGAGGATTACTGATCGATTTAATGATTGATTGTGCGATTGAGTGAGTGAGTGAGTGAGGGATTGAGTGAGTGAGTGAGTGAGTGAGTGACTGTGTGAGTGAGTGAGTGAGTGAGTGAGTGAGTGAGTGTGTGAGTGAGTGATTAAGTGAGTGAGTGATTGTGTGATTAAGTGAGTAAGCGAGTGAGTGATTGTGTGAGTGAGTGAGTGTGTGAGTGTGAGTGAGTGAGTGAGTGATTGTGTGAGTGAGGGATTGAGTGATTGAGTGAGTGAGTGAGGGATTGAGTGAGTGAGTGACTGTGTGAGTGAGTGAGTGAGTGATTGTGTGATTGAGTGAGTGAGTGATTGTGTGAGTGAGTGAGTGAGTGAGTGACTGTGTGAGTGAGTGAGTGAGTGAGTGAGGGATTGAGTGAGTGAGTGAGTGAGTGAGTGAGTGAGTGAGTGAGTGACTGTGTGAGTGAGTGAGTGAGTGAGTGAGTGAGTGAGTGAGTGAGTGAGTGAGTGAGTGATTGTGTGATTGAGTGAGTGAGTGAGTGAGTGAGTGACTGTGAGTGAGTGAGTGAGGGATTGAGTGAGGGATTGAGTGAGTGAGTGAGGGATTGAGTGAGTGAGTGAGTGAGTGAGTGACTGTGTGAGTGAGTGAGTGAGTGAGTGAGTGAGTGAGTCAGTGAGTGAGTGAGTTAGTGTGTGAGTGAGTGAGTGAGTGACTGACTGTGTGAGTGAGTGAGTGACTGTGAGTGAGTGAGTGACTGTGTGAGTGAGTGACTGTGTGAGTGAGTGAGTGACTGTGTGAGTGAGTGACTGTGTGAGTGAGTGACTGTGTGAGTGAGTGAGTGAGTGAGTGAGTGTGTGAGTGAGTGAGTGAGTGAGTGAGTGACTGTGAGTGAGTGAGTGAGTGAGTGAGTGACTGTGTGAGTGAGTGAGTGAGTGAGTGACTGTGTGAGTGAGTGAGCGAGTGAGTGAGTGAGTGTCAGACGGATCAGTTTATTGATGTTTGCCTGTAAGAAACCTCCGGCTGTTGGCTTGAAGGCTGACCCAGACCCCCGGTGTGTTTCGGTTAGGACCCTGTGTTGGCTCTGTTGGGCTAGAAAGAAGCCCGTATCCAGGGAAACGGAGATGATCTCTGATGAGAATTAAAAACACAATTTAACTTTACCTGGAACAGACTCTGGTGTGGAAGCAGGACAGCCAGCATGGATGTGGGTGGGTGGACAGAGATGGAGATAAGGCTCGTCAGTAGGGACACTGTATATTCTTGTCCTGTTCAGCGGAACCTTCATGGCTCTGTTTGACTCTGTATATGGTCATCTCAACTCTATGGGTTGGAATGAATGAATGAATGAATGAATGAATAAATGAATGAATGGGACACACTAATGAGTCAGACACACTAAATACTGACAGCAGATCGTTTTAAAGCTGCTGCTCTTTTTCTGAATAATGAACGGCTGTTTTAATGATCTGTAAATGGAAGTGAATTGGAAGGTGGTCTCTGAGTTTTGCACAGTCCTGCAGGTGTCATGGAGCTCCATGATGCCACAGTACATCTGGAAAATATTGTGATATTGAATTTTTCAGTATCCCATAAACGGAGGCCTGTCAGCGGGGGCGAAGGCAGCTCTGTTTTTATTAGGGGTAACAGAGAAAAGGCCGAAAGCCGCCGCGAGGAGCTCCTGCCACCTGAATAACGGATAGTAGCGGTGGCTTTAACATCAGCTGTTCCTCGGAGAATCGCTGGAGTCTGTAATTCTTCCCGCTCTCCTTCTCAGGAAGGAAACCAGCTGCTCTGGGTCATGCCGTGATGTTTATAGTGGCCTTCCTGAGAGTTAGCGGCTAGCGGCTAATAAATAGAAGTGTAAGTGATACAGAGTCTTCACGTTTTAAGAGATTTGAGCCATAATGGATCGACCACCTGCAGAACCCATTAGCGGAACGGCCTCAGTTTTCCCCCGTGAGCTTTAACAAAAACATCTCTCCGGGTTGTTTGGATGGGCTTGGCCTTGGGGGTCTGGGTTCGACCTCTAGCTTGGCCCTAACCGTGCTAATCACTGCTAAGCACTGCAGCAATCTGATAGGACTGTGACCATGCATACTTCATACACCTGAACCTGGTCTGGGGCCTGAGGGGTTAATCCGTCCCACAGCTAGCTGGCTGGCTGGAACCGGGCTAAACTGAACAAGATGTGTGGAGGGGGTTTAATCTGGGTCCTACCTGCGTCTTTTAATATGCTGGATTATCTCTAACCTGTCAATCATCAAAGGAAGGAATTCTCCAGGGATTATATATTTCAAATAGAATAGAATTCTGAATAGTATTAATTATGATTAATATAGAATATAGAAATGATTGAAAGTATTGCTTATGATTAATATTAGAAGCTATTGAAAGTATTGATTATGATTAATATTAGAAGCTATTGAAAGTATTGCTTATGATTAATACTAGACGCTATTGAAAGTATTGATTATGATTAATATTAGAAGATAGTTATAGTATTGATTATGATTAATACTAGACGCTATTGAAAGTATTGATTATGATTAATATTAGAAGCTTTTAAAAGTATTGATTATGATTAATATTAGAAGCTATAGATAATATTGATTATGATTAATATTAGAAGCTATTAATAGCATTGATTATGATTAATATTAGAAGCGATTGAAAGTATTGATTATGGTTAATATTAGAAGCTATTAATAGTATTGATTATGATTAATATTAGAAGCTATTAAAAGTATTGATTATGATTAATATTAGAAGCTATTAAAAGTATTGATTATGGTTAATATTAGAAGCTATTAATAGTATTGATTATGATTAGATTTTTTTCTGTGTATTTTGCTGGACAAATGCATTATATATATATATATATGCTGTATATTAATTTTAATTAATTTTTCTATGTAATTTGGTAATTAATTTGTCATGCAGAATGATTGAGGGTAAAATCTAATTTTCAGAGTGATGGGAATGTGATAATTCCTATTTAAAAGAACCGCTCTATCTGATCCACAGAAATGTCCCCTTTCCCCCACAGGTAGCTGTCTATAGTTTTGCCCTGGAGCTAAGAGGCTAGCATAGCTGTCTAGCCATACAAGTCTGTGTCACCTAAAATCGTTTTGCCTCTGTTCTATTAGTCGTATAGCTCCGCATGTGCTCATCATCGGATACGTCAAATCTACATTTTGGGGATATGGGGAAATTGTACACGTGTCATGTTCTGGCTGATTTATTATTTTCACAGGTAATGGGGGTGTGTGAATTTGAACCCTGGACCTGCAGAGGGAGCTCTGGTCATTAAGGGTTACTTAACATTTCAGCTTAGACTGCTTGAACAGGATTGTGTAGATGTCCTAGCGGGTTCAGCACAGTGCCGCATGAGGTATGTGATAATGAGGCGAATGTGAAAGCTGTTGCAGGTCCAAATACTACAAACAACAGGCCAAATGGGAACGGCTAGCGGCAAACTGAGCATGTGTTATTTTCGAGTAATAGCTGAAACTGGAGGAGAGGTCCTGTGACTGAGCTGCCAAATAATAGCCCATGAGAATGACCATGAGTGTTTTCTTTACCTGCTACTGACTTAAATAAGGCACATGCTAATTCATGGTTCATTTACTATGCAGCCTGCATACAATCATCTCCTCATCCTTTTTAAGCAGCTGTGTGTGGGTCCACAGCTCAATTCCTCACTCTCATAACTACATAACTTTCTGTAACGTAGTGGGACGTGAGGGAGACAAGGCCGCAGGAAGCCAGAGCGAGCGGTGAGATGGAAGCGCCATTATTAATAAAGCAACATGCCAGACGTCTCGGCACGGAGCTGTAGAGGATCCTAATGGTGTGCTGTGATAATCCATCCCATGCAGCTCGAATATCCTCACACAGTTCCTGCAGATGGTGCGGTAGGGGTGGCAGTGGAGGGACACCAGGCCTTCTGGACACGTGTCAATACACCGTTCATCTTGGTGCTGACCACGGTGCCTCCACACACGGATTCGTTGGTCGTCGCCACCAAGACTAAAGCGGGACTCGTCCCACTGCCATTCCGAGTCTCTCCATAACTAGGGTGGGCACACATCCGGTTTTAGGCCAGACAGTCTGGTTTTCCCACTCCCTGTCCACCGCCCGGCGCAGTACCTGGCCGGACCCCTATTGGTCCTCTTCTCACCCCTCTATCATGTGTGGCACTGGCTCACGTCTGTGTAAGAAGGCATGCCTGCATTTCATTGGTTTACCAGTGTCATGTGACATTGTAACTCAGCCCTCTAAATGCTAGTCAATTAGTAAGCCCCTGTCTGACTCATGAATGTCAATCATTCTACCCAATTAGGGGATCATGCCGACCCAACTCTTCCCTATCCTTCCTTTGTGGCCATGAACG
Organism: Prochilodus magdalenae; assembly: GCA_024036415.1. Lineage (NCBI taxonomy): Eukaryota > Metazoa > Chordata > Actinopteri > Characiformes > Prochilodontidae > Prochilodus > Prochilodus magdalenae. Next base: position 75,137 of record JAMWET010006951.1, on the reverse strand, counting down.
TGGTGATCCTAACCATGACAGTCTGGCACAACACCACTGCAGTCTTTGGTGACGGTGACGTGGCGTTAAGGACAGTCGTCGTAACAGTGTGTGTGCATGTAGCCCCGCGTCGTCAAGCTGTCTGTCAATGATGCTGGCACTAACGGGATGCTACGTGCCCGCAGTCGTGGCTGTTGGGTCAGTCTGGTACGGTGATAGGCCCGTCCTTGCAATCATTTGCCAATCATCTCACAGTGTCACACCCACCCACCAAGTTTCATTCCTGTCGGTGGATTCCTTCTGGGTATTTGTGCAGCTATGGTTTAGTGATGAGTGTATGTACTACATACTGAAAGACTAGCTAGTATCAGTAGTGAGTTTGCCGTTGGGACACGCCCACAAAGATGGCGGGGGAGCACACGAGGGAGGGCAAACAAAAGCAGAACTGAAGGTCTGGAAATTAAGGGTTCCAAATGTACACCTGTACCTGCACCCATTCCCACTGACGTTCTATGGAGTGTTTCAGCCTGTGCTGGCTGTACAGGGCAACCAATCAGAACAGAGCGCATTTACATATCAGCCTAAAAACAGCCTAAATGAAACAGAGAGGTTAGAAATGGTCTCGTTAAAATACATTATGGATGTTTATAACTCATGCAGATGTCACAACTGGCCAATACAATCAGAGAAATGAAGAATACGGTCCATTTAAGATTAGTAATTGAGCGACAGGCCCACAGTTAAAGGGATTAAACTCCCAGAGCGGGACGGCTGCGTATCAGTGTCTTTAGGGTTAGTAGCCTGGAGGAAAGGAACGCTGTTGCACCGCCAGCAAACAAAATCAAACAGAGAAGGAAAACAAGACAGCGACAGCGGTGCTGGCCTGATCTGCCCTTCCCCGAGATCACTGAGACATAAGTGGCAGGGCTGTAGAGTCAGACTCGGTGCTGATTTGTGTTGCAGAGGGACATGAAGGGACAGCTAACAAATCTGCTAGTGGATAGAAAGACATGGACAACGGACTCCTTAGGTTTTAACCCTTTACTGCCAAAGCAGGGAGACAGATAACCACTGCTGTAAGCCTGTTGAGCTGTGCGGCTGCCTGGCGATACATCCAGAGAATTGGGCAACAGCCCTTGAAGGAGTTCAGATGGGCCAGGATGTAGAAACAGAGCCTAGTGCACCTGTGTTTCCTGTTACCGTAGAAATGCTTAGTGCCTGCCAGTTTCTGCAGTGGATGTCCTAAACTGGTAGACATGCCAACATCATCTTTCTGCCAAAAGGGGAAAGCCAGTGCCAGTTATGGACGCCAGGGGTGTGCTTAACTTATCAACGGACAGGATCACATCTGGCTTAATGAATTTAATTTTAAATGAATGATTGTAAAATAAGTTTACATTGTTTTATGATTATTAAAAACTGTAGATCAAGTTCTGATATGCCCATAAACACTACCAGTTTCGACCCACCCAACTTAACGGATGTTGTTGGTGATCCTAAAGACTCTCCAGGCTTTTACTTAACAGCTCCAACTAGGGAAAATTTCTCATCCAAAGCTGAAACCGAACACAATGAAATATTTAACCGAAGTCTGAAGGCCGAATACAGAACAGGTTCCTTTATGGCTAATGATCAGAGCACCATCTGAGTTGATCTCGGAGAAGATCGTCTTATTTAAACCTCAGCTATCTGCTCTAGTTTACTGGCTGTTTATTGGAGTGTGCGGAACCATCATGTCCAGATCTAAAGAGCTCTCTGAAGTCTGAAAGAGAGTTGTACTGTGGATGTCTGTAAGTCTGGGAAAGAGGTTTAGGAAGTTATCCAAAATATTGGAAATCAATCCTTCCACTTTCTGGAAGACTGTCTGAAAGTGAAAGAGATTTAAAACCAATGCCAGCATATCCAGGCAGGGCTGCCCCAGCAAATTTAAACCAGGAACGAAACAGTAAGATGCTAACTGAGGTCTTTAAAACCCCACCCCCGAAGATTTATCAGAGGATCTGCAGGTAGCTCGCACCACAGCTGATGTAAAAAGGCCAGCATCTGGCATTGGGCTGTAGAAATATAGGGGTGGGAGAGCACCAGGACAAGACTGAAGTTTGATAATGAAGATGTAGTCAAGACTCGGATCGTTAGAACAGTGTGCTATAGACAGAAAAGTCAGAGATGGAGTTGTTTGCCAGCAGTGCCAGAAGCCACCATGTTGAATGGTGAAAACCAAAGACCCCAGTTGATCAGAAGAACCCCATACACACTATGTTGGAACGCTAATGGTTTGGAGCCGCACTGCTGCCTGACTAATATGCAGTTATTAAATCAACTACTGTCTTCAGTACCACAGTGCTTGTGAGGCCATCTGCCAAGAAGCTGAAGCTAAAGACGTGGACATTCGAACAGGATAATGATCCCAAACACACATGTAAACCCTTCACACCGTAGCTCAGTATAAATGAATAGACCTAGTCAAAGCCCATATCTGACCCCCATCGAAATGCTGTGGGGGGATTTGAAACTGGCTGTATACGCAGGTAACTGAACAGATATCGAACAGTCCTGCATGAAGGCGTGGGCAAAAATAGCTCCCAGTAGATGTCAGAAGCTGGCAGAGAGTTTTAAGAAATGCCAAGTTTCTTTCAAAGGGGCTGTAGCAGTTACTAAAGCCAGGGTTGTACTTAGTCTGGGTTAAAATATTGGATTTTTTTTTAAAGAAATTATGCAAATTCAAATTTACATAGTTTTGCATTATACTAAATTATATATATCTGAACACACTGTTTACTGAAACCTACCTAAAAGCATGTAACACCTCCATAAGCACCAGTAACAGCTGGAATTGGATTTGGCATGAACTAGACAAGTTTCTGGATGGAAGCTACATCAATGTTCAGGCACTCTTACATCATAGAATTGGGCCAGATTTGGTGGATGCCTTCCCTGGCACAATTCCGAGGAGAATTCCCTGTAGACTGGGATTTTCCCACTGCTGGTAGACCCGTATGACCGTACGCTTCCATACACCTGCAGATTCAGCTACTTCCTTCACACTATGGTCTTTGGCCACGCCCAAATGCAGTCACTCCTTTTAGCCCATCATTAACATCTGCTCTGGAGCCATTTTCCACACATGGAACGAGACATTCCCTGCACTGTAGCACCTCTTCCCAATCTATGGATCCCGTCACTCACACCCCGCAGGTATGTATAGCCCCTATAACTGTTTAATTGTACAGAGCTATACACCAAGCTGTAATGTAACTTGATGATATGAATTCAACTTAGAAAGTGATCAGTCATCACATGTAGTCCTCCTACAATAAAGACATGCTCTTACTTCTGTTCTGTAGTATGTATAGTACAGTGTAGCATGGTCTCCAGTTCCACATGTTGATCCATTTTCCTGTGGTTACCATGGACATGCATGTGCTATAACTATTCCGGCGTCAGATTTAAACAAGGTCATTGGGATAAAGCCCATCTCTCCATATTGTCAATAGCACAATAGATAATACAGGCCCAAATGACCCGCTGGCTGTTTCAGTTTCGGTTCACATCTCAGGCCCGGCCCTGGAATTCAAGAGGTTCACAGCTTGACCCTGATTCGCCGCTATTGTTTTCACAACTTGTTCCAACTATCGTTTATTTATCTTCACCTTCCCCCAGCTCACCTACCGGGTGAAGGTCACAAGGAGGGCATCCACAGGCAAGGGTCAATGAAGCCGTGTTTAGAGTGGCCCCGCTGTGGATACAGATGAATGTGCAAGCATGCGTTCAGCTGTGCTCAGTGACCAGACTGCAGGAGCCATGTTCTAATTCCCTTAGAATTCTCACTTTACAAACGTTGTAAGATTATTTGAGCCGTTTCCAGATATTTTACTTGTTTTAGTGATTTCATTAAGCCACGTTTTCTCTCTACGCCGGCAGATTAATATTGCTTATTCCTGGAAACGTTTCAGAATTATAAATATTAATATATGCTAATATAGTAAGACAATTTGGTCTAATACAACCAACTTAAAAAGTAACTGTATATCTGAGATGAGTCAAATAATCGTGAACTAGCTTACAGCTTTCTAACAGTGAGAATTTTAAGAGGTATCAAGTGGATATAAGATATATAACTCGGTGCAGTGCAGGATGGTCCCGCGCCCACCTGACCTCTCGCGGACGATACCACCCACAGTCATCCTGCCTTGTCTTCTCTGGCTTTCTGTTTCTGTCTTGTCATGTCCATGTTACCTTTGTTGTCCTGCCCCATGTGCTTCTGTTTGTTTTGGTTTCTGGCTCCTCCTGTCTCCGTCCCCTTGTCAATCCCCTCACCTGTCCTTGGTTTGTAGCTCCACCCTTTCCCAGGTGTTCCTTGTTAGTCTTTGTTCCCTTATACTCTCTGTGGTCTCCTGTCTTCTTGCTTGGTCGTTTGTCCCCATGCTGGTCATCCGTGCTGTGATCATGTTCGTGGATTTAGTCTCTATGTCCGCTGATTCAGTCTCTGTTTGTTGTTTCTGTGTCCCTGTACCACAGTAGTGTTTAGTTTCGTGGTTTTCCTAGTGTTCTTGGGTTAGTATACATCTTGTTGGTGTAACATTAAATACTTGCGCTTGCATCCTGCCTCAAACTCCAGCTCCCAGAACCCCCCTCTGCCTGTTATTTGACTCCAGACCTTTAGCCTGTTTTGGTATTCACGTCCCTGGAGTGCCTTCTTTTTTAAGACACTCCAGAAAAATCCTCATGTCCTGCTCACGTCCTGTTTTCACTGGACCCTGACAAGGATCTGCAACACGGCTCATGAGATACAGTCCCTCTGAATACTTAAATCGGGATTTCCTTCACTTTTCCGTTGTTCTGTTCATGTGAAAATAGTTCACAGTGGTAGGAACCAGAAGGTCCAGAGCTTTAATGCGTCTGAAAAGTACCTCACAGAAAGATATTACACAACATGGTTACGAATAGGTCACCTAGTGTTCTTTATGATCACTCTGAAAGTAGATTTTGCCCTGAAATATGTTTTATATATCACATATGAAACCTTAGAGGACATTTGGAATTGTAAATCAAAGCCTCGGAGCTGTAGACACCACAACCCCGAGCTCCTAACATTAATACTGGAGAATACCATGCACCCTTTCACACCTGGAACACCGTGACCGACTGTTTACGTCCGAGGAACTGAACTGTGCAGACCTTCTGAGTCATTCAAGCATTCAGGACTAGGATGCCATCTTTGGGTGGGTATTTAGGTCATTTGGGTGGGCAGCAATAAAAATGGAGTTGTAAATAAGGGCCTAGGTCCAAGAGAGGGAAGACAAAAAATAGCGTCCTGTGACTTACAGATGCAATCGATCCTTATAATAATAATAATAACAATAATAACAGTAATAATAATAACTAAAATAATAATGATAATAATAATAATAATAATAATAATAATAATAATACACCAGGACACCAGGACATTTCAGACTGCTTAACTGCACAGACTGACCACCAGAAAATACAGACTGCTTAACTGCACAGGCTGACCACCAGACCATTACAGAACGCTTAACTGTACAGACTGACCACCAGAAAATACAGACTGCTTAACTGCACAGACTGACCACCAGAACATTACAGACAGCTTAACTGCACAGACTGACCACCAGAACATTACAGACTGCTTAGCTGTACAGACTGACCACCAGGACATTACAAACTGATTAACCGCACAGACTGACCACCAGGACATTACAGACTGCTTAACTGCACAGACTGACCACCAGAACATTACAGACCGCTTAACTACACAGACTGACCACCAGGACATTACAGACTGCTTAACTGCACAGACTGACCACCAGAACATTACAGACTGCTTAACTGCACAGACTGACCACCAGAACATTACAGACAGCTTAACTGCACAGACTGACCACCAGAACATTACAGACTGCTTAGCTGTACAGACTGACCACCAGGACATTACAAACTGATTAACCGCACAGACTGACCACCAGGATATTACAGACTGCTTAACTGCACAGACTGACCATCAGAACACTACAGACTGCTTAACTGCACAGACTGAACATCAGAACACTACAGACTGCTTAACTGCACAGAATGACCACCAGGACATTACAGACTGCTTAACTGCACAGAATGACCACCAGGACATTACAGACTGCTTAACTGTACAGAATGACCACCAGGACATTACAGACTGCCTAACTGCACAGACTGACCACTGGAACCTTACAGACTGCCTAACTGCACAGACTGACCACCAGAAAATACAGACCGCTTATCTGCACAAACTGACCACCAGAACAGTACAGCCTGTTTAACTGCACAGATTGACCACCAGAACAGTACAGCCAGTTTAACTGCACAGACTGACCACCAGTACAGTACAGACTGCTTCCCTGAACAGACTGCACATTTTGCACATACCCTGGTGGTTCAGTTTATCACTTCTCTATACAGACCAGTATGATTCTGTATATGTAACTGTGCGTATGATACATGTAGACTTAATCAGGATACTTAAATCTATAACTGGCTGCTGTTGCACAGTTCTGTCATCCTCCTGCACCTTTCAGACTTATATAGCACAGATTGTACATTTTCTTCATTATATTCATTCTTTCTAGTCTTTTCTGTTTTATTTGGAGCTCAGTGTTTATATAGAAACAGTTTAGCACTTCAAGCCCTGGAGCGAGCACAGAATAAGAATTTAATCGCACAGTGCAACTGCTTGTTTCTCTGTGCATCTGCTTGAATCTTCAATCTTGCATGTATATATTATGTTTAGTGTTTATTACATTCAACAAACTCTAGTTTTAGTTGTAATCTATTTATCGTTAAAGGTTTATTTGCACCACCTCAGGATGGAGAGTAACGCAATTTTAATCTTCTGTATGTCCTGTAGATATTGAAGTATTATTAATATTATTATTAGTAGTAATAGTATTAGTAGTATTAGGATGGAGCTACAGTAACTAGCATAAATGCTAATAGCAACAGCATTTGTTTCCCAGCTGGTTTGGTAGAAATGCACTTTCTGGTGATGTAATAATACGTGTCAGTAAACTTTCCGACTTCAGAGTGTAGCTAAAGCCTGAGCAGAGCCCCTCGAGTGCCATTAGGCGACTGTTGTACCAATAATTGAACAGGAAACCATAAAACCTGAGACCTTTGGTGCTGGACCGATGGACAGTGGAAAGATTTCCAGTTTCTGGTTTTAGTACTTGGTGCTGAGACAAAACACCCCAGATGTCCTCTTCACTGGAAAACATAAAACACTGATAGCTTTGGGAACTTTAGGCTGATTGTTTTACAGAAGTGCAACTCCAACTTTGGGTTGCCTTTTGGTTAATCAGCAACAGTACATGGCATTTCAGATGTTTCTGTGTCTGCATAATGAATTGAGTCATACGAGCTGAACACAGCCCTATCACTGTACCTGAGGTACCGTGGTCAGGTTGTCACACGTCACATGTCCAGAAGGCCTGGTGTCACTCCATCTCCACCCCTACCACACTATCTGTGTGAAGATATTCAAGATGCATGGGATGGATTATCACAGGACACCATTAGGAACCTCTACAGCTCCATGCCGATACGTCTGGCATGCTGGGTTAGCAAACACGGCGGCCCGACGCCATACTGAGAGACAGACTTCTGTATGTGTAGCTCAATAAATATTGATCATATCAGTCTAAATGTATCACCCTTCCCAACAGCACTGCAACCCCACACTTCCTATTAGAATAAAGGGTCACTTGGAGTATGTTATGACCTGACAGGCTACTGCATGAAGTAAATTCTATTTAAGTTAGAACTGTAAAACTTTTACTGTGTCTGTTCTCTCTTTAAAGTCTATTACGATGGAGGCTGATTGGTTTGAAACCTGCAAATATTTTCAGAGTATATTTGGCCACGTAAAGCTAATAGAAGTCTATTTGGCGGTGAGCGCTTCACAGCTCTCTCATCTGCGGGCACTCACCAGCTTCACCTGTTGCTCTAGAGATGATAATACTGGAGTGCGTGTGTGTGTGTGTGTGTGTGTGTGTGTGTGTGTGTGTGTGTGTGTGTGTGTGTGTGTGTGTGTGTTGGAGGGTGTGCGTGTTTCAATATCTCGGCCGAGCTGGTCGGAAATGAACTCTTCTTATCAGTATGCAAGTGTGAAAGAGTCGGCGAGCCATTCCATTCTGCAGTGCAGTTCTACTTTTCTGCATTGTCACCTAATGTCTATAATCATCATCTCTCTCTTTCTCTCTCTCTCTCTCTCTCTCTCTCTCTCTCTCTCTCTCTCTCCCTGGTCTCTGTAACTGATCCAGACAGCTTCATACTAATCTAATCTCCACCATCGTTCAATTAACATGAAACCCAAATGCTGCACCGATCCAGGCTTAACCCCATAAACTTTAAGGGGCTACCGCATGACTACACAGCTTACATATTCAGTTTCAGATCTTAGTTTCTGAGAGGTAGCCCAATAATTATCAGTAGTTACTGAATGTCTTGGGGTTAACAGCAAACTAGCAAACCTAGGGTTTAACTTTGGAGGTTCAGGAACCGGCCTTGTGACACCCGAGCTGCCTGTTTGATTCCACTGCTCAACAGGCCACAACTGAACCCTGGCTGGCCTTTGAGCAAGGCACCTAACCCCCAACTGCTCCCAGGGTGCCATGGATAAGGATGCCCATCGCTCCGGACAGGTGTCCCCCTCGCGTGTGTGTCCACTAGTGTGTGTATACTGCATGGATGGGTTAAATTCCGGTGTGCAAGAACAGATAGGTGACTTTTCCAACAGCTACTACACTTATACAGCACTGTGCACACGCCATGCTTCATTCCTTTGATTTCCTGTCACACCAGGCACTGACTTATTCGGTTTCTAGATTGTATTTTTGATGAGATGAGATCAGATATAGGGTAATCTGTGCATGAATAAGAGGAAAGGCAAATAAAAATATGTGGACAAATTCAGAGTTTCCAAAATGAATAATGCAGAGAAAATGGGACTCAAGGCAAAAGACGAAGTAGACCAGCAACACTGTCCCCATCAGATTAACTGTACTTAATGGAGCAATTTGAAAGATGACACAGCCTGTCAAATTCATACTCCAAACAATAGCGCTCAGCATAACACCTGGAAATGCATATTCATTCCTTGAACCAATCCCAGCACTCATATGACAGAATGATGGAAACTCCCTGGACAGGCCAACGGTCCACTGTAGGGTTCTTCAGTTCAGACTTGTCTCAAGTGGTGGAAAGCAGCACCAGTGTTAACTCTTGTTGCGCTTCTTCACATCACTTTCTGTGTTTGCTGCTGAACATGGTTTCTTGCCTAGAGGCACTGGTCGTTATAAAAGTCACTTGCAAAAAGCTTGAGCCATGCTTTCATGGTGTACCTGTCCTTAAATGATCTACCCGGGGGCAGCACCTTTAACATGACTGATAAGAGATTCCAGTGCTACTTCTTCTGATGTTGGGCTGATTTGACTGTGGCTGGTTAGCATGCTAACCTTAGCGTAACTGTAAGACCCTACATAAACTTCTGGTCAAGTTTGGTCAAACTATTTCCCATCCATCCTTCCACTGGTAGCCTTTTTTGACCAAGAGAACCCTGGTTCTTGAACTGGTTTCGTTCAGGCTTTGTAGAACCTTGTTGCTGTCCAGGGAACCAGTCTGCATTTGGACCAGCGTTTACTGAAACCAACAAACGTCAACCAGTAATGCATAGCGCTAGTAGGCAGTAGTAACAAGATGGCGGAGTTGGATCTTGTCACAGTTTGTGCTGAAGAACATACTATTTTTGGTTCTAGCTGGGACCAAACTGTTCAGGTTCTAAACCCGTTTATTATTGGTGGAAATGCACCAAACAGTTCCAAATTAGATGTGAGCGGAACCCATAAATGGACAACCCAACACTGATATAAACCAGATATGTATTACTCCACAGGTAAAGCTACCAGCTAACTGGTAAGGAATGGAGGTCTGGACAGAACCAACTGGTCAGTGAATCTGGGTTTGGTAAAGTGGTCCAATGTATTCCCTCACTCGGCACCTCATACGCCAAACCCATGACCAAACTGCCAACGCTCATAAACACTGACGTGTGTGAATTGGTGATGGCTGGCATGGCCGTGAGTGACGTGTGCCAGGCGCCGACTCTCTGTCGGCTGTGGATGCGGGCGGCACTGGGGCAGTAATTAATGAGGAGCTGTTAAACAGTGATATGGAATCCCACATGGTAATTAGGAAGCAGCAGCATGGAGCCAGGCTGGGTAATTAGTCTGCCAGGGCCGGGGCCCGCTGAAGTCAGCCCTCTGAAAGGACATTTCACTCTGTCAGTGCCGGCTAATGCACCAAATAAACACATCTATCATTCTGATTTATGTCACATTATGCAACGAGGCATTGCGTCTCGCGGTGCATTGTCCAGGCTTCGGTTACAGGATCATAATCTCATAATAATGATATTACAGAACATTATTTCATTACGTCTCGAGGCTGCTCCGCAGGACCAGACACCTAGCAGTGGACAGAATCCCGCTAGTAACTGTGATCCTCCATTACAAATCTATTTTAATCAGTGACCAGGCTTAATCTGAGTGCAGTAAGATGGTCTTTCTGTCTTTTATTGGGGTTTTACTACCAAGGCCAAGCGCTTATCTCAAAGGCCCTTCCATAACTTCATTTAATCAAGGGAGGCTTGTTTAATGACCACTTGGAAGGTCAAGGGATTGAGACAACACAGTGTAGCCTAAGGTGAAGTCCTGGGATATCGTGAGATTTGACATCTGTTGCTTTTAGAAATAAAGTTGGGAAGGTCTGAAAAATCATTACCTCTAGAGATGCATGCTGGGATGAGTCAGCACTGTGTTGGCCCTGAAAGACTTAATTCATATTTATATTAAATATTTTGGCAGGAAAAAAGACCCATAGCTACAATCAAATATCCAGACCCTAAACACACCCCTGGACTAGCTCCAGTTCTTGACACATTGACACATTGATGGCTGATAGAGTGGTGCACTTTATAAAAAAAAAAAAAAAGGTATCTGTAGATGGCATAGTAGCTACGTTCAGGTAGACTGTATACCTATATAAACCAGATACCTACCATCACCTAGTAGTATGGTTCCTGGTAGTCCCGTAACCCCACCTCCCCTGCTTTTAATCCCTGGGTTGCCTTGTGTCTAGGGTTGCCACCTTTTGGAAATGAAAATAAAGGACGGGGGGCGTGGTCATATGTGAATGACGTGTTCGTAATTGCGTCCCGTATTCGATCTGGGAGCTGCGATTGTTTCGGGAAGAGTGATCAATCATGTGTGACACGTGTTTATCGGACATTTACGGTAATAAATCGCGCTGCGTATTTGAACTGAGTCCGTGGGTGGGGGTGGGGGTGGGGGGTTTAAGAGAGATTGTGATCATTCATGTGTGTGTGACAGACGTGTAAATCCGACATTTTTACGAAAATACGGAACAAATTGAGTCCCAAATTGGTTTAATACGAGACGCAACATTTAATTCCCAAAAAAGGACGATTCTGTATTTTACAGGACGGGTGGCAACCCTACTTGCGTCTTAACCAGGTGTTTGTGGTGATGATGTGGACTCACTTGACACTTGCTAGCTTCTGGTGGAGTTCTCCACTGCGGAACTCTCTAAAACTAGGCCAGCAAGTGGTAGAACTAGTCAGTAGATAGCAGCCCTGTTGGCCAAACAAGACCAAAACAAGGCATTCGCCCATGTACTCCACTGGCAGGACTTGTGTTTCGTAGGACTGGTGTGTGTTAAATTCACAGTTTCCGGGGACAGTCCTTGTTTCGGTTGAGGACATCTGTTCACCATAGTATAGACTTGCATTGTTGCAATGTGGTGCTGTTTTATTTTCAGAGCAACAACATGAATTTAAAACTGTGCTTTATGGAGCAAACAGCTCCAACTTTGCTAGCTTGCTAGGTAGCGAGCTAAGGGCTACACCACTAGAAGCAACCATGAAAAATGGACATTGCACCATGGCTGTTGCAAACCTGTAACCTCAAAACCAGGACCAAGCAATTAAAATTCATGTAGCGTACGCTTCCATCACTCTTTAGCTTCCTAGTGAATTACAAAGCTCGCTAGTTAATTAGCTTACCGAGGCTAGCCAGGTTAAGAACATGCTAAAAATACATGGTTCTGATGGTTGGAGTTCAGTTCTCTATCAACTAGGGTTGCCACCTTTCAGAAATGAAAATAAAGGATGGGGCGGGGTTGGGGGCGTGGTCATGTGTGAGTGACATTTGGGCGAAATACGGTCCCGGTTGCGTCCCGTATTTGAGCTGAGTCTGGGGTGTGTATTGGAAGGGGTGGGTGTTGTTGGGGCAGAGTAAGATGAACTGCAGTCAAGCAAGGTGGAGCCAAGCGGTTGATGTTTCTAATAAAGTGGCCAATTGATAGGCCTACTGCTGACATGCTGCACGACCATACACCATTACAACTTGGCAAAAGGGTCCAGTGAAATGTATATACAGAACCAGGCCTTGAATTCCCCCGGTTGATTGAGGCACGGACGCTGGATTCATCTTTTAATTTCACTCTCTCCGAGTACAAAGGAGGTTGCCGAAAAGAACATGTTTCCTTCCCGGCGCTCCTGGAAGAATAAATTAGCAATAGATCGAGAGGTGTATTTGATTTGCTATGCTCAGCTTGCAATAAAAGAGGGACTCTGAGAGTGGGCCATTAGGGTTTGCTTCATCAGAGGCGCCGCTCCAGTACAGCCGCGTCCTTTCATTTTCCTCCGTGCACAATCAGAGTCATTACTGCCTTCACTGCAAGTTGGGCATCAGCTGCGCTCTGATATGTCCCCCACCGAAAGTGATGAAGATGTCTCCTCTGTGGCTGCGGCAGCTCCCAGTTTGAGGCTTCTCGCTCTTGTGTTGTGTGTGAAAGCACGAGCGTACCAACGTGAGACAAATGCCCCAAACAACAGATTGTCAAGAGAGGAGAAAAAATGAGTGGCCCCCCGCCATCCCCGGCCTCGTTATCAGAACAACACATGCTGTAGCAATTAGGACCCCATCTCTAATAGAGGCATGATGATGTCCAGAGATGGAAATGTGATGGAAGTGATACTTAACCACAGATTATTGGTGATGTGGAGCATTACACAGTGTAGCTGAATAGTCTGGGTTGAGTCTTGAGACCCTCTGGTCCAAGTTGAGTCACAAGACTCTGAGGGATGAATCTAAGTTGAGACTTGAGACTCTGTGGTCCAAGTTTAGTCTCAAGTCTTTGGGATCTGAGATTCGAGACTCTAGGGTCCCCATTGTGTCTTAAGTCTCTGGAATCTGAGTTGAGATTTGAGACTCTAGGGTCCCCACGGTGTCTTAAGTCTCTGGCGTCTGAGTTGAGATTTGAGACTCTAGGGTCCTCATTGTGTCTTAAGTCTCTGGAGTCTAAATTGTGATTTGAGACTCTAGGGTCCACACTGTGTCTTAAGTCTCTGGAGTCTGAGTTGAGATTTGAGACTCTAGGGTCCTCACGGTGTCTTATGTCTCTGGAGTCTGAGTTGAGATTTGAGACTCTAGGGTCCTCACGATGTCTTAAGTCTCTGGAGTCTGAGTTGAGATTGGAGACTCTAGGGTCCTCATTGTGTCTTAAGTCTCTGGAGTCTAAATTGAGATTTGAGACTCTAGGGTCCTCACGGTGTCTTATGTCTCTGGAGTCTGAGTTGAGACTCTAGAATTTGTGGTCCAAGTTTAGTCTCAAGTCTTTGGGATCTGAGATTCGAGACTCTAGGGTCCACATTGTGTCTTAAGTCTCTGGAATCTGAGTTGAGATTTGAGACTCTAGGGTCCACACGGTGTCTTAAGTCTCTGGCGTCTGAGTTGAGATTTGAGACTCTAGGGTCCTCACGATGTCTTAAGTCTCTGGAGTCTGAGTTGAGATTGGAGACTCTAGGGTCCACACTGTGTCTTAAGTCTCTGGAGTCCGAATTGGGATGTGAGACTCTAGGGTCCTCACTGTGTCTTAAGTCTCTGGAGTCTGAGTTGGGATGTGAGACTCTACGGTCCCCACGGTGTCTTAAGTCTCTGGAGTCTGAGATGAGATTTGAGACTCTAGGGTCCTCATTGTGTCTTATGTCTCTGGAGTCTGAGTTGAGATTTGAGACTCTAGGGTCCACACTGTGTCTTAAGTCTCTGGAGTCTGAGTTGAGATTTGAGACTCTAGGGTCCTCATTGTGTCTTAAGTCTCTGGAGTCTAAATTGAGATTTGAGACTCTAGGGTCCTCATTGTGTCTTAAGTCTCTGGAGTCTGAATTGGGATGTGAGACTCTAGGGTCCTCACGGTGTCTTAAGTCTCTGGCGTCTGAGTTGAGATTTGAGACTCTAGAGTCCACATTGTGTGTTAAGTCTCTGGAGTCTGAGTTGAGATTTGAGACTCTAGGGTCCTCATTGTGTCTTAAGTCTCTGGAGTCTGAGTTGAGATTTGAGACTCTAGGGTCCACACTGTGTCTTAAGTCTCTGGAGTCTGAGTTGAGATTTGAGACTCTAGGGTCCTCATTGTGTCTTAAGTCTCTGGAGTCTGAGTTGAGATTTGAGACTCTAGGGTCCCCACGGTGTCTTAAGTCTCTGGAGTCTGAGTTGAGATTTGAGACTCTAGGGTCCACACTGTGTTCTAAGTCTCTGGAGTCTGAGTTAAGATTTGAGACTCTAGGGTCCTCACGGTGTCTTAAGTCTCTGGAGACTGAGATGAGATTTGAGGCTCTAGGGTCCTCACAGTGTCTTAAGTCTCTGGAGACTGAGATGAGATTTGAGACTCTAGGGTCCTCACAGTGTCTTAAGTCTCTGGAGACTGAGATGAGATTTGAGACTCTAGGGTCCCCACAGTGTCTTAAGTCTCTGGAGACTGAGATGAGATTTGAGACTCTAGGGTCCTCACAGTGTCTTAAGTCTCTGGAGACTGAGATGAGATTTGAGACTCTAGGGTCCCCACAGTGTCTTAAGTATCTGGAGTCTGAGTTGAGCTGACCTTAGATGGGTTTCCAGCAGGCTTGAAGAGCCTCTTATGCTGAGACCTAGTTGGCTACTGAGAGGTATTGTTGTTAGACATCAGCCTAAGACTCGACTGGTCAGTGTAAGATGGGTGTGAGATGGTGTGTCCAGACTTTTGACCGGTCCTGTATCCGTGTGACTTGTTGTCTCCGTGACCTTCCCACAGCCACGGTGCCGTGGTTGGTGCCAGCTGCTGGTTTGGTGAATCTCCACGGCGTTCAGGCATTATCTAGCGCAGAGGAAGTGAAGCATGATGCTCCTTCCTGTTCACGTCGCAGCCCTGGAGGAGCAGGAGCTGCGCTTTCAGATCAGCCTCTCCATCTTCCAATTTACTGCCAGTCTGGAGCACAGAGCCTTATCTCCCTCATCTGTTTACTACACCTCCCTACACCTCTCCGCCTGTGTCCTTTACCCCACTACTACTGCTCCTCTCTCTCGCTCCTGTGTCTCTCTCTCTCTCCTGTCCTCTCTCACCTTCTCTTTCGTTATGTCTCTTTTCTTCTCTCTTGCTTCAGCTCTCTCTCTCACCCCCTCTCTCTTTCTCTCTCTCTTTTTCTGTCTCCCTCTCTTCTGCCTTTTGTCTCCCGTCTGTGTCACACTTTTTCTCACTCCTCTCTCTCCTGTCTGTTGTGGTCTTTCTCTTTTCTCTTTCTCTCTCTCATTTTTTTCTTCTCCTCCTTCTCCATTTTTCTCCCACTCTCCTTCTTTCTTTTATCTCTCCTCTTGCATATTCTCTCTTTATCGTTATATCTCTCTCTCCTGTCCTCTCTCACCTTTTCCTTCTTTCTATCTCATTCCGTCTCTCCTGATCTCCCTACCTCTCTTCCCATTTCTCTCCTCTCTCACTTTTTTATCTCTCTCCCACTCTGTCTTCTCTCACTCTCTTTTCTTCCTTCTCTCTCTCTTTGTCTCTCACTTTCTCCTTCTCTCTATCTCACCTCTCTCACTCTGTTTCTTTATCATCTGTCTTTCTTAATCTCTCCTCTGCTCTCTCTCACCTCCTCCTGTCTCATTCCTTCTCCTTCTCTTGCTAGCCAGCTCTCTCTCCTCTCTGTTTGTAACTCTCTCCTCCTCTCTCCCATCTCGCTCTTCTTTTTATTTCTCTCTCTCTCTTTGATTCTTCACATTGACTTCCCCTTTAGATTCTTCTCTCTCTTTCTCTCCCTCTCTCTCTCGCGCTCTCACTTTCTCTCTCTCTCTCTCGCGCTCTCTCTCTCTCTCTTCTTCTCTCTCTCTCTCTTTCTCTCTCTCTCTCACTCTCTCTCTCTCTCTCTCTCTCCCTCTCTCCCCCTATCTCTCTCTCTCTCTTTCTCTCTCTCTCTCCCTCTCTCCCCCTATCTCTCTCTCTCTCTGTCTCTCTCGCTTACTCTCTCTCTCTCTGTGTCTCTCTCTCTCTCTCTCTCTCTCTCTCTCTCTCTCGCTCTGTCCCATTCTCTCTCTCTCTGTGTCTCTCTCTCTCTCTCTCTCTCTCTCTCTCTCTCTCTCTCTCTCTCTCTCTCTCTCTTCTCCCTGGTGTTGAATGGGTTAATATCTTCTCTGGTTCGGTCCTGCAGCAATGAATCACTGTAGAGTTCCTGAAGGCCAGTACTGATGTACAGCTCACCGGGCTGACCAGTAATCTAGCGGGGGGTGCTGGCCGTGACAGCTTTAAGCCCATTCTATTACACACCGAGTGTGATTTAAAGGAGCCGGACCGCTCTCTGTATTTCTTCTGGAGCGATTGATACCCCAGCACTGTCAGCTATGAAATAAAGAGAATTTTTTTTAATAGTGAGAGCAAGGAGAGGGACTAGCGGCCGAGACTTGCGCCGCGAGCGGAAAAATGGCTGCCCTCGAGATCTATCAGCTGCGCGGAAGGGATGTGGGAAGGGAATTAGGGAGAGATTGGTTTCTCCGGATGACCATAAGTCACGGAGCATGTATCGGACTCCGGGACTCCAGGTTGGGAATTGCACGGGAAGGTAGTTTGTCAAGAGCGATGAGACAAAAGGCCCAGAAGGCCCTGTTCCGGCTCGGTGTTCATTTGCTTTGTGCATTGAGTGCTGTCTGTCCAGCTCGTGTGAGCGCGGCCTGAGACTGAGCAGGTTATTGTTTCCTTTACTGATTATTGATTTCTCTAATCATCGGTCGCATCTGTTCCTTTAGCCTTCTAAATGAGCCAGATTTGACCTCTGACTCCCTTAGGGTCACATCTGCTACAGTAAAGACGTTGCCATCGTGCTGCTGATGCTAATTGCTTAATGAATTGTAAAAGTGATGATTAGCTACGCTGGCTGAAAGCCGGTCATTAGTTTCACCCCTACCCTTTGTTTTCATGTGTCTCCGAGCTATTTGGAATTGAGTTATAGGGGGCGGTAGTTGAAATCCTCCCCTAGGCAATGGGAGACCCCTTCAAGAACCCGTTACATCATGAGGGTTACATCAATATAGGGTTGCCACCCGTCCCGTAAAATACTGAATCGTCTTTTATTTGGCAATTAAATGTTGTGTCCCGTTTAAACCAATACAGGACGCAATTTGTTCCGTATTTCCGTAAATGTCTGTAAATTTGTTCCATATTTCCGTAAAAGCCCGTAAATTTGTTCCGTATTTCCATAAATGTCCGTAAATTTGTTCCGTATTTCCATAAATGTCCGTAAATTTGTACCGTAATTCCGTAAAAGTCTGTAAATTTGTTCCGTATTTCCGTAAATGTCCATAAATTTGTTCCGTATTTCTGTAAAAGTCCGTAAATTTGTTCCGTGTTTCCGTAAATGTCCGTAAATTTGTTCCGTATTTTCTGTAAATGTCCATAAATTTGTTCCGTATTTCCACAAATGTTGTAAATTTGTTCCGTATTTCCGTAAATGTCCATAAATTTGTTCCGTATTTCCATAAATGTCCGTTAATTTGTTCCGTATTTCCGCAAATGTCCGTAAATTTGTTCCGTATTTCCGTAAATGTTCCATATACACATCTGCCACACACATATGAATGATCTGTGGCCTGGTCCAGATGTGTGAATGCTCCAGAATGTTCATTATGCCAATCAGTCACATCTGCGGGCCAGAGAATGCACAAATTGCCATCTTGGAATACAGGGATAGGACTGGGATGTTCCTCTGGAAGATGATGAGCAAACAGCAAAACCTGGTTTTCCAGCAGTTCAGTGTAGACACTGTGATTCAAATGTACTGCCACCTTAACCAAAGAACCCATTTCCATATACCTAGAACACCCCTTAGAACATCACAGAGGTGATGGAACCAACATGGAACCAAAATAGTAGAATGTATATTGTAATTTGTAGTCGAGAGAATTCTTACACATTGGCTTTCTTTGGTTGTTTGACATTCTGGGATATTCTGGGACACTGTGTTTGGAGTCTTCCTCTGAAAAGCCTCAGGTAGGAGGGCCATGTATCCTACCCCTACCCCTCGATCCCACCAAGACTACCCTACTACCAAGAAATGAATGAGCAAAACAGAGGAGTGGGCCTAAGTGGTAGCGGCAAGTGGTGAAATGGGATCTGGCTGTTGTGGAGCCTCCCTGTACTAGCCCAATGTAATTATGAGCCATATGTTAAAGATGGTTTGATTAAAAAGTCTAAATGGCGTCAGTTGCTGCTTACGCCTAATGTAGTCAGTCAGTCAGGCGTGTTGTGCACTGGAGTGCTGAGACGGATGTAGTTTATGACCCACCAGGGCTGAGCAGTAGTTCAGTAGTGTTATCATAATAAAGGCTGTGCTGCCATAGCTAACGGTGACTGGGAGTCCAAGGGAGCCTCGTAAGCCTGATTCTCTCTGATTGGGTAGGATGAACCCCACCCCTTTACTGATCGTGATGCTGGCCAGTGTAAGCGTCTGTTAGCTGGCAATGGGTTCCACACAGTCTGTGCACACTTTCTTTATTTGCTAAATAAAAGAGCGAAAAAAAACAGCTACATTCTAGCACCGCATGTTTCTGCTGCACCGTTTAAGATGGACAGGGGAAATCGAACAGCTAACTGGTGAATAAGAAGTCAGCTTCATCTACATTTAGCTTGATACGATTTGCCGTTTGGCAAATTGGGACTAGTGTGTAGGCCACATCAGTGTTCAGCTACTCATGCATCAATGAATTGGTCAGTTGGGCCAGATTTGGTGGATGCCTTAGTGGTTGATGTGGCTCAGCAGGTAACACCACTACCCACCAGAGAGCTACCACCCCATGTGGGAGACTGGGGTTCAAATCCCGGTCTGGGTGACTATGCTAAACTACACCAATAAGAGTCCTTGGGCAAGACTCCTAACACTGCACTGGCCCAACTGTAATTTGATTAACCCTGTAAGTCGCTCTGGGTAAGAGTGTCAGCTAAATGCCTACATGCCCTGGCGATTTACTGGCTGTTCCAGGTGGTCAAATCTGCAGTTACATTCTAGCACCGCATGTATCAGCTGCACCGTTTAAGGTGGACTGGGGAAAATCCATAGGAATGGCAAAATCATCATGGGAACAAAGCCCTATTAACTGGAGGTGGGAGCCGAGGGAAAGGGCTACATGGAACGCTCATTCTCCAAAGTGGACTTGGGGTCAGTAGGCTAATTCTTCTGTCCACTCTGCGTTAGCTAGCTCTGCTATTTCACTGCGGGTCACTCTGTATGTGAACTAGAGGGGAGAAATTACTGACACCATCATGTATTCAGAGGGTCAGGGGTGTAACTCTTGCCCATGCCGTCACATGCCTGTTTATTGAACTGCTGCCCAACGAAGCTGCCGGCCTGTAGTGTGTCCAACTGCAGTGCCGACTGCAGAGCCACAGCAGACGGAGGGATGGTGGAGGAGCCGCTCTGGCCACTGGTGGGGGTGGTGGTGGGGTTGGCCAGGAGGAGTTGTGCCGGGAAGCCACTTCTAGAGGGCCTCTTCCAACGGGTACCTCCCATGGCTCTATGCCAGCATAGCCAGAGGCAGGACACCACAGTATCAGTCCTTCGTAGCCCATTTGCCCCTGTAAGCGTTGGTAGAAGGACCCGCAGGTCTCGGCTGAGTGGCTGCTCTTGTGCTGAAGGGGAAAGCGTCACTTTAACCTAATCTGGGTACTTTATGTCCTGTCAGTCCGGAGGAGCGTGACAAGGCAGAATTTGAGACGTCTTGTGCTGTAACAGATGTAGCGCTAATGGGGGAGTCAGACTGGGCCCTGTTGTTTTTGTGTAAAGAGCCCATTTACCCTCAAAGGTCATGTAACTGACAGCCCTTGTCCTCCCTTCCTCTCTCTCTCTCCGCAGATCACCTTCTTCATGTTGCTGTCGGCGGTCTGCGTCATGTTGAACCTGGCCGGTGCCATACTGTCCTGTCAGAATGCCCAGCTGGTCAACTCTCTGGAGGACTGTCAACTGGTGAGTGCCCTCCCCCGCCTCATCCATCCCCCCAAAAAAGAGCTCAGGGGGAGAATAGTGAAGAGTGAACTACACATAGGCCCACCTTACTTTATTCCTCCCAGCGTCTGAGTTCATTCTCATTTTAAGCTCATCCGCAGCCTCTTATTGGTCCGCTGGTGATTTTGGAGAGGGTGCCCTCCGAGAATGAGTTCATTGATCTTTTTTATTTCACAGGGTTTAAAGAGTCTGGGGTCCTGTAGTTTCCCTCTGCTCATCTACTAAACCGCTCAGTCTGGAGCCCATCCCGGCATTCAATGGGCCGGGGATAGGAAACACCCTGAACAGGCCGCCAAGCCGTCACACAGACAGACATATGCATTCACTGACATGCAGGGGGGGCTATTTAGCGTCTCCATGCAGCGACTGCATGTTCACCTGACTGCACCTACATATAGAAAGGTCCCTGGACGGCCCAACCAGGAATCGAACTCAGGGCCAGGTGGCAGCACCACCTATAGGGCCACCATGCTAGCCTATATGCAAGACACATATATTTAAATGAGCTTTGCTCTCATTGGCTGCGCTGTATTGCACTTTACTTGCAAAGCTTCCATACACCTGCAGATTCAGCTACTTCCTTCACACTATGGTCTTTGGCCACGCCCACATGCAGTCCCTCCTTTTAGCCAATCATTAACATCTGCTCTGGAGCCATTTTCCACACATGGAACGGGACATTCCCCACACTGTAGAACCTCTTCCCAATCTATGGATCCCGTCACTCACACCCCACAGGGATTTATAGCCCCATCATCCTCATACAGCGCCCTCTGCAGGAGCCTGAAGTTACTACCACTTTAAACACACAAGGTTTTTTGTCTGGTGAGCTTTTTACACCATCTTTAGTGATCTGTGTCTTTCAGCACGAATGAGCTCTCCTTCTCAGCTGTGCCAGTTATTAAATAGAAATGAATGAAAGAATAACATCCAGTGCCTTGATTGCTGGATGTTGCAGTTAATAATTAACATGACAGACATTCATATCTTTAGAAAGTTCTTCTCTTCGTCCGTGTGGAATCTGAAGCACAGTGATCTCGGAGCCTTGATCACTTGTAAAGGCAACATGTGAATGTGTTTGTGGTTGAACAGTTCTTAAAGGGCCCATATTCTATTTCTATAATAAGCTCCACTTATCATTAGTGCGGTTTTGAAGTACCAGTAAAAGCCCTAATTCATTTTTACATTAATAATCAATCATTATTCCTCGAAATTAAACGTCCACCTGTTTCTCTGTATACTGTATTACCCTGTTCTTCAATGGGCAGGACCCCCACTGGACCACCACAGAGCAGGTATGATGTGGGTGGTGGATCATTCTCAGCACTGCAGTGACACTGACGTGGTGGTGGTGTGTTAGTGTGTGTGGTGCTGGTGTGAGCGGATCAGACACAGCAGTGCTGCTGGAGTGAGTATCATCCATCAACCAAAACTGTCCAGCCAATAGTGTCCTGTGGGCAGTGTCCTGTGATCAGTGCCCTGTGACCACTGATGAAGGACTAGAGGACGACCAACACTGCACTGTGCAGCAGCAGAGGAGCTATCGTCTCTGACTGTCCATCTACAAGGTGGACCAGCAAGGTAGGAGTGTCTAATAGAGTGGACAGTGAGTGGACACAGTGTCTCAACACTCCAGCAGCACTGCTGTGTCTGATCCACTCACACCAGCACCACCCACACTAACACACCACCACCACCACGTCAGTGTCACTGCAGTGCTGAGAATGATCCACCCCCCACATCCTACCTGCTCTGTGGTGGTCCTGTGGGGTCCCTCCTGACCAGTGTGTGAATCACCCCCTGGTCTCCGGTGTCCCTTGTTGACTGGCTTGTCCAGCATTGGCTGGCTACCATAGCAACCCCCCAGCATTTGGTTTTTGAGACTTTCAGGGGCCCCATGAGGTTAAATATCCACCAGGACCCCCAGTGTTTGGCACCTTGGTGCTGACCATTGTAGAATGGGGTGAAAAGAGGGACAGCAAGCTATCCAGAGAATCAGTTGGACCAGAGTCTGCCACTGGAGAACTACAGAGTGCTCCTATATGGTCAGTGGAGCTGATAACATGGACAGTGAGTGTAGAAACAAGGAGGTGGGGTTGTTGACGTAGCTGGCTTGTACGTGGAGTTCTCTAAAGTGATACACCATTAACACAACCTTCAAAACAGGATGGTGAACATCATCCAGGGCTTTACCGCAGAGAGGCAGAGAGGGTCTGCTTCTGTATTCCTGATCACAGAGAAGGCAAATACGGATGTAAGCCTCTGTGTGCCTCTCCGTTAATGTCATGCTCTCTCTCACCGTCTGCTCGCCTGATCGCCCGCCAGAGCCCACACGCTTTAATTACTAAGAAAGGGCTGATCCTGCTCCATCTGGGGAAAGGTCCTTCTGGTATTTGTTCAGAAGACCAGTGGACAGGTGTGACAGGTGTGTATGCAGCTCTTATGTGACAGGAAGGAAGATAAAGGTGACCAGGATCAATAACTTATGATACATTTAGACTGATATGATCAATATTTATTGAGCTACACATACAGAAGTCTGTCTCTCAGTATGGGGTTGGGCCGCCATGTTTGCTAACCCAACATGCCAGACGTCTCGGTATGGAGCTGCAGAGGTTCCTAATGGTGTCCTGTGATAATCCATCCCATGCAGGTTGAATATCCTCACACAGTTCCTACAGATGGTGCGGTAGGGGTGGAGGTGGAGAGACACCAGGCCTTCTGGACAACAAACCGTTCATGCTGAGCACGGTGTCTCCACACACAGACTCGTTGGTCGTTGCTCGTTGGCGGGACTCAACACTGAGGATGACCCTCTGCCATTCTGAGTCACTCCATTGACAGTCTTTGGTGCAAGTGCTCTATATGTGTGGTCGGTTCCTGTGTCCTGTTCTATGTTGGGTAAAACCATGTTGGGTTGGCTCTGCCTTTGACTGCACAGTGTGAGGAAAGCGTAGGAGCGTGTAGAGTTGTCCAGTAACACTGTTGGCCAACACCGTAATGCACTTGGTCATACGGTTCACCACTCACTCTAGCCAGACAAATGTGACTCGTGTGCAGCTTGCAGCCTGCCGGAAACAGCTGGAACCTTTCTGAGGAAGGTGTCCATCCAACCCTCCCTTCCTCCAACCTTCCATCCAACCCTCCCTTCCTCCAACCTTCCATCCAACCCTCCCTTCCTCCAACCTTCCATCCAACCATCTATCCAACCCTCCCTTCCTCCAACCTTCCATCCAACCCTCCCTTCCTCCAACCTTCCATCCAACCCTCCCTTCCTCCAACCTTCCATCCAACCATCTATCCAACCCTCCCTTCCTCCAACCTTCCATCCAACCCTCCTTCCAACCATCTATCCAACCCTACCTCCAACCATCCATCCAACCCTCCCTCCAACCATCCATCCAACCCTTCCTCCAACCTTCCATCCAACCCTCCTTCCAACCATCTATCCAACCCTCCCTTCCTCCAACCTTCCATCCAACCCTCCCTTCCTCCAACCTTCCATCCAACTCTCCCTTTCTCCAACCTTCCATCCAACCCTCCTTCCAACCTTCCATCCAACCCTCCTTCCAACCTTCCATCCAACCCTCCCTCCAGCCATCTATCCAGCCCTACCTCCCTCCAAGCATCCATCCAACCATCTGTCCAACCCTCCCTCCCGCCAACCTTCTATCCAACCCTCCCTCCCTCCAACCATCCATCTATCCATCCCTCCCTCCCTCCAACCTTCCATCCAACCCTCCTTCTAACCATCTATCCATCCAACCCTCCCTCCAACCATCTATCCAACCCTCCCTCCAACCATCTATCCAACCCTCCCTCCAACCATCTATCCAACCCTACCTCCAGACATCTATCCAACCCTACCTCCCTCCAAGCATCCATCCACAGCAGGAACCTTTCTGAGGAAGGCGTGGTTCCTGTGTGCGGGTGCAGACATGGTGCGTGTACCATCACTGCTCCTGTAGTGGTTTAACACATTTAAGATATGGGTAAAACAGCTGCAGCTCTTCTTCCAAAGATTCCCCCACTCGGCTTAGACTACAGGGGCTGTTTCCATGGAATCAGAGTGCCCATATTTGGGGTGATGATTTGCCATGCCGTTGGCAGGGCGTTCAGTTACGTCATATGGTGATGTATCAACTCTTAAAGTTGATACACGAGTTGGTAAAGAGCTGTCGGACGTGTGGAGGTATCCGTATAAATTTACAGCTCCAGTGAAAAGCAGGAAGGCTCGTTTTTGTCTCGGTTGTTTGTGTCCGCGATGTGCCTCTGTGTGTGCCTGAGAGCCATTGCTTCAGCGTTGGTGGCTAATTGGCTTGAAGCTTACCAGGCTCCGCCGCTGATGACTCTGAAGGAGAAGAACCACTGAATGCCACAGATGTCATTTTGACAGGCCGACAGTGACATACCAACTTCTCACTCGTTTACTCTGCATGCCCATCACTCCAGCAGTCATTAACTTTCTTTTTGAGGATGAAGAAGAGAAGCCATGTCAGTTTTCGTCTTGGCTACGTCATTGTGCTTGATGAATAAAACAGCAGTGGATTGCTCATCTCATAAATCCCATTACTCTGCTGGGGAACAGGCTGGAGAGCTGAAAATGCCACCCAAAGTGTTCCGCGATGGCTGCCTATTCCTGCGAAACATACAAAAGCACAATAGCTCAGATTAGAGCAAACCAGCTCGTTCTGATGCCGGAGGATGTCGCTGGTGAATGGCACAGTGCGTCTGTGTGCTGTCCATTGTGTCGGCTGAACAGACGTTTATGAAAGGGATTATTATTGCTGCAGACGCGGCCCGAGCCTCCAGCCAGTGTTTTTGTGCGATCGCCATTGTTAGCGGTTTATCAGCGCCAATGCTGGGCCAGCGCTGGCCCGATTGGGACCGCAGGCTGGGCGGGGTATCCCACAATGCCTTTCTCCTCCAGCTCGCATGTTCTTATGCAGTGGCAGTAAATGGCCTCATCAGCGCAGGGGCACTTTTTAGCAGAAGCGATTAAAGGAAACGACTGACCGTACTGGCCAAGCCCACTTTAGAGCCGGGAATGACAACTGTTTATTTCAAAGGTTGTCATCCATCCAACCCTCCCTCCTTCCAACCAACCATCCATCCAACCCTCCCTCCAACACACTATCCAACCCTTCCTCCTTTCAACCATCCATCCAACCCTCCCTCCTTCCAACCATCTATCCAACCCTCCCTCCTTCCAACCATCTATCCAACCCTCCCTCCTTCCAACCATCTATCCAACCCTCCCTCCCGCCAAACTTCCATCCAACCCTCCCTCCAACCATCTATCCAACCCTCCCTCCCGCCAACCATCCATCCAACCCTCCCTCCCGCCAACCTTCCATCCAACCCTCCCTCCAACCATCCATCCAACCCTCTCTCCCGCCAACCTTCCCGCCAACCCTCCCTCCTTCCAACCATCCATCCAACCCTCCCTCCCTCCAACCATCTATCCAACCCTCCCTCCCGCCAACCATCCATCCAACCCTCCCTCCTTCCAACCATCTATCCAACCCTCCCTCCAACCATCTATTCAACCCTCCCTCCAGCGAACCTTCCATCCAACCCTCCCTCCAACCATCTATTCAACCCTCCCTCCCGCCAACCTTCCATCCAACCCTCCCTCCTTCCAACCTTCCATCCAACCCTCCTTCCAACCATCTATCCAACCCTCCCTCCTTCCAACCTTCCATCCAACCCTCCCTCCAACCATCTATCCAACCCTCCCTCCCGCCAACCTTCCATCCAACCCTTCCTCCTTCCATCCAACCCTCCCTCCAACCATCTAACCAACCCTCCCTATTTCCAACCTTCCATCCAACCCTCCCTCCAACCATCTATCCAACCCTCCCTCCCGCCAACCTTCCATCAAACCCTCCCTCCTTCCAACCTTCCATCTAACCCTCCCTAATTCCAACCTTCCATCCAACCCTCCCGCCAACCATCTATCCAACCCTCCCTCCCGCCAACCTTCCATCCAACCCTCCTTCCAACCATCTATCCAACCCTCCCTCCAACCATCTATCCAACCCTACCTCCAACCATCCATCCAACCCTCCCTCCAACCTTCCATCCAAGCTTCCCGCCAACCCTCCCTTAATCCAACCTTCCATCCAACCCTCCTTCCAACCATCTATCCAACCCTCCCGCCAACCCTCCATCCAACCCTCCCTTCCTCCAACGTTCCATCCAACCCTCCTTCCAACCATCTATCCAACCCTCCTTCCAACCATCTGTCCAACCCTCCTTCCAACCATCTGTCCAACCCTCCTTTCAACCATCTATCCAACCATCTATCCAACCCTCCCTCCTTCCATCCAACCCTCCCTCCCGCCAACCATCCATCCAACCCTCCCTCCAACCCTCTATCCAACCCTCCCTGCAACCATCCATCCATCCCTCCCTCCCTCCAACCTTCCATCCAACCCTCCCGCCAACCTTCCATCCAACCCTCCCTCCAACCATCCATCCAACCCTCCTTCCAACCATCTATCCAACCCTCCCTTCCTCCAACCTTCCATCCAACCCTCCCTCCAACCATCTATCCAACCCTCCCTCCCTCCAACCATCCATCCAACCCTCCCTCCAACCATCCATCCAACCCTCCCTCCAACCATCCATCCAACCCTCCCTCCAACCATCTATCCAACCCTCCCTCCAACCATCTATCCAACCCTCCCTCCAACCTTCCATCCAACACTCCCTCCAACCTTCTATCCAACCCTCCCTCCCTCCAACTATCCATCCAACCCTCCATCCATCCAACCCTCCCTCCAACCATCCATCCATCCATCCAACCCTCCTTCCAACCATTCATCCAACCCTCCTTCCAACCATCTGTCCAACCCTCCTTCCAACCATCTGTCCAACCCTCCTTTCAACCATCTATCCAACCCTCCCTCCAACCATCTATCCAACCCTCCCTCCAACCATCTATCCAACCATCTATCCAACCCTCCCTCCAACCACCTATCCAACCCTCCCACCCGCCAACCATCCATCCAACCCTCCCTCCAACCATCTATCCAACCCTCCCTTCAACCATCCATCCAGCCCTCCCTCCCGCCAACCTTCCATCCAACCCTCCCGCCAACCTTCCATCCAACCCTCCCTCCAACCATCCATCCAACCCTCCTTCCAACCATCTATCCAACCCTCCCTCCCTCCAACCTTCCATCCAACCCTCCCTCCAACCTTCCATCCAACCCTCCCTCCAACCATCCATCCAACCCTCCCTCCAACCTTCCATCCAACCCTCCCTCCAACCATCCATCCAACCCTCCCTCCAACCATCTATCCAACTCTCCCTCCAACCATCTATCCAACCCTACCTCCAGACATCTATCCAACCCTACCTCCCTGCAAGCATCCATCCAACTCTCCCTTCCGCCAACCTTCCATCCAACCCTCCCACCAATCACCTATCCAACCCTCCCTCCAACCATCTATCCATCCAACCCCTATCCCTAAAAATAATTCCTTAGAATTCACCACAAATTCCTGTCGTATATCAGCGAACGTGTTTGGTGCTTTTATTATGATTATTAATTATCCCCTGCTCTCCGTTTCTCCATGCGCATTAATCACAGAGGGATTGTTCATGTTTTTTATCCCCACAAAAACAATTAAGCGCTTGAGGTGCTTTCTGGTTGCGGATTCCGAGTGCAGAATGGCTGATACCGCACTGCTGAAGTCATTTCCGTCAGTTCGGAATGAGAACAGTGTATTGCATTCCATGAAAGCGTCTCTTGTCAGTGCACCCTGAGGCTCACCACTGGGTTCCAGGTTCATTCATGCATAACTATGGGTTCTTCTGAACGTGACCGTGTGTCCTCATTGGAAGGGAAAGAATGGCCCACTGTTGAACAACATGGGAAGGCATTAAACAAACATGTGGATTCCGTTATCATGCATTCTCAAGTCATTGCCAAAACCAGTTACCTGTGACGTTTTCATTCCGGAGCAAGGGAACGTCACAAGGTTGAAATTCCTATTCCCCCAGTTGCTATAGTTATCTGGAAGAATGTACACTCATCATCGATAAAAATAGCTGCACCCGGAAGGAATCAACCGGCAGGAATGAAACTCGGTGAGTTGGTTTGACACTGTGAGAGATGTACACATCTGACGTAGACAAGGACGGGCCTTATCGCTGTACCTGACCGACCCAACAGCCACCATTACAGACATCCAGCGAGCAGTGGTGTCCTCCATGAGTCACCCTGTTAGTGCAGCACCATTGGCAGACGGCTGCACCACGCAGCACTACATGCACACAGGCCGTTACCATGACCGTCCTTAACACCACGTCACCGTCACCAAAGACTGCAGTGGTGTCGTACCAGACTGTCATGGAGTGACTCAGAATGGCAGCGGGTCATCTTCAGTGACGAGTCCCGCTTTAGTCTTGGTGGAGACGCCCAACGAATCCGTGTGTGGAGGCACCGTGGTCAGCACCAAGATGAACGGTTTGTTGTCACACGTCCAGAAGACCTGGTGCCCCTCCACCTCCACCCCTACCGCACCATCTGCAGGAACTGTGTGAGGATGTTCAAGCTGCATGGGATGGATTATCACAGGACACCATCAGGAACCTCTACAGCTCCATACCGAGACGTCTGGCGTGTTGGGTTAGCAAACACGGCGGCCTGACGCCATACTGAGAGACAGACTTCTGTATGTGTAGCTCAATAAATATTGATCATATCAGTCTAAATATATCATCAGTTATTGATCCTGGTCTCCTTTATCTTCCTTCCCAACAGCACCGCACTCCCACACCTCCTTCTGGGTGCAGCTATGTGTTTGATGATGGGTGTAACTACAGCACCATTTAAGATGGAATGGAAAATTTGAATAAGGAATAATCATGAAGGAATGCTGCAGTAAAGATACAGTAACAAATCGGATTTACTGAGTTACTGTCCAACAGTATTTGCCCGTGGCTGATTCAGCAGACTCTTTCAGGTATCATTGACGTCAGCAAGCTCTCTGTGGAGACGTATTCTGCCTATAGGCTGGGCATTTAGCTAAGCTAACCGGCTCCGCTAATATCCAGCGACGGGCTTTAACCGTGGCTTTCTGCTTGGGTCAGAGCCATTGCAAAATGCCAGAATCCACAACCGTCAGCTTGATGGTAACGTAATGTAATGTTGGGGGAGAGGAGGGGGCAGCATGCATGTGCAGGTCCGAAGGTTTGTTGTGATCCGTAGAAAGGAAAACCTCAGACGTACCAAAACAAAGGAGAACCGTGGGAACCGAAGGTCCTAGAAATCCAAAAAACAAAGCACCGGTGACCAACATCCACACAGAGGCAGGGAAACGAGCCACGGCGTGAACACCAACTGAACAACTAGTGCAGTATTGCCCCACCCTTATGCGTTTAGCTTGGGCATAACTGAATTGGGGACTGTCTGGGGGGCCCTGAGGTCCAGTTTAAACACCTCTGAACTGGGGTCTTATTTAGATGGGGAGCCTGAGGATCGGTTTGAAGGCCTCTCAGCTAGGGGAGGAGTCTTCATACTGGTCCTCAGCCCCCCAGCCGCCCCACCTGAGAGTCCATATTTCAGCTATAACCCAACTTACAATGCATAAGGGTGGAGCAAAAATGTGGACTGTCTGGGGGCCCTGAGGTCCAGTTTAAACACCTCTGAACTAGGGTCTTATTTAGATGGGGGGCCTGAGGGTCGGTTTAAAGGCCTCTCAACTAGGGGAGGAGTCTTCATACTGGTCCTCAGCCCCCCAGCTGCCCCACCCTAGAGTCCATGTTTCAGCTATAACCCAACTTACAATGCATAAGGGTGGAGCAAAAATGTGGACTGTCTGGGGGCATCAGGACAGCTTCGAAGACCTCTGAACAAGGGGTCAAGAGGGGAGCCTGAGGTTCCGTTTGAAGGACTCTGAGCAAGTGTAGGGGGCTTTAAGCCAGTTCTCAGCCCCCTGCCCAGAGAGTGCACATTTCAGCTATAACCCAATATACAATGCATAAGGGTGGAGCAAAAATGTGGACTGTCTGGGGGGCCTCAGGACAGGTTCAAAGACCTTGGAACAAGGGGTCTGGCTCAGAGGGGAGCCTGAGGACCAATTTGAAGGACTCTGAGCAAGTATAGGGTGCTTTAAGCCAGTTCTCAGCCCCCAGCCCAGAGAGTGCACATTTCAGCTATAACCCAACGTACAGTACATAAGGGTGGAGCAAAAACTGTCACACAAAGTCAGAAACAACATGTTTGATCTGTTTGCTAGCACCATCCTACTTTACCTGTCCTCCACTAGGTGGTCCTTGAAGTGGTCCAGGCCTGAAATAGACATTTACATGGATGCTAAATGAAGAATTCATAAATGCGCTTGTTTCATTTTGACATGTTAAGTCAAATTACATTTACTTCCTTACTGTCCACCACTGTGTCCACACAAGCTCTGATATCTATATGATCTCCTCTCCAGGACTGAGCTTTCTGTATGCTCAGGCTCCGGCACTCCGGGTTCTTTTGTCAGCCCAGCGCATCTTCATGCATGCCCACGTGTGTTTCAGGACAGGATTTGTTCAGTAGCCCCTTTTTTACCTGTTGGGCGAAAGCATCGGAGTAGCCTTATGGGATAACATCACCAGATTTTGTCTGGACGTTAATAATCCTGTAACTGTAATTCTACTGTAGGGAATTGCGTGTAATTACCTTCGGATGGATCTAATTCCCACTAGGCAGAAGTGTTTTCCTTTTCCAGACATGTCCTGTCTGACATTGAATTCTTCTTGAACGTGTAATGTTGGACTCGAGGACGTACAATCCAAGAAATGGATTTCCATGAAGAACGAAATAGACACCGAGACGTTGGACCAAGTAGTTTAATCTATCAGGGTCCCTCTCCAGACGACACAGTTAGGAATTTTTAGTGGGTTGTAATTACAAGGTGCACAGCAAAACGAGTCATTTCCTTAAAAAGCATGGACGCTGTGAATGTATGGGAGCATCCTCTGAACAGTGAGGCTGTGATAAGGAAAGGAATCTCATATCTAGCTGATATATCTTGGAATTCTTGTTTTTGGATTATTGTAAACTCAATTTAAGATCATGCGACTCACTTCCAGACCTTTGTACTTTCACTGCACTGCTCGAAAAGTTACCCCGTTCCAAACAACGTACTTTACACACGACGTACCAGAATGTTACTCAGTAAGTGTGATGTGTTAGTGTACTGTAAGTAGTGTGTCGGTGTACAGTAACTCAGTAAGTGTAATGTGTTAGTGTACTGTAAGTAGTGTGTTGGTGTACGGTAACTCAGTAAGTGTAATGCGTTAGTGTGCTGTAAGTAGTGTGTTGGTGTACGGTAACTCAGTAAGTGTAATGCGTTAGTGTGCTATAAGTAGTGTGTTGGTGTACAGTAACTCAGTAAGTGTAATGTGTTAGTGTACTGTAAGTAGTGTGTCGGTGTACAGTAACTCAGTAAGTGTAATGTGTTAGTGTACTGTAAGTAGTGTGTTGGTGTACAGTAACTCAGTAAGTGTAATGTGTTAGTGTGCTGTAAATAGTGTTGGTGTACAGTAACTCAGTAAGTGTAATGTGTTAGTGTGCTGTAAGTAGCGTGTTGGTGTACGGTAACTCAGTAAGTGTAATGTGTTAGTGTGCTGTAAGTAGTGTCGGTGTACAGTAACTCAGTAAGTGTAATGTGTTAGTGTGCTGTAAGTAGTGTCGGTGTACAGTAACTCAGTAAGTGTAATGTGTTAGTGTACTGTAAGTAGCGTGTTGGTGTACGGTAACTCAGTAAGTGTAATGTGTTAGTGTGCTGTAAGTAATGTCGGTGTACAGTAACTCAGTAAGTGTAATGTGTTAGTGTGCTGTAAGTAGTGTGTTGGTGTACAGTAACTCGATAAGTGTAATGTGTTAGTGTACTGTAAGTAGTGTGTTGGTGTACGGTAACTCAGTAAGTGTAATGCGTTAGTGTACTGTAAGTAGTGTGTTGGTGTACGGTAACTCAGTAAGTGTAATGCGTTAGTGTACTGTAAGTAGCGTGTTGGTGTACGGTAACTCAGTAAGTGTAATGTGTTAGTGTACTGTAAGTAGTGTGTCGGTGTACGGTAACTCAGTAAGTGTAATGTGTTAGTGTACTGTAAGTAGTGTGTCGGTGTACGGTAACTCAGTAAGTGTAATGTGTTAGTGTACTGTAAGTAGTGTGTCGGTGTACGGTAACTCAGTAAGTGTAATGTGTTAGTGTACTGTAAGTAGTGTGTTGGTGTACGGTAACTCAGTAAGTGTAATGTGTTAGTGTACTGTAAGTAGTGTGTCGGTGTACGGTAACTCAGTAAGTGTAATGTGTTAGTGTGCTGTAAGTAGTGTGTCGGTGTACGGTAACTCAGTAAGTGTAATGTGTTAGTGTACTGTAAGTAGTGTGTCGGTGTACGGTAACTCAGTAAGTGTAATGTGTTAGTGTACTGTAAGTAGTGTGTCGGTGTACGGTAACTCAGTAAGTGTAATGTGTTAGTGTACTGTAAGTAGTGTGTTGGTGTACGGTAACTCAGTAAGTGTAATGTGTTAGTGTACTGTAAGTAGTGTGTCGGTGTACGGTAACTCAGTAAGTGTAATGCGTTAGTGTGCTGTAAGTAGTGTGTCGGTGTACGGTAACTCAGTAAGTGTAATGTGTTAGTGTGCTGTAAGTAGTGTGTCGGTGTACGGTAACTCAGTAAGTGTAATGTGTTAGTGTGCTGTAAGTAGCGTGTTGGTGTACGGTAACTCAGTAAGTGTAATGTGTTAGTGTACTGTAAGTAGCGTGTTGGTGTACTGTAAGTAGCGTGTTGGTGTACGGTAACTCAGTAAGTGTAATGCGTTAGTGTACTGTAAGTAGCGTGTTGGTGTACGGTAACTCAGTAAGTGTAATATGTTAGTGTGCTGTAAGTAGTGTGTTGGTGTACGGTAACTCAGTAAGTGTAATGTGTTAGTGTGCTGTAAGTAGTGTGTTGGTGTACAGTAACTCAGTAGGTGTGATGTGTTAGTGTGCTGTAAGTAGTGTGTTGGTGTACAGTAACTCAGTAGGTGTGATGTGTTAGTATATCCTATATCCATAGGACACAACACCACGCCACAGATGTTGAATTTTTTTCTTGTCCCCCGGTAATAGATACCTAGGCCTAAAATGTTCTGAAAATGCTAGTGGTCCTATAAATGTTGCTTATGTGTTCAGGACACAGATGTTCTAGGGAGTTCTCTATGTTCCAGAACATCATTCAGTGCTCAGTAGACTTGTAGTAGCTTCTAGAACTGTCCGGAATATTCTAGAACTTTGGAGAAGCTATAGAACCGTCTAGATCTGTCTGGGACTGTCCAGTAGTGTATATAGCAGTATAAACACAGGTGTGTTATGACAGCCATTTCAGCTGATGCTCCAGCTGAGTGAGTGGATAGTGAATACAGAGCTACAGGTCATTTAGAGTCATCAAGAGGCCGCCGCATCCGGCAGACACATTCTGCTCCGTCTGTGGACCAATTTATCAAGACCAGAGTGGAACAGCATCTCCCGAGATGTGCGAGGTCTACAAAGCGTACTTCTGTAGCCTGTCAGGGGTCCAGACAAACCGTGGACACCTCATTTCATGTGCAAGCACTGCAGGAGTAAAAGCAGAAGTTCCTTTAGACCTCCACTGGAGTAACAGTACTAAAGTACGTACCTTCAGATGTACTGAAGTATGGAGAGTAACAGTACTAAAGTATGTACCTTCAGATGTACTGAAGTATGGAGAGTAACAGGAGTATGGTTTATTACGGCTCTAATGTTCTATTATCATTTCTGGAACAGGACTCTTCATCAGCTCAGTGTAGGTGAAGAGACTCTAGTGTCTCTCAGTCCACCAGTCTCTAATAGAAGCTCATTCATTAGTCTGACACTGACGTCTATTCACATCATCATCAGCACAGAACCCTGAAGGAGAACAGGTTCCATTAGCTAGAACCAAGCTCTGTCCAATAACTACACCAACACGCTACTTGCAGTACACTAACACATTACACTTACTGAGTTACTGTACACCAACACACTACTTACAGTACACTAACGCATTACACTTACTGAGTTACTGTACACCAACACGCTACTTACAGCACACTAACGCATTACACTTACTGAGCTACTGTACACCGACACACTACTTACAGCACACTAACGCATTACACTTACTGAGTTACTGTACACCGACACACTACTTATAGTACACTAACACATTACACTAACTGAGCTACTGTACACCAACACACTACTTACAGCACACTAACACATTACACTTACTGAGATACTGAACACCGATATGCTACTTACAGCACACTAACGCATTAGACTTACTGAGTTACTGAACACCACTGTCCTAATGTATTCTGATTGTGAGTATGGGAGATCTACATTCTGTCTTTACTTACCGTGCTCTTATAAATGTTCAGTATCTCCTGGAGTATTAAGTGAATCAATGAAAACACGGAAGGAACTCCAGCTTGATCGTCTTTGCAGTTTCCAGAAATGCCTCAGAGGAATCGTGCACAAAATAGCATTAAGGTCCTGGAGGGGGCCGCAACGCTAATGCTCTGCAGGAAGTTGGAAGCAGACGTGCCTCATAAAACCCGGCTGTTGTCATGGAAACGTGACAATCATATCTCGGAGGCGGACTGTCACCTCCACTGAGCCGGGCTTGGTGCGGAATATGGTCCGGTTTAATCCTGCAACAATAGAACAGGAAACAACCGCACACGCTGGAGTGACAGCTAACCAGCACCATGCTAAACATTTCTCCCGTACAGAGCTGGGGGGCTAATACCCAGACCACCGCAGCCTGAAGACACAGCCAGTAACTCCCTCACACAGCCAGTAACCCCCTCACCCAGCCAGTAACCCCCTCACCCAGCCAGTAACTCCCTCACCCAGCCAGTAACCCCCTCACCCAGCCAGTAACCCCCTCACCCAGCCAGTAACCCCCTCACCCAGCCAGTAACTCCTTCAGCCAGCCAGTAACTCCCTCACCCAGCCAGTAACCCCCTCACCCAGCCAGTAACTCCCTCACACAGCCAGTAACCCCCTCACCCAGCCAGTAACCCCCTCACCCAGCCAGTAACTCCCTCACACAGCCAGTAACCCCCTCACCCAGCCAGTAACCCCCTCACCCAGCCAGTAACCCCCTCACCCAGCCAGTAACTCCTTCAGCCAGCCAGTAACTCCCTCACCCAGCCAGTAAGCCCCTCACCCAGCCAGTAACCCCCTCACCCAGCCAGTAACTCCCTCACCCAGCCAGTAACTCCCTCACCCAGCCAGTAACTCCCTCACCCAGCCAGTAACCCCCTCACCCAGCCAGTAACTCCCTCACCCAGCCAGTAACTCCCTCACCCAGCCAGTAACCCCCTCACCCAGCCAGTAACTCCTTCAGCCAGCCAGTAACTCCCTCACCCAGCCAGTAACCCCCTCACCCAGCCAGTAACTCCCTCACCCAGCCAGTAACTCCCTCACCCAGCCAGTAACTCCCTCACCCAGCCAGTAACTCCCTCACCCAGCCAGTAACTCCCTCACCCAGCCAGTAACTCCCTCACCCAGCCAGTAACTCCCTCACACAGCCAGTAACTCCCTCACCCAGCCAGTAACTCCCTCACCCAGCCAGTAACTCCCTCACCCAGCCAGTAACTCCCTCACCCAGCCAGTAACCCCCTCACCCAGCCATTAACCCTCACCCAGCCAGTAACCCCCTCACCCAGCCAGTAACTCCCTCACCCAGCCAGTAACTCCCTCACCCAGCCAGTAACCCCCTCACCCAGCCAGTAACTCCCTCACCCAGCCAGTAACCCCCTCACCCAGCCAGTAACTCCCTCACCCAGCCAGTAACCCCCTCACCCAGCCAGTAACCCCCTCACCCAGCCAGTAACTCCCTCACCCAGCCAGTAACTCCCTCACCCAGCCAGTAACTCCCTCACCCAGCCAGTAACCCCCTCACCCAGCCAGTAACTCCCTCACCCAGCCAGTAACCCCCTCACCCAGCCAGTAACTCCCTCACCCAGCCAGTAACTCCCTCACCCAGCCAGTAACCCCCTCACCCAGCCAGTAACTCCCTCACCCAGCCAGTAACTCCCTCACCCAGCCAGTAACCCCCTCACCCAGCCAGCCTCTTTTTCTCTCATCCCCATTCTCTCTATCTCTCTTTTACAGTCTCTCTCGTTCCCCTCTCTCTCTGTTTCTCTCACTGTCTCTCTCTCTTATTCCGATTCTCTGTCTCTCTTTTACTCTATCTCTCTCTCTCTCTCTCTCTCTCTCTCTCTCTCTCTCTCTCTCTATATATATATATATATATATATATATATATCTCTCAGTGTCTCTCTCACTGTCTCTCTCTCTTATCCTCATTCTCTCTGTCTCTCTCTCACGGTATCTCTCTCTTACAGTCTCTTTCAGTGTCTCTCTCTCTCTCTCTCTCTCTATCTCTCTCTTTCACTGTCTCTGTCTCTTATTCCAATTCTCTGTCTCTCTCTTACTGTATCTCTCTCTCTCTCTCTCTCTCTCTCTCTCTCTCTCTCTCTCTCTCTCTCTCTCTCTCTCTCTCTTTCACTCTGTCTCACTATTTCTCTCTTTCTCTCTGCTCCCCTCTCTTTCTCTATGTCTGTCTCTTTCTCTATGCCCCCTCTCTTTCTCTCTGCCACCTTTCTTTCTCCGTATATCTCTCTTTTCCTCTGCTCCCCTCTCTTTCTCTCTGCTCCCCTCTCTTTCTCTCTGCTCCCCTCTCTTTCCCTCTGCTCCCCTCTTTCTCTCTGCCCCCTCTCTTTCCCTCTGCTCCCCTCTCTTTCTCTCTGCTCCCCTCTTTCCCTCTGCTCCCCTCTCTTTCTCTCTGCTACCCTCTCTTTCTCTCTGCTCCCCTCTCTTTCTCTCTGCTCCCCTCTCTTTCCCTCTGCTCCCCTCTTTCTCTCTGCCCCCTCTCTTTCCCTCTGCTCCCCTCTCTTTCTCTCTGCTCCCCTCTTTCCCTCTGCTCCCCTCTCTTTCTCTCTGCTACCCTCTCTTTCTCTCTGCTCCCCTCTCTTTCTCTCTGCTCCCCCCTCTTTCTCTCTGCTCCCCTCTCTTTCTCTCTGCTCCCCCCTCTTTCCCTCTGCTCCCCTCTCTTTCTCTCTGCTACCCTCTCTTTCTCTCTGCTCCCCTCCCTTTCTCTCTGCCCCCTCTCTTTCTCTCTGCCCCCTCTTTTTCTCCCTGCTCCCCTCTCTTTCTCTCTGCTCCCCTCTCTTTCTCTCTGCTCCCCTCTCTTTCTCTATGCCCGCTCTCTTTCTCTCTGTTTCTCTCTTTCTCTATGCCCCCTCTTTTTCTCTCGGCTACCGTTTCTTTCTCTCTGCTTCCCTCTTTTTCTCTCGGCCCACTCTTTTTCTCCCTGCTCCCCTCTCTTTCTTTCTGCTCCCCTCTCTTTTTCTCTGCCCCCTCTCTTTCTCTCGTCCACCCTTTCTTTCTCTCTGCCCCCTCTCTTTCTCTCTGCCCCCTCTTTTTCTCTCTGCTCCCCTCTCTTTCTCTTTGCTCCCCTCTCTTTCTCTCTGCTCCCCTCTCTTTCTCTTTGCTCCCCTCTCTTTCTCTCTGCCCCATCTCTCCTTTTCTCTGCCCTCTCTCTTTCTCTCTGTCCTCTCTCTTTTTCTCCCTGCTACCCTCTCTTTCTCTCTGCTCCCCTCCCTTTCTCTCTGCCCCCTCTCTTTCTCTCTGCCCCCTCTTTTTCTCCCTGCTCCCCTCTCTTTCTCTCTGCTCCCCTCTCTTTCTCTTTGCTCCCCTCTCTTTCTCTCTGCCCCATCTCTCCTTTTCTCTGCCCTCTCTCTTTCTCTCCGTCCTCTCTCTTTTTCTCCACCCTCTCTCTTTCTCTCTGCTTCCCCTCTCTTTCTCTCTGCTCCCCTCTCTTTCTCCCTATATCTCTCATTCTCTCTGCCCCATCTCTCTTCTCTCTACCCCCTTTCCTTCTCTTTCTTTCTCCCCCCTCTCTCATATTCACACTCTCTCTCCCTCTCCCTCCTCCCGTCTACCCCCCGCCCCCCCTCGTCCTTTCCGTTCTGTTCTCCTCCTCTGTTTGTCCTGGGAGAGTCTCCAGCATGGCTGCAGTATTAATGGAGTAGTCTCCTCAGCTCAATTAACCCGCGCTCTCAGAGTTCACGCCAAGCTTTTCTGTAATCTGGGTCAAACGGAGGCACCTTGTTCCGCACGCTGTAGCTGCTGCACACGCTGCTTTTGTTTGGCCCTGTGCTGAACCCTCCGAAGCGTCCGTCCAGGTCTCCACGCAGTCAGGGTGCTCTTGCAGGTGTGTTGGGTGATGGATAGCGGCTGATGTGTGAGTTGTTTTCGTGTCGCTTCTGTGGATAACTCTGACAGTGACGGTGCGTGCGTGTGTGTTTCCTGTCTCCCTGACAGATAAAGTTCGACAGTGATGGCGTGTGTGTCTGCTGCGAGCTCCAGCCCCAGAGCTCCAGCTGCAACAACCTGGGAGAAATGCTCAAGCTGAACACGCTGAGGGACTGCAACACCATCCGCCTGCGTCTGAAGGTGCATATGTAAGACAGAGAAAGAGAGAGAGAGAGAGAGAGTGAGCGTGCAAGCACATGCATTTGTGAATCCCTGAACATATATATATATATATATATATATATACACCAACAGTTATATACATACCCAGAAGGAGGTGTGGGAGTGCGGTGGTGTTGGGAAGGAAGATAAAGGTCACCAGGATCAATAACTGATAATTAATTTGAGCTACACATACAGAAGTCTGTCTCTCAGTATGGTGTTGGGCCGCCTTGTTTGCTAACCCAACATGCCAGACGTCTCGGTATGGAGCTGCAGAGGTTCCTAATGGTGTCCTGTGATAATCCATCCCATGCAGCTTGAATATCCTCACACAGTTCCTGCAGATGGTGCGGTAGGGGTGGAGGGGTGCGAGTTGGCGAGACTCGTCAGTGAGGATGATCCGCTTCTATTCCGAG
This sequence comes from Prochilodus magdalenae, assembly GCA_024036415.1. Classification (NCBI taxonomy): domain Eukaryota; kingdom Metazoa; phylum Chordata; class Actinopteri; order Characiformes; family Prochilodontidae; genus Prochilodus; species Prochilodus magdalenae. The sequence continues at coordinate 35,774 of JAMWET010006951.1, read as the reverse complement.
TGGTGTTAAGGACAGTCGTTGTAACGGCCTGTGTGCATGTAGTCGTACGTTGTGGGCCACCGGTCGCTGAATGTCCGCAGTCGTGGCTGTTGGGTCAGTAAGGTACAGTGCTAAGGCCTGTCTTCGCTAACATCACACAGAGCGTGAGACATGTCCATGTCTCTCAATGTCAAACAGACGGCGGCTGGGAGAGAGGGCGGAGTGCCCACGTCTCTCATGCCAATAAAAGCTGTCAGCATCAGCAGGAGGTGAATGTCATCCGCAGGAGAGGCAAGGGAACGTCGACACCCAGGAGAGGCATTAGGACCGTCCTGAGCTCCATCTCCTGAGCCCCACCTTGTGTTCTGCGGTGCGGCCTTATCCTGGTGGCTGAGCTGCAGAGCAGGGGTGGTGACTGGGAGGCGGAGCAGGGAACTCTGTGATAGCCAGCTGATCCTGGTTAGGCTTTGGCAGCGTGGGCACTGTTCAGACAGAGCTGAGAGGGCTAGCTGCTTCTCAGTGAACACAAGGTGTTGGGTATATTACTCGTTACAGTGTGTGATGTCTTCAAAAGGGAATCTCTGGGCATGCGGGGCACTACGGGTGGTTTATCATGACCTTTGACCCCTCAGATGCTAGACATAATTTGTCCAGAAACAATGGAGACCTCTCGGGACTCATGAGTCTCATGAGTCAGCCTTTCAGACTGTATATGGAAATGATGGATGTCATGTTGTAACACCACATATAGGGGGAGCTGTGGAATTCCAAAATCCAAAACCAAATCCTTGATGTCCTTTATGACCGCTCACTGGGAAGTTCTGATAGGTGTCTATTTTTGGTCATTTTATTGTTTTGTTTTTCATCTGTCTTATTTTGACAATGTTTGCTGGTTATTCCAATGGAGGGGACTCTTATTTTGAATATAAACCCTGATTTGGAAACAGGAAGGGGAAGTGTGGCAGCCATTTTTGATGGAGGGTCAAGTTTGGGGAAGACAGGCCAGGTGGATCATTGCTGTACAAGCCCTAACAAATGGATTCCTCTTGATTTAGGGAGATACCTCAAGGAACTGGGTGAACTGGGTGAGCTCATTCCTGTTTTTTTTTTTTTGTTTTTTTTTTCTTGTTTTTCTTTTTTTTGTTTTTGATATTGTTTGGCCCTGTTTTGATTTTTGAGTATTTTTGAGAGCATTGTTTTTTTATTTTTTTGAATTCATTAAAAACTCTCTATGGACGTTATTCCACCTACTAGACTTCCGCAACCAATATTATACTCTACTGCTGTCAGTGTTTTGCTTGGTGTCTGGGAAATATTGAATTAACTGTAACTGGTTCTAGCTCTGTGGTATTCTGGTGTTCACGATTTCTCTCACCAAATTTAGTTTCTAATTTTTTAGTAACGGCTGAGTTGGTCAGATCGTTACAATGTTCTGCAAGCCCAAGAAGGTGAAGACCATCCAGATTATTAATACTCTAAAGTTTAAGTCTGATCGACACACTGGTTTCTTAGGAACCCCAGTAAGAAGGACAGTACAGTCAATTTAGGGAACATGCTGGAAACAATCCAAATTAGAGGGAAAGTCTGGTGAGAACCGATGTTCCTATAAAGTGACTTAAAATAAGTTACTTATAACCATCTCAAAATGAGAACGTTCCTATCACTTAGATGTACGATCAGTTTTAATAGGCTGGCTGTAGTTTGAATAGCCAAAGTGGCAGTTTAGTACGAGCTGTTCATGGTTCTGTGTTGTTTAAACCAGCCTCTGTGTACATAACTGAATGCCTGGGTGAGTGATGGATGCTCCTCCCGGATAAAGGGGCGTCTGGATACTTCAGGACGTATAGTATATCAGTACCACATGCGTGTACCTGCCTGTAAGTGTCAATGATACATCGCCCAGTACTAGCCAGAATGTTAGAAGGAGGGTTCTGTCTGGAGCATGTGGTGATGCTGACACCACAAAGGCACCAGCTCATAAAAATGCAGGGGCAGGCTTTTCTCGCTCCTGTGGAAGCATGTGCTGACCTTTAACCCCCATGTTTGTGCTAGTGTCAGGCAGTGGTGGGGAGACTTACAACAGTGGGAACTGGCCTGGACTGAGCAGAGAAGCAGACATGAAGGGAAACGGTCAGATGTGCAGCTGGAAGAGTGCTGAATGTCAGAAAAAGATGGAGGAGATGGAGAACCGGAAGAGATGGAGTGTGGGGTGGGTGGGGGTTGTGTATGATGCACAGTAGACATTATGGCAGGACATTATTGCGTTATTGGAAGGAGAGTCCACATTTCGGTCGGCAGAGTTCAGTGGTGGAGATGTAGAGGATGTCATTCAGGGTGGTGTGGTGTGAAAGGTGCCTTGCAGAGAAACCAGTTCTGGTTCCTTCGCAGTGCCGGTCATGAGGTCTACAGTGCAAACGCCTTGGTTTTTTTCTATCACTGTCCAAAAAACCCCCAAGCATCTCCAAAATGGCATTTTTACAGTAGAGGCCCAAAACCCAATTCAACATTAATGGAAGTCTATGGAACCAGACATTTTCGGTTGCTCCATTCGTCATATAATACTCCCACGGTGTAAACGGCAGCTGCTGTGATCACATGATGCATAAAAGTAAAAATTTCCAAAAATGAAGATGCATTCTTATCTTGGGACAGTGACAACTCGCTATCCCAAGTAACCCTACACGTATCTTCTGAGCCAGCGATGTGGGGTCGACAGTGTCATAATAAACCACTGTTAAAATAAACCCCACTGAATTTATTTTAAACAACGGCTTTTAAGTCAAAACTTGATCTCCAAACAATCATAAAATGAGGTCTCAGCCGTCAGACATGGAGTGTAAACGCTGTGAGGCCGCTTTTAGAAACGCCAGAGGCTTCGTACGCCTGGGCTCTTATTCTACAGTATGTGTGTGCACGGCTACTGTTGGTGTAAAACTGATAGCTGTATGGAATGAGTGATGATGAATACCACACTGCTTCAGCTATATACAGCCATATATGGTGAAGAACGTCCCTGTGAAAGCCGGCGGGAGCCAGGCTGAACTCGTGTGTCGCATCTGAAACTGTAGTCCTATTCAAATACAGCTGTGTGTGCGTCGCTTCCGCTTTGAACAGTGACATCATGGTCAGTAAACTCTACTCATATCGAGCTGCTGTATCCTAAAATTATCATTTTGAGATGATTTGACTGAAAATGGTAACTTGTAACTTACCTTTAAGGGATTCCAGTGTCACGCTTCCAGGTATCCCCACTGCCTCCGATCTCCTGGACTCCATCTCCTGGGAGGCAGCAGGAAAACCCAGAAGCATGGCATCAGGAAAGTGGATGAGGATGGTGTGATCACTGGCATCCAAAGCTAAGCTGTACTGAGACCCATAATATCAAAATCATAAAACTTAACGTTACCCGCATCTGCGTTCTACCACTAGGGTGTTCTCCGTATGCACAGTCAGGGCTAGGTCAAAACATCCAAACGTCCTCAAGCAGGACAGGAAAAGTGTCCGTTCCAGATGAACACGTGACGTTTCTACCTGAAGCTTCATACACACAGTTGGAAATTGAGATTCCCGTTTCCTGTTGCTGCCGTGAAGCTTAACTAGAGCGGTGTATCACTCAGTTCCCTTATCCAACTGAAGCTTAACACGTCTATTAACACCTTACTGGATTACTGTGTAGTCCGGAAGGGTTTGGAGAATCAATGGAGTGCATGCTCAGAAGAACCGGTGTCGGCAGTGACCGGAACCAGGCAACGTTCCTAACCCAGGACTGGCTGATTCTGGCGGTTCTGTGCAACGGTTTCAGGAGCTCAGTAACGGTCAGCTAAGCCCACGGCCGTTGCATCTGAATGCTGCGTGTCCGTCCGTGCGTTTGGCCGACCGTAGGTGAGTCAGGGTTAACCTCCGTCTTCATTCCGATCCAGATTCGATGTGCTGAATAGGATCTAATGTCTCCTCTGCAGTATTAATGCCTCCCTCTGTTTCATTATGGATGCTATTTATTAGCTGAACACTAGTAAAGCTGCGCTGCTCGAAAATCCAGTAATCCAAACAGCCGAGAGTATTACAGCCTTGTCAGAGAAGACACATCCGTCAATTTCAGCTGCATATATAATAGATAATTCCCTGTATCGCGATTGATTCGGGTCCGGGCAACTTTCCTTTTGTGCACAGCACGAGCTGGATAATCTGCACTGTTTCTAAAGCAGCAGGCTGTTAAATCTCTTCCTCAGATAAGCATGCAGGGATAAAAGGAATAATCAAACTAAATTATTTCTGTGAACTCGGAAAAGTGTAGCCGAGCATCAGAAATTCACCTGCCCTGGCATCATCACACAACAGCAGACGGAGGAATGGTGGACGAGCAGGTGACTGTAAACTGGATGTAGTGTGGCAGATGCATGCTACACACCAGATTCACCATGCTGTCCAGAGCTGATGGTGGTGGCAACACCTTTATTCGTTCGGGGTCTATTGACGCATGTTTTACTGCCCATATAAGTGTCCTGTGCTCGCACGTTGTTTACATTGATGGTAGCCCCACACCTGAACCACTTTGGTGGACCCCAATAAGAGGTCAGTATAAGTCCCCTCTGTAAAGTTCTAGGCAAGTTCTAATTATGTGGAATTGGGTTCTTTGGTAGATGGTGCAGTAAATATCAACCACAGTGCCTATACATGTGGTTATGATGTCATCACAGGATGAACCCTGGGCGATGGGAGGCAGCAGGAAAGCCCGGAGGTGTTACATCAGGAAAGTGGATGAGGATGTTGTGATCACTGGTATCCAAAGCTAAGCTGTACTGAGATCCGTAATATCAAAATCATAAAGTTTACCTGCAGCTGTGTTCTACCGCTAGAGCGTTCTCCATATGCACAGTCAGGGCTAGGTCAAAACATTCAAACGTCCTCACGCAGGACAGGAAAAGTGTCCGTTCCAGATGAACACGTGATGGTTGGTTGGTGTAGCTCAGTGGATAACACCACTACCCGCCAAGTAGCCACCACCACATGTGGGAGACTGGGGTTCGAATCCCGGTCCGGGTGATGCTGTGCTACACCAATAAGAGTCCTTGGGCAAGACTCCTAACACTACACTGGCCTCCCTGTAATATGATTAACCTTGTAAGTCGTTCTGGATAAGAGCGCCAGCTAAATGCCAGAAGTGTAAATGTTTCTCCCGGAAGCTTCATACACACAGTTGGAAACTGAGATTCCCGTTTCCTGTTATCTAAGCTCCTGTTATCAGGCTTTGCTTTTTGGTCGTTAGTTTAACATTGCCATCCCTGTATTCCCAGATGACAAGTCCCATGTTCACAGGGCTGCGAATGTGACCGATTGGCAGGATGAACATTGAGGCCCTCACAATCCCCACATCCTAACTGGAACGACCAGTAAAATGCCCGGGAGGCCATCCACCAAATCTGGCCCAACTGACCAACTCTTTAATCCAAGAGTGTCTGAACATTGATGTGGCCTACACCCAGGAACTTGTCTAGTCCGTGCAGTACATAAAAGGAGTGTGGGCGTGGCCAAAGACCATAGTGTGAAGGAAGTAGCTGTATCTGCAGGTGTATGGAAGCGTACGGTCATACGGGTCTACCAGCAGTGGGAAAATCCCAGTCTACTGGGAATTCTCCTCAGAACTGTGCCAGGGAAGGCATCCACCCAATCTGACCCAACCACATAACCAAAGAGAAACGAAAAGGCTGCCCTCCAAAGTCCTTGTATCTAGGAAGTCTGACATCCGTGTGTTTATTCGTATTACAGGTAGGCCAATGTAGTGTTGGGAGTCTTGCCCCAGGACTCTTATTGGTGTAGCTCAGCGTTTGATACCTAGACTGGAATTCGACCCGCTGTCTCCCACATGGGGTGACAGCTCATTGGCTAGTAGAGGTGTTATCCATTGTGGCACACCAACAATCACTACTGTATAGACCAAACAGGTGTATACCACCCCCTTAGCAGCGTCACTAACTATCCACAGGTATAATGCATCATCCTGAGCTCTGTTGGTGACATTGGTAAGGTGGTGGTATATGTAGCAAACCGTTTGTGTAGCTTATCTGTGAGTCCAATAAATACAGTACTGCATATGCTATAGACCCCTGCCCATGCCTATAGACCCCTGACCTCGAGCAGCACATGGGAACCTGAATTCTGCCTGCACATAACTCATCTACACTTCTAAACACTGCACATGCTCCATACGACCCCTGAGGGCCCAAATACAATATTAATTTTACACACAGTTGCTCTGGCTGCTTGGTCACGCACGGATACTAATGCCTCTCCTCATGGTTTCGCCTTCAGCCACACATTTAGCCAATCAGTATGTAAAGAATCAGAGGGTAGTTAATGATCTAGTGGCGTACACAGCGAAGGAGCTGTAACCCTGGCCATGCACTCTGCTAACCCCTTACTTCCTGTAGGCCGGTCAGCTCAGGGGCGAGAGGGAGAGCACATATATACTCTTAACACTTAACACCTTCAAGCTAGTGCTGCAGCATGACCTCAGCGTGACTTCTCATCTTAATATGCAAGTGCCGAACATCTCGGAGGAATATTCTCCGCTCGCACATCTGTAAGACAGATGTAGGTATTCACCCACTCAGGAATACACAAATTACCGACCCCCCCATAGGGTTACATCTGAAACATAGAGACATGCATACACATGCAGTACGGAGCTAATCTCATAAACCATCCTTCGTTGATTCCATTTTCTTTGTTCATTTTTGATGAGGTGTTTCTAAGGAAATGTGGGACTGACAGTATGGGTGTGCAGTGCTGTTGGGAAGGAAGATAAAGGTGACCAGGATCAATAACTGATGATGAATTTAGACTGATATGATCAATATTTATTGAGCTACACATACAGAAGACTGTCTCTCAGTATGGTGTCGGGCCGCCATGTTTGCTAACCCAACACGCCAGACGTCTCGGTATGGAGCTGTAGAGGTTCCTAATGGTGTCCTGTGATAATCCATCCCATGCAGCTTGAATATCCTCACACAGTTCCTGCAGATGGTGCGGTAGGGCTGGAGGGGTGCGAGTTGGTGAGACTCGTCAGTGAAGATGATCCGCTTCCATTCCGAGTCGCCCTGTGACAGTCTGCCCCAACACCATTACAGTCTTCGGTGGCGTTCACGTGGTGTTAAGGACAGTCGTTGTAACGGCCTGCGTGCACGTAGTCGTACGTTGTGGGCCACCGGTCGCTGAATGTCCGCTGTTGGGTCAGTAAGGTACAATGCTAAGGCCTGTCTTTGCTAACGTCACACAGAGCGTGAGACATGTCCATGTCTCTCAATGTCAAACAGACGGCGGCTGGGAGAGAGGGCGTGGAGGTGGGGGTAGGGGTGGAGGTGGAGGGACACCAGGTCTTTTGGACGTGTGACAACAAACTGTTCATCTTGGTGCTGACCACGGTGCCTCCACACACGGATTCGTTGGGCATCTCCACCAAGACTAAAGCGGGACTCGTCACTGAAGATGACCCGCTGCCATTCTGAGTCACTCCATGACAGTCTGGTACGACACCACTGCAGTCTTTGGTGACGGTGACGTGGTGTTAAGGACAGTCGTGGTAACGATCTATGTGCATGTAGTCCTGCGTGGTGCAGCTGTCTGCCAGTGGTGCTGGCACTAACCGGATGACTCATGGAGGACACCACTGCTCACTGAATAGCTACGTTCATGGTTGTTGGGTCAGTCAGGTACAAAGATAAGGCCCATCCTTGCCTATGCACATGGGCACCCGCGCGTGAAACTTGGATCATTTGCCCGTCTCATGATGTGAAACCTACCCACCAAGTTTCAGTCCTGTGGGCTGATTCGTTCTGGGTGCAGCTATATGTGCGAATGACGTCCTGTTATTTGAATGAAGTCAATTCACTGTGTTAGGTAGAAGATGACCTAGGTGTTCATGTGTGGAGCACCTGGACGAAGGACATGGCTTATCTCCTCCTTCTATTACAAACAGGCCATCTAAAGTCCATCGGATACCGTTGCTAACGGCACAATAGCGATTCGCCATATGCGCTACATGGGCATATTTGCTTGTGGCATGTGCGCCGCTTGCAGTTTAATATCACGGCATTGCTTTACATGGACATATAGCATTAAGAGTGTGACGGGAAATTATTTCATGGCTCCGTTCTCTCACGCACACACACACTTTATGTTCCCCACCAGGGATTTCTCTATTTTCTGACTGTATTAGGTTTGACATTTAGCGAGTGCATGGCCCATTTAGTGGAGTGGGAATTACACGCTGCTCTTAAGAGCTGCAGCCCTATTGGAAATGTCTCTGTGCGTTTTTCCATCGCCAGTCTCGGCAAAATAATATGCAGATGAGGCTCAGTGATCATTAGCTATGCAGCCCTAATTAGTACTCGCGCTTGCTTCCCTTTCGTGGTGTCTGAGCGCTTTAGCCACGCTCGCGCTGACGACGGCTTCTTTGGCACTGAGCGGTGGCACCGGGACCGGAGGCCTTTCTACAGTCAACATGTTTCGAATTGTTGGTGCTGTTTACGATGGCTGGTAATGTGCATGGTCATAGAGGTGAAGGATCTACACTGTCCGTTGTATAGGCCTCTTCCATGGACATATGAGGCCTCTGTATGGGACGGTGTAGGTAACACTGAAATAGAAGACAATAGAAGCTCACCTGGTGTGTTTAAGGTGGTAGTAACCTCAGGCTCCTGCAGAGGGCGCTGCACCAGGATAATAGGGCAATGCAGGGTGTGAGTGACGGGATCCATAGATTGAGGAGAGGTGCTACAGTGCGGGGAATGTCTCGTTCCATGTGTGGAAAACGCTCCAGAGCAGATGTTAATGATGGGCTAAAAGGAGGGACTGCATGTGGGCGTGGCCAAAGACCATAGTGTGAAGGAAGTAGCTGAATCTGCAGGTGTATGGTAGCGTACGGTCATACGGGTCTACCAGCAGTGGATAAAATCCCAGCCTACAGGGAATTCTCCTCGGAATTGTGCCAGGGAAGGCATCCACCAAATTTGGCCCAACTGCCAATTCTTCGATACAAGAGTGTCGGAACACTGATGTGGCTACATCCAGAAACTTGTCCGGTCCATGCCAAATCGGGTCACAGCTGTCATGTGATCCTGGAGGTAGTACTCGCTATTAATGCCTCCCAGTCAGAGTGTAATGTGGTGTTATCTGTATTCATACGCAGCCAAAACGTCGTGGCCCAATAGGCAGTTGGTCCAGCTCTGACTTTACAAGTCCTGTGAAGGTGCCCTGTGGCATCAGGCACCAAAACATTAGCAGCAAATCCTTTAAGTCCTGCGAGTTGTGAGGTGGAGCCCCTGCAGATTGGACTTGTTGTTCTAACTTATCCCACAAATGCTCAATCAGTTTGAGAGATCTGGAGAACTTGGAGGTCAAGGTAACACCGTAAACCATTTCCGGCTAATCTGTGTGGCAGGGTGCATCATTCCGCTGCCACTGGGGAATATCACTGGCATGGAGGAGTGCTCCTGGACTGCCACAATGTTTGGATAGGTGGCGCTTGTGAAAATGGTGGTGCGTGTTTCCCAGCAGAACACTGCTTAGAGCAGCATATTCCCTTAGTGTGTCCCAGTGCTATTCACATGTACCCACTACCCACGTCATATGGGTAATGGGTCTAATGGGACCAGACAACCTTCCTCCATCTCTCCAAGGTCCAGTTCCGGTGGTTGTGTTTGATGTGTATAGTGATATTTCCTTCTGTAACCACCAAATTTGATTGGTTACCCGTGCGAGAGTAGCTCTACTGTAGGCTTGGATGGAACAGCCTTTGTTTATTGTACATGGATGAGCCTTGAGCACCCAGCACCCTCGGTTAGGACGTTTGCCAGTGGGTACAGCTTTGCCCTTTCAGAGATGCTTTGGCCACAAGTACCAACTTCCAGACCTTGAGCTACACCATTGTTACCAAATGGTCTACGTTGTTCGCCTCATCTGTAAGTGGTCATAATGCTTTGGCTCATCAGGTTCCCGGACAAGAAACGAGTCTCCTCTGGGATGTTCTAGGGGTGCTCTAATTATGTGGAAATGGGTTCTTTGGTTGAGGTGACAGTAAAGTGGAACCACAGTTCCTACACTGACCAGCTGGACAACCAGGTTTTGCCTTTTACCCATCATCTTCCTGAGGAACATAGCATTCCTTTCCCGGTATTCCAGGATGACAAATCTGGTCCGCAGATGAGACCATTCAGGAGCATTCACACATCTGGACTGCCCAGTGAAATCCCCAAATTAGTCCTCTTGAACATCTGTGGGACCACCTGGAACAACCAGTAAAACACCAGGGAAGGCTTCCACCAAATCTGGCCCAACTGACCAACCAGGTCTTTGATGCCAGAGTGTCTGAACATTGCTGTGGCCTACATCCAGAAACTTGTCCAGTCCGTGTCCAGTCCAGTCACAGCTGTTATTGGTGTTGGTGGAGGTGTTACATGGTATTAGGTACGTTTCAGTCACAGGGGACTCATATTCTACATATACGACATTTGGCAGACCCTCCTGATCGTTCTTTAGGGAGGTGGGCTTAAGTAGTGTTGGGAGTCTTGCTCAGACAGGAGCAGGAGCCCTGCTCTCCAGCGTGGGGTGTTTATTTGGTTAAATAATTGCAATCAGTGTTAAAAACACGGAGGAAAGCCAAGAAAGCTGAGGAGCGAGCTCCGGCCCTCGCCGCACACCGACTTCTCTGGAGGAAAATCAAGGAATCAGAGAAGTTAATTAGTCATCAAACTTCGCAGCGCCCCAAGTGAGTCAGAAGCTTGTGGCGTGGTTCTATGTGGTCTGCCGGGTGTGGAGTAATTGTGTGGTTTGATGTTAATGGCTTGGACGGAGAGGAGATGGAGCCAGAAGCGACAGCTTTGCCCCCTGTTTGACCTCGCCGGTTTGCATGCTATCACACACACTCACCTCCGCCCACCAAGTCCCGGCTCTCCACGGGGGCTTTGCTGCAGTATGGCTGTGTCATCACAAATCCAGGATCGTGATCGGCAGCGTACTTGCAGTTTTCGGATTGGTAACGGGAGTGTAGGAAATCTAATCGTGGGCTGGAATTTGGGGAACCAGCTATGGGACCACCGGTTTGATTCCCAGAACACGACTGAAGTGCCCTTGAGCAGGGCATGTGACCCCTAACTGCTCCCTGGGCACCATAGGTAGGGCTGCTCATGGCTCCAGGCAAGTGTGCTCACTGCTGCCTAGTGTGTGTGTGGGTGGTTCACTGCACTGATAATGATGAATTAAAATTAAAAAATTAAATTAAATTATTAACTTTATTTAATTGTATTTAATTTTGTTTATTTTTTTATTTTATGTAAATTAAATCAAATTATTTTATTTTATTTATTTTATGTAAATTAAACAAAATTATTATTTTATTTTATTTTATTTTATTTTAAATTTAACTGAATTAAAAAAATCACACCCTATTGAGTCAGTTAAGCCCTCTTTACATATTCTACAGATATACAGAGTAAGGAAATGTCATTGTCGCTTTGATTGCCTTCTTGCTGACCTCAGCTGGCATGCTGTGACCACGGCGTGCTCTGCTAATGCTTGTGCCTGGGTGTCGTTCCATGAGTGAGTAATATACAATCATCTCTGAGCCCTGATGTCATGGAGAACAGGCACAGCTCTGTACTGGACAGGGTCAGTAGACGGATTCCTCGGCGTACCGCTGTTAAATATGACAACAATGACAGCGAGCTGCTATACGACATTATCACCATCATAAAATTTTATACCTGTTCACGGTCACTTAGGTCAAACAGTTCGTCTGTCTTCTGCCCTATTCATCATCAGTCGAGTCCAAAGGTCAGGCGCTAGTGCTGGTGCTGTGGTGGAGTTATCATACATGCACAACTGTAAATACCTGGCTCCTCCTGTTCCTGTGTGAGGCTCTCAGAATAGCCTGTGTTTTTATTGGCATGGCGGTAAATGGAAGGTGCCGTAATGGCCGCTGCTCAGGCCTACGTAATGACCCAGAGCCCACATCACCACACCTGCTCTCTAAAGCTCGTCGGCCGTTAAAAGGCAGCGGCGTGTGTCGAGATGACCGGCTCGTTTTTCCCCTAAGTGCTCATTAAGAAGTGCGGTACCTTGAAAGATCCGTCATCATAAAGGTAGCGAGGGACATGTCTGTGTTATCGTGTCAGATGAGGCGTTGGAGGACTGCTGGCGTCCTGGCGGGGACAGTAGCTTCTTGTTTTCGCTGGGTAAGAAAGTCGACCCTGTTAAACTGCAGGCTTAGTATTGTTATAACATGTTATTACATAGTAACTAACGCTCAAGGCCCTCAGTGAGGGATTAAGGATGTCAGGAAGCTACAGCGAACTTGCCTGTTATGGTTAGTCCTTATGTATTTCATAGAATCGTCATGCTGGATGTAGTTATCGTCGCTGTCCAAAGAAAAACTCGTATCTTCATTTTTTTGTTGATTTTTACTTTTATGCCTCATTTGATCACATGAGCTGCTGTTTACACTGGGTGTGAATTTCATGAAGAATGGACCGACAGTAATGGCCCAAAACTGCTTGGAAAGACGTCTGGTTCCATTGACCTCCATTCAAATGAAATGAGGTTTCTGGCCTCTCCTGTAAAGTTGCCGTTTTGGAGATACCTGTTGTGGAATGTCTCCAATCCTAGCACAGGAAAGCTATTTCACTTCCAGCCTCTATTCAATAAGCTGCCCCATTCCTTCCCTGGCGCAATTCCGAGGAGAGTTTCCTGTAGACTGGGATTGTAGCCACTGCTGGTAGACCCGTGTGACCCGTATACACCTTCAGATCCAGCTACTTCCGCATATATAGCCCCATAATCCTCGTGCAGCGCCATCTGCAGGAGCCTCAAGTTACTACCACCTTAAACACACAAAGTTACTGATTTACGGTCTGGTGAGCTTACCTTACATGGCCACTTTATTGGAAACACCTTGTAGATTTACCTTACACTTTCAGGGCTGTGAATCTGTGGCTGTATATGAGTCGGGTCGTTAAGTATTCATCAGAGGCCAGTTACTAGCCACAGAACCAAATCTGACCAGATATTTTTGGGAGGTGGACCGCTCACGCCGACACAGAGACACTGGCATGTAGATACACAGAAGGCAGTACCAGCGTAATGTTGATGAGGGCTGGCCTAAATAATATAATGACTAAATAAATATAATATAAATATAATATAATATAATATAAATTAAATAATATAATATAAATTAAATAATAATAATTAAAAAATAATATTTATTATTAAATTAAAAGTGTATTTAATATTAAATT
>JAMWET010006951.1:15000-17500 GCA_024036415.1 Prochilodus magdalenae | reverse complement strand
TCTGAAACAGTTTTAATGCATGTTTCCATTTGGAACAGTTTGAATCCGTGTTCCCGTTTGGAACAGTTTGGATACGTATTTCCATTGAGAAAAGTTTGGATCCATTTTCCCATTGGGAACATTTTGAATCCATATTCCCATTGGGAACATTTTGGATCTGTGTTCCTATTGGGAACCGTTTGGATCCGTGTTCCCATTTGGAACAGTTTGGATCCGTGTTCCCATTTGGAACAGTTTGGATCCGTGTTCCCATTTGGAACAGTTTGGATCCGTGTTCCCATTTGGAACAGTTTGGATCCGTGTTCCCATTTGGAACAGTTTGGATCCGTGTTCCCATTTGGAACAGTTTGGATCCGTGTTCCTATTGGGAACCGTTTGGATCCGTGTTCCGATTTGGAACAGTTTGGATCCATGTTCCCATTTGGAACAGTTTGGATCCGTGTTCCCATTTGGAACAGTTTGGATCCGTGTTCCCATTTGGAACAGTTTGGATCCGTGTTCCCATTTGGAACAGTTTGGATCCGTGTTCCTATTGGGAACCGTTTGGATCCGTGTTCCCATTTGGAACAGTTTGGATCCGTGTTCCCATTTGGAACAGTTTGGATCCGTGTTCCCATTTGGAACAGTTTGGATCCGTGTTCCCATTTGGAACAGTTTGGATCCGTGTTCCTATTGGGAACCGTTTGGATCCGTGTTCCCATTTGGAACAGTTTGGATCCGTGTTCCCATTTGGAACAGTTTGGATCCGTGTTCCCATTTGGAACAGTTTGGATCCGTGTTCCGATTTGGAACAGTTTGGATCCATGTTTTTCATTATTTCCATTTGGACTCAGAAATTCCTTTTTATCCTAGAATTACTGTACTTTTATTTAGACGGTACTGATTCTGTGAAAGAGCTTATGGGAAAGAGAATTTTAGGAATCTGTGGTTTTATATAATCCATGTTGCTGACTGTGCATCCGTCTGGTGCTCTTAGATTTTAAACCGGTTCAGTTTTAGCTGACTAGCTCCAGAATCAGTATCACTATTGTTGACGAAATATTTTCTAAAACTATGTGCACCATACATGAAGCTCCAACTATGCATTTCCATCATTGTCCTCAGCTTCCTGTGATGAAGCTTCCTTGTTCCTCAGTGTTCCCTCATCCCTTTCTCTGCTTTATGTGGTGGTCCAGCTTTCTAGCTTAAACATATACTCAACTTTGACACTTAACTATATCGCATACTACATACTACATACTCTCAGACTTATGAGTATTAGTATCAAGTGCCTATTGGACACACCCTAATCCTCAGTATGTGACTGAAGACCACAGGCAGCCAGTGGAAGTTCCAAGTCTTGATGCTTGTCACCTATACATCTTAAAATATGCTGGGTCAAGCCGAGCTGTACTTGGAGCTCAAGGGGCTCTTCAACAATACCCAAGAGTTAGGTAGGACTTTAAATCTGGTGTGGGCGCCGGCAGGAAGCAGTGAAGAGAGCACAGCGGTGAAGTTACATGAGTGAATACGAGCCAAGCTGCTATCCGGATTAGTCTTAAAGGCCTGGTGGCCTATATAGGAAGACCAGACAGAAGCTGTAGTCAGGTCCTGACATGACAAGAGACTGAACTATCCTGAGAGAGAGGGTAGCAGTGTGGAGAAGCCACGAGAGAATATTACAACACTAAAAGAATGAGTGTAAAGTGAGAAGAGAAGAGGACCCAGCATTGAGCCCTGTGGGACACCGTCGGAGGGCCTGCATAGAGCAGATGTGGAACCTCTTCATGTTACCTGCTAAGAGCTCTGTCGAAACGCTGCGGAGAAGTCAGGAATAATCAGAACCCTTGACAGTTTGCCTGATCTTGCTGCCTGGGGCTTTTCAGTCACGGCTATGAGGGGAGTTTCTGTTGAGCGTTCCGGTTTGAAGCCAGACTGTCTGGGGTCCTGGAGCTGGTTCTGAGTGGGAAAGACAGATAACTGATTATAGACTGTTGGTGAGCTGAAATGCTCGGTGGATGGAGTAGCAGAAAAAGCAGTGGTGGAGGACAGAGGGGTATTTCAGTCGGTCCCGAAGGCCTTCTGTGCCAGCCCTTTTTATGTGTGAGGAAATAAACTTGTGGGAGCGTTAAGTTTTAATATTGTATATAAGTGGGCTTCGGAGGTTTACGGCCACTGCTGTAAATTCTGAGACCCGGCTGGATGACTACGGTGCTACGACTGGGCTAGTGCATGATGAACTGTGTGGGTGCGTTTATATCTGTGTGGACTCGGATGAACAAAGAGAGAGAAAATCGGAAGTCAGGAGAACGTTGTTGACTTCTTCGTTCACATGAGGGTGCTTTTATTATGTAGCTCTTGTGCATTAATAAAAATACCATATTCTTTTGTCTGCCGAAGCTGAGGAATGTTTATCTAATCTCTCTGTCTCTGTGTATGTAGACGTGTGTGTGTGTGTATATCTGTGTGTGTGTATATCTGTGTGTGTGTGTGTGTATATCTGTGTGTGTGTGTGTGTGTG
>JAMWET010006951.1:0-12500 GCA_024036415.1 Prochilodus magdalenae | reverse complement strand
GGTAATAAAGTATACAGAGAAACAGAGGGACTACAGTCTGTATCTGTTTGCTTCTATACGGTCAGTGGAGCTGATTAAACCAGTGGACAGTGAGTGTAGACACCAGGAGGTGGTCTCAGTGTTATGTCTGATCACTCCATATACCCCTATTCATCTGAAAGCAGTGCAGCTCTACTCCTTCACGCTCAATTTATAAGGGGTGTGTCAGCCTGGACTGCTTCCTGAAAGAGGCTCAATACAGGCCGACCAATCAGAACAGAGCTCATTTTCATGGCCTCAAAGGTCCAGACGAAATCAGCCGGTTTAAAAGTGATTCTGTCTGTTTGCTTGCAGTTCATGCCACACAGAGCTCGGGCCCTGAGTGCCGACTGCATGACCCCTCACGGCACCATCCTGCACCAGACGCTGGACTTCGACGAGTTCATCCCGCCCATCCCACCACCCCCGTACTACCCCCCAGAGTACACCTGCACCCCGGTGTTGGAGGGCCAGAGGTACAGTGAACATGCACATATGCGCTCATGCATACAGCACACTCACGGCACACGTACAGTAGCAGTCCAAAAGGCTAGGCTAATGTTACCTTAGCATAGTAGCCTTTCACTTAGAGAGGGCTCATGACACTTCTTCCAGTATTAAAATAAAATAAACAATATGGCTTCCAAATGGCATAAACTACAGAAATGTCTAAATATAACTAAAGGTAAGCAGCTCAGTAGTCATGTACATACAGGCGATGCCACTGAAGACAACGGACGAACACAGATGGAAGCAGATTGTGGAGAAGTCCATCAGCATGTCAGCTTGATGTACAATGAACCCACTTCCTGGTTCTTTTAACGTGATGATATCAGGACTAACTGCAAAACCAAAATTGAAGCCACTAGGTGGCGCTACATACTACAGCCCTAGTCTTATCTTCCTAGACTTTGTTCAACTGTGGAAAGAGTTGCCTCACTCCCCAACGATGGTTTAAAACCCCATTTAGAGTTTGTATCTGGAGACCTCACTCTGGACAGCATTCTGGAGAGCATGCTGAAACCAGAGCTCAATAAACTAACATCATATCCAGAGTGTTCTCCTCTCTTCAACACACTTCATCATATGAAAGGCGCCTCCTCATTTTTACTGTCCCCCTCATTATACAGTACTAGCGAAAGGCAGCAGAGCTCTGATATAACACATATGGAACTGTACAGTGCTGGGTGAACTATACAGAGCGGGCGTCCAGCACAGTTCTGTTATTACCTGCTCGGACACACCTGATTACACTCCTCTGTTAACCTGCTAGCTGTGTTGGGCATGTGTGCGCAGGGGGAACCACCAGACTGTGCTAGGACAGGAGGTGTTCTCACAGGCCTAGACTCACTGCACAATCGGATAGAGACTGGCTTTAGGACATGGCCTCGGGAGACGTAAAGGGGGAAACTGTAGCACCCAGAGGAAACCCACACAGACACAGGGAGAACATGGAAAGTCTTCTGGCTGAGCCAGTGCCTGCCTCTTCACCGCCCTAGTTGAATTTTAATGAACTCAAAATTTTAAGGATACTAAGTTTTTGGGAGAGGCCAGTTTTTCACAGTTGCTGCTGCTATACCTGCTGGGAAACGTGTATTCCTGTTATGAAGTCACATATGGCCGAACGAGACCAAGGCCACATTCGAATAACCAGACTGGTAGTGATATAATTTTTGCCACACAGATCTTAGACGAACGTGAGCCCTCACATGGGAAAAGTCAGATCAAAGAATTGGAATGGGCCTGTGATGTTAATGGAGTCGTAGTTCCTAACATGCCTTAAGGACAGGAAACAATGTGGACTGGCTATTGGTCACCACAGGCGTAATCCAGTGCCTTCAAATTGGGCAACTGAGGGCCTGTTCACACCTTGCCTTAACACAGTCCCTTCACACTGTTACACAACAGTGAGACCAGGGAGAGGACGCTACACAATGGTAGACGCAGCCCTATCCCAACCTTTTCAAGATGCAAGCTAAAGAACAGCAAGGTGGTACAAATAGACACATGGAGACTGGCTTCATATGCTGAGGGAAATCGCTAGTGTACTGGTACCGGTACCAACAACAGGAACATCAGATCCGATCCGTCCCATGATGTGGCTGCATCTAATGTGTTACTCTATGAGCCAGATTGGGCTACAATGTAAATTAGCCCGAGGTTAGCGGCTGCCCAGACAGTCCACATTGTGGAGCAGCTGGGTCTGTGGCCCGGCGTTAAATCCGCCATTGATCTGCCAGTGTCTCACACTCGCCCTGTGTCTGCTCGTAAAAACCTGCTGATGAGGCGCTTTGGCCTCGGGCCATGCTTGCATGCCAATGAAGCCCTTAATACAGGATAAGCACAGGAGCCTTGCACGTGTGCTGCAAGCTACAAATCACCTGCATAGCATGACATCATGAAGCACTGGGAAATTGATGGGGACGGTATGTTATACCCTGATACCCTGGAGCAAAGCAGGAGAGGAGTTTAATTAAAATGATGGGATGCTTCAGTGGGCTTGATATCTGGGGGAAACGAATCTGGTGGATTTTGAGTCTTCAGTTTTGGTTTTTTAGCCGTTTGTTAAAAACAATAAAGCTCGTTTTCTCCTAACTACAAACGTTAGCCAGCAAAGGCGTGTTTAGTTTTTGGGGTTTGTGAGCTGGGAGGGTGATATAGTGTGGCATCTGCGTAGAAGACGGTGCGGGAAGCATAGCGGATACACACAGCAGTTTTAATTAGCAATAGCAAAGGAGAATCGCCGCCCAACGTTGGTGGTATGGTAGTATGGCAGGTCACCAACAGCCACACAGCCTCACTTCATGATAAACACCCCCACTTTCTCCACCACAAGCAAAACGGGTGACACTTTACGTGAAGGGTGCCTTCCCAACACAGTCAAACACGGTCAGGTCACATTATTATGACCACTTCCTGCCTTCCACAGCGGCATCGTGTATCTAATGAATGAAGGCACGTGTCATGAGCCAGTATGGTGGGTTTATAAGCTGTGCAATAGGTTCTATATATGGTTATGAATCCATCCATGCAGATCACATACACCCATACATGCTGATTGCCCTTCCTGGGGCGCATGGGCTCCTCCAGCAAGACAATGCCACATGCTGTATGGCTAGAAATGTCCGACACTGGTGGGAAGCGCATTTCCAAGACTTCCAGGTACTACCCTGCCCCTTAAGTCCCCAGAACTGAACCCCATTGAGCATCTGTGGGACAAGCTCGATCACCCTGGATCCTCCCCCACACACCCTCCAGCAGCTGTGGGATGCACGGCTGTCAGCATGGCTCCAGAGATGTGGGAACACTTATCGGAGGTTTGAGAACAACATGCACTCCCATCCAGACAGTGCGTCTTTCAGGGACGGCCTTGCATATTCCAGCAAGACAATGCTAAACAACATACCACGTCACAGCAGCATGGCTCAGCAGAGGAAGAGGCCAGGTGCTGAACTGGCCTTGCACCAATAGAGAACATCTGGCGGATCATGAAACCAATGTTGGTGTGGCACAGCGATGACACAGCTACCCGCCAGGAGACTACCGTCCCATGTGGGAGACTGGGGTTCGATTCCAAGGCTGGGTGACTGTGCTGTGCTGCCCCTGGGCAAGACTCCTAACACTACACTGGCCTACCTGTAATATGATTAACCTTGTACGTCGCTCTGGATAGGAGCGTCAGCTAAATGCCATAGATGTAAATGTAATCCGGCAAAGAAGATTCAAGACTGCTGAGCATCTAGAATCCTGCAACAGACAACAATGGGACAACATACCAAAACTCCAGCAGGGGGTCTCCTTACCTTCCTGACCTGTGCAGACTGTGGTTACAGCAGAGGGGATGCTACACAATGGTAGACACAGCCCTCTCACAACTTTGCTGAGACGTGATAGATAGATAGATAGATAGATGCAAGCTTAATGCAGTCACCAAGCATGTCACAGAAACACAAACTGCACTGGGAATCGGGTGGAGCAGCCAAACTACCAAAACATGTAGATCATTCCTTCAACCACACATGAGTAGTAATGGTAAATACTGAAAGCCTTAACTAGCCTTCTTTCTTTCTTTCCCCCACCAGAGGCCTGCATTTAGACTTCCCCCACTCTCCCTTCAGTGCCATATACGGTGTACCCATCAACAGCCCAGGAACCCTGTACCCATCCGAACTACCGCCACCATATGAGTCAGTGGTGGGCCAGACCCCAGCCAGCCAGGTAAGTGTGTCTCACCTGCAGATTTCATTTCCACTGACCTGTATCACCTAAACCAGGGTGCACAACTCCAGTCCTGGAGGGCACCACAATGACCTGCTCAAGCACACCTGAGTACACTCATCTGCTAATTGCCAGCTGTGGTGGGCATGTTTGCCCAGGGGGAACAGCCAAACTGTGCTCCAGGACTGGAGTTGTTTAACCCTAACCTAGACTCACCTAACCTAGAGATTGGCCAGGCCCGGAAGAAACCCACACAGACACAGAGACAACAGCGCTGCCTCTCTAGTCGCTCTCCAGTAGCTTCACCTCTCTAGTTGAATCTCAGTGCAGTCAATATTTTAAACTAAGACTAAGACCACCCTTAGATCGCCAGGCTGACGTGGTACAAATCCCTCATTTTTGGCCCTAATGTGACACAGGTCTTACAACTGAGGGCCTGTTTACACTAGCACATGAATAGTGTCTATTCTGGATAAGGTTAATCCGGATTCTACAGCATGTCTCCATTAAGAGCAGATGTGGTTACAAGCTTCCCAGACAAACAGACAGAAGAGTCCCCTCTGTGATGTTCCGGGGGGGTTCTAATTACGTGGAAATGGTTTCTTTGGTTGAGGTGACAGTAAGTTTGAACCACAGTTCCTACACTGAGCTGCTGGAACAGCCAGGTTTTGCCTCTTACAGAGGAACCTAACGTTCCTATGCCGGTATTCCAAGATGACCGTTCTCACATTCACCGGGCTGTAAATGTAACTGATTGGTCTGATGAACGTTCAGGAACATCCACACATCTCGCCTGGCCTGCTGAGACCCCACATGTGAAGCCTTCTGGAAGTCTGTGGGACTACCTGGAGCAACCAGTGAAACCCCAAGGAAGGCATCCACCAAATCTGGACCAACTGACCAATTCAGGAGTGTCCAAACATTGACATCCAGAGTCAGCCAACTCGGCTTGGACGCTTTCGTCAGCCCAGCACATACAAGGGCCCTTAGGTCAAGGATAAAGCCGGCCTCACGGATCCACATTCCATATCCATTCCATACTCTTGTGTGAAATGTGACACAGTTCCAGCTCTGTTCACCGACTGTCCCATGGACTTACCTTTGGTCTAATTGGTGGGATATGGTGGTCTGTTGATTAAGGTGGAGTTTCAGACGTCAGTGTTCGGAATACTGAAGCAGGAAAAACAACAAAAAGTGCCTACACCAAGCAGTTAGTCTTCAGAGACTCGCGGCTGGGAAACGATTTTGGTCCCGGCCCATTCGAGTATGAAGTAGATTCAGTTATCAGTGAATGAGTGAGAGAGACACAGAGAGAGAGATGCGAGAGAGAGGGAAACTGCAGTGTGTAATAAATGGCTCTCATTAATGACACTAGGAGATTTCCCTCTCCAGTTGACCCCATTCGTTAGTGACCTCCGAAGGCCTAATCTTAGAGAGCGCCCAGCTCGTGTCACATGTAATGGCACATAAAAAGTATGATGACAGTTTCATTTCAGCGAGGTCCAGCGGACAACGGAGCCTCATATTGCCAATACATCACCGACATTGCGGGCGATTGTGGCGCGGTCTTGTTCGCAGTCAGCCGTTCCTCCGTCCGTGCTGCTATTTATGGGACCGCTGCTGTCATGCGCATATCCAGCCCTCCGAAAAGTGTTACTCCTATTCAATTGCTCCCATTCATCTGAGCGAGGCTCCGCTCCTCGAGAGCTCTTCTTGTGCACTCCAGGGTGGGAGGGGGGGGAGAAAATTAATCCAAGTGGCTTTTGTAATGGGTTATAATTTTCTGCGCAGCAGCTACACGGGCAGGAGGAATTCCATTCCGCCCAAGAAAAGAGGAAAGAAAGAAATGAGATTCCGCGTCGAGAGTGAGGGCCCACTTTCCGGGGATCGTTTTCTTTAGACTGGCAGGATGAGTCACAAAGGGGCCCTCACAGTTCTGCCAAAGCACCAATCCGAGTTAGGAATGTGTGTACCCTACTCGCATTCCTATCCCAAATGAAACCGAGTGCTTTCCTTCTGCTGGGAGTCGCAGCCCGAACCCCCAGAGAGTCCTACTTTCGTTAGCTTAACGGTCACCTGTGACTGACGGAGCCTAGTAGCGGACCTACACAAGCTCCAGTAACAGCTGTGTCTGAATTTGGCCTGGACTGGACAAGTTCCTGGATGTAGCCACATCAGTGTTCAGACACTCTTACATCGAAGAATTGCTCAGTTGGTCCAGATTTGGTGGATGCCTTCCCTGGCACAGTTCCGGGGAGAATTCCCTGTAGACTGGGATTGTATCCACTGCTGGTAGACCCATATGACCGTACGCTTCCATACACCTGCAGATTCAGCTACTTCCTTCACACTATGGTCTTTGGCCACGCCCACATGCAGTCACTCCTTTCAGCCAATCATTAACATCTGCTCTGGAGCCATTTTCCACACATGGAACGAGACATTCCCTGCACTGTAGCACCTCTTCCCAATCTATGGATCCCGTCACTCACACCCCGCAGGTATTTATAGCCCCATCATCCTCGTGCGGCGCCACCTGCAGGAGCTTGAAGTTACTACCACCTTAAACACGCCACCTGACTTGGTCCTGGATCCTACTATAAGCTTTTAACTTGGTTTATGATAGCGTGATAGATGGTAACCCCATCTTTAATACAGGAATAGAAGGCTAGCCTGTTAGCTACTGCGCTAACTCCTCCAAGGCTTACAGCATTTCCCTGCAGTTGTAGTTACAGGTGTGGTGCCTAATCAGACACATAAGAAGTTTCTCTACCATGCATGTAAATTCATATATACACAGTTGAGTCACATTATTATGACCACTTCTTTCTTTCTTTGATGGTAGCGTGTAACTCATGAAGGAAGTCATGTGTCCTGAGGTGGCTGGGTGGGTTTATACGTTGTGTGATTGGCTGTATGTTTGGGTATGGATCTATCCTTGCAGATCACATACAACCGTACATGCTGAGTGTGTTGCCTGGGGTGGCAAGGATCATCCAGCAAGATGATGCGGCATGTCACATGGCTAGAAATGTCCAACAGTGGTTGAAAGAGATTGACCAAGACTTCCAAGTACTACCCCGGCCACCTAATTCTCCAGAATTTAACCCCATAGAGCATCTGTGGGACCACCTCGATCGTCATGTTCACTCTCTGGATCCTCCCCCACACTCCCTCTAGCAACTGTGGGATGCACTGCAGTCAGCCTGGCTCCAGATACCTGTGACAACATACCAGGACCTTACTGAGTCACTCCCGGCCCGTCTAGCTGTGTAAACCCATCATGGATCAGTCATGCAGTCAAATCAGCCACTAAATGTTCTGGCAGTGCCGATGAATGCATTAAGAGTGCTACACCGCATAGTAACAAATGGCAGCTCAGGCCATGCCAAGTCCAATCACCACCGAGTCTGGAATTAATTGCTGTTTTGATGAATTGAGTTCAGACCATTGTTTTGCAACTGAGGAGAGGTCTGAGTAGGAATTCTCCATTTCCGAAACGCTCTCTGGCCCTTTAGAAGTCTTGGCAGGGAATCTATTGATAGGTTGGCTGAGCAGACTCCGAGTCAATTAACGCAACGCTTTCCTACCTGCAGCAGTCGTTGAGTCTTTTAGGCAAAGCAGACAGAGGTATCGATTTATGGACCTACATCTAACTTCAACGTAAACATGCTTTCGAATGGGAGAGTGCTTTAGTTTTTGGAGGAGGCACGAGCAACGGTTGGTGGGCAAGTCAGCACACTTTATAGCAGGGGCTCTCAACCTTTCCCAGCCTCGCGGCCCACATGTTTAACCAGAAAGCATGACGGCCCTCAAACTCCGCTTCCTGTTGACTCGCACCATGGTACTTATCTAGGGCAGCCAGCAGCAGCAGTTCCTCAGCCATCCCAGCGCTTTCTTAACCCGCACACCGAGGCCCAACGACACACTCGCAAACACCCAGCGCGGGTGAACCTGTGTG
This sequence comes from Prochilodus magdalenae, assembly GCA_024036415.1. Lineage (NCBI taxonomy): Eukaryota > Metazoa > Chordata > Actinopteri > Characiformes > Prochilodontidae > Prochilodus > Prochilodus magdalenae. The sequence continues at coordinate 4,303 of JAMWET010006951.1, read as the reverse complement.
TGATCAGTAGGGAGCATGCGGCCACCCCTGGAGGGAAAGGCAGCGACTCCACCTCTATCAGTGGTCACTGATGAAGCATCTCCACATGTACAGCAGGTTCTCAGTGAGGAACCGAAGGTTGGGTTCTAGCTTTACTAGCAGATACAGTGAGCGTCTGGTTCATAAGAACAAGGCCCAGCAGCCAACACACAGGACAACACAGCTACAGACTGGCAGCGGGCCAAACCCACTCTCTACTGACCGTGATGAGCGCCACCTCATTCCAATGTCCCTTACCCACCGTAAGATGACCTCAAGTGACCTACAGAGAGACTGGCGAGCGGTGGCTGGGGTGAGGTGCACAGCGAGCATGGTTTCTAAAAACAGGCTTCTGGAGGTCATTAGTGATTTTCTGAATAAACAGATCTAATACAATATCTGATCTGGAGTTTGGGACAGACTATGGTTTCCAGTAGTGTAGAGAGAACCAAACAGAACTGAGGGATCTGGTCCACACACAAAACCCAGAACCTGTACAACTAGAGACAACTAATTACCTTGAGGTGGTCTCTTACATTTTTCCAGAGCTGTATGGTTTTATATATATATATATATATATATATATATATATAATATATATTATATATAATATATATATAATATATATTATATATAGATATAGATAGTATATATATAAGTATATATGTGTATGTATATATATATATATATATATATATATATACACACACACACACACACACACACACACACACACACACACACATATATATATATATATATATATATATATGTACACGTATTGTTCACTTGTGTCTTCTGCAGGCTAACGATGCAAAAACCAACTTAAGACTTCATATTTAATGGGTTATATTTAACGTAGCTGTAATTAGCTGAAATACTGGATTCATTTATGTTTTTATTCCCGTCATAAAGAAGTAGTAACTGACCTATGACCTTGAACACGCACAGACTTCCTCTCTGTGCAGTACGAAATAGTATGTCCAAAATGGAAAAGCATTATTGGTGATGTACCACTGTCTCACCTGCTCTTTAGAACACGGTATTCTGGGCCTATTAGAATATTAGGACTACACCCACACAGCTCTCCGACAGATCTCAGATATAATAGCTTTATTATATTTCTACTGTTGTAATTTGATCATGTTTTCTTGGTGGTTTTAATATAGCTCTCTGTTTCAGTATCATATACACATATTTAATATTTCACACAGTGTTCCCACCACCTAGGGCTGGGGCTTTTGATGGCATTTCACAACTGAGTACAGTAAGGGTTCTCAAGCCTTTGGAGACAACACCCTACGGCCCTGAGATAAAAGCCATTTGCTCAGTTTAGGGCTTGTAAATTATGATTTTGTTTGCCACTAGGGGTTTTGAGCGTCGTAGCATAATAGTAATCGATATATCGGGGCAAGGTAGGATTCAGTACATGATCTGCAATAAGTCAAACGTTGGACATGTTTTGACTTACTCCATTAGGCCATTGCAGCTTGTTTCCCATTGGCTCGGGGATAGCAGTCTGACTGTATCTGTCACACTTAATGATATACCTGCATGCACTACAAATTATGCATATTAGCAGTCTGTTCAAGTCTCAGCACATCAACACGCTTTCTCTCCCTTTCAAACAGGTTAATGAAGTGCTTGTAAATGCAGCAAATGTGCGTCGATACCACCCAGTGTGGAGTGCAACATTGCCCCCTGTAGGTCCAGTGTTGCTAGTGCTGTGCTGAGACGCGGCTGGGTGGCCAGATGTCAAGGTGCCGCAGACTCTTCAGCAGCAGATGTTCTCCTTTTGTGCTCTCCTCCTCTTGTGGTTGTACCAGACCCTCCTCAGCCGCACGAGAGAGACACGTTTTCCCATCAGCATGTTCTGCAGGAGGTCATAAGGAAGAAGCCGTCTTTCCTGTAGCCTAGGAGGAGACATCAGGAGGGCTTTACTTATTTAGCATTACCTGTATTTACCCAGGCTTGTTAGCTGAGAGCGTGCACTCGTTTACAGAGACTGCCTGGCAGAAATGTGGTGCATATGAATTACAACCTCTATAGAACACCAATGCCTATATTATAACACCTGTATGAACACCAACACTAGTGTTTCCATGATGGGAATGCTCTGTGGATCAGGACAGTCAGCTCAGGACCACTAACTGTTGGTGTTAAGGTAGAACCACGAGGTTGTGTATGCTCTGTGGATCAGGACAACCACTTCTGAAGAACCAATCAAACTGTTGGTGTCTCAAGGCTAGAACCATTGGAGTCTTTTCGGTTGTATGTATGCTCTGTGGATCAGGACAGCCACTTCAGGACCACTAACTGTTGGTGTTAAGGTAGAACCACTAGGTTATGTATGCTCTGTGGATCAGGACAGTCACTTCAGGACCACTAACTGTTGGTGTTAAGGTAGAACCACTAGGTTATGTATGCTCTGTGGATCAGGACAGTCACTTCAGGACCACTAACTGTTGGTTGTGTAAGGCAAGAAACCACTAGGTTATATGTATCCTCGTGTGGGATCAGGACAGTCTAACACGCAGCACAGGACCAAACTGTTGCATGTTAAGTAGAACCTCACGAGGTTTATGTATGCTCTGTGGATCAGGACAGTCACTCTTTCAGGACATCAACTCAAACTCGCTTGTGTGTTAAAGGCTACGAACACCTCTCGAGGTTCATGTCATCGCCTCCTGTCGGGATCAGGACAGGACTGGCACTTCCAGGAACTACGAACCTGTTGGTGTTAAGGTAGAACCACTACGCGTTACTGTACTGGCTATCGCTGGATCTAGGACGCGTCACCTTCAGGATACATACTAACTGTGTACAGACGGTTGTGTAGAGGTAGATAAACCACGAGGTTTGTGTTATGCTCTTGTTGGAGCTATGGACAGTGTCACTTCAGGTACCACACATAACTGTTTGGTCTGTTAAGGTTAGTGTGATGAAACCTCTAGGTTATGTTATGGCTCTGCTGTGGGATCAGATTGACAGTCGTAACTCAGGACACCACTAAACGTATGGTTGTGTAAGGTAGAAAAACGCAACCACTATAGGTATGTATTGCTGTGTGTGATACAGGAGACCACACCACATTCAGAGACCGACTATACTGTGTTGGGTGTTCAAGGTCATAGGCTTGAGACAACATTGGTGTTAGTGTTGTGCTCGGGGATCCGGACAGCACTTTCCCAAGGAACCACGAACGCAGAGCACTGCACGCATTAAGGTTAGAAAACAATTGGGTTATGGGTCCATGGCTCCTGTGGATCAGGAACAGTCCACTTCAAGACCACTTAACTGTTGTCTTGTTAAGGTACGAAACATTGGGTTTACTGGTTGTGCTCTGTGGATCAGGACAGGTCAGTCAGGGACCACTAACTGTTATGGTGTTACAAGGTAAGAAACCATGTTGCTGGTCATGTGTGGCTCTGTGGATCAGGTCACTAGTCCAATGATCAGGACTCACTAACTGTTGGTGTTAAGGTAGAACCACTAGGATATGTATGTTAAGTGGATCAGGACAGTCACTTTAGCACCACTAACTGTTGGTGTATGAGAGGTAGGTAACTCACTATGTGCTATGCCACTTTACAGGGCGTATGGTCTGTATGGAATGCTGCTATAGTTCATTTGACACGCGGTCTACCAGGCAGTGGCTTAAATTTGCACCGCTCGGAATTGTCACGTCTCAGGGTTAGGCATTCCACCAAATCTCTGGCCCAACTGCTGTGAGTATCTTTGCACTGTCAAGAAGTGTTTGGATCTCTCTTATCTCTGAACAGGATGTAGGTACATCCAGAGTCACTGCTCTAGTACACCTGCCAGATCCAGTTCCAGCTGTTACACTTGTTTCCTGTGGTCAGTCAGGCAAAATTCACAGCCAGTCCGTTCATTCATTCATTCCTTCTCATACAAGCCCCACTTAGTGCTGGAGACTATCCTAGCGCTCTACGATTCACGTCATATAACACGCTTTGTGGAGGAGACTCACCATGGATATTGCCATATCAGAAAGGTTAATGAACCTGGTGTAAAACGTGACCCAGACCCTTCTGACATGTGAACAGTCTGCTGCGTCCACCTATCCAATCCGTTATACTGTTTACCTTCTAGCAATTTTGCTCAGTAATTCTAACTAGAACCCTTCTCTCCATTGGCTTATGACAGTGTGTTGCAGTGTTTGTGTCGTAACTGGGTTGTATGATGGTATGTGGCTATAATGTGTGGAGGGTTCCAGGTTCTGTGAAGGTTGTCATGATCTGCTATCTATTTGTGCACACATGTT
>JAMWET010006950.1:5000-31405 GCA_024036415.1 Prochilodus magdalenae | reverse complement strand
CTGTTCTTTCCCCACTGCAGGTTCTAGTGGAATCCAGTGGAGCAGTTTTATGGTGGTACTTCAACATGTACATACAGAGGACTGAAGCTGCGTTACTCTCTGACCCGAGTTACAGCACATCAACATGTAACGCTGAATAGACCACCACTAAACCAGGAGAACATCAACTAGACTAACACCACACATACGCTCTCTAGTACCTTCAGTAACACACTGAGGACAGTAAGGGGGATAAGTGACGTGTGCACCAGCAGAATTAAGATGGAGGATTAAGGTGGTGTGACAGGGCCAGTAGAACAGTAGTGCAGAGTGAAAAGCATGAGGCTGTGTTAAAGTGATGAGTGCAGAGCAGTTCTGAAAGAGGGGAGGTGGGGGGCAGGGTGCTGAGTTTGTGTGTGCAGGGGGCAGAAGGGCGAGGGCAGGTAGAACAGGGAGAGAGCTCAGCATCCTAACAGCCTGGTGGATGGAGCTGTCCCTCAGTCTGCTGCTCCTCACTCCTAGACTCCCCCGTCTCCTCCCTAAGGGCAGCAGATTGAAGAAGCTGTGTAGTGGGGGGGTAGGATCTCCTGCTAAGGGCCTTACGCGTGAGGCGGGAGCTGTATGAGTCCTGAAGGGAGGGGAGAGAGGTGCGGATGATCTCCTCAGCTGCTCTCACAGCGCAGGATGCTGTGCAGGCCCCGTACCACACGGTGATACAGCTGGTCAGCATGCTCTCGATGGCCCCTCTGTAGAAGGTGCACATGATGGGGGTGGGGGCTCTAGCTCTTCTTAGCTTGGAGAGAAAGTAGAGCCGCTGATGAGCCGTCCTGGCCAGTGATGCTGTGCTGCTGCTCCAGGAGAGGTCCTCTGTGACGTACACACCCAGGACACAGCAGCACCGTTAATGGGTGGAGGAGTGTGCTGGGTGTGAGTTCTCCGTGGTCTTCTCCGCGTTCAGAGGGAGGTGGTTGTGTTTGCACCATGAGGCCAGGCGGTTCCTGTAGTCATCGTTGTTGCTGATGAGACCCACTACAGTTGTGTCGTCCGCAAACTTGATAAAGAGGTTGGAGGAGTGTGACGGTGTGCAGTCGTGGGTCAGCAGAGTAAACAGAAGGGGGCTCAACACACATACTTGGGGGGCCCCAGTGTTTAGTGTGATGGTGATGGATGTATTACTGCTGACCCATAATGCCTGTGGTCTTCCAGTCAGGAAGTCTAACAGCCAGTTGCACAATGATGTGTTGAACCCCAGCCGTGTGTTGAACCCCAGCCGTGTGTTGAACCCCAGCCGTGTGTTGAACCCCAGCCGTGTGTTGAACCCCAGCCGTGTGTTGAACCCCAGCCGTGTGTGGAACCCCAGCCGTGTGTTGAACCCCAGCCGTGTGTTGAACCCCAGCCGTGTGTTGAACCCCAGCCAAATGTAGTCCAGCTTATTGTCCAGGGAGCGTATGTTGGCCAGTATCATGGTGAGGAGGGCTGGCCTGTGTGGGCTAGCTGCTAGCCTTGCTTGGATAACTCCACGCTTACCCCTCTTCTGCTTCCTGTGCTGTGGGTGAGACGTAGGAGTGGGGGTCGGTGGTGGTGCCAGTCTCTGGAGCAGACTGCAGCCTCGTAGCTCCTCTCTGAGTTGGGAGTTGGGAGTTAAACTCTGAAAGTTAGTTTCTGCCGAGATCAAGAAGGAACTGGCAGCTGTATGAGCGTTTAAAGACCTGAACACACAAAGAAGAAGCACAAAAACAGAGTTTACTGTTTTACTGAACACTGCTAACCTAACACCAGCTCCACCAGTCTGCACTGTGCTCCTGCAGGGACTGGAGAACACTACTCTACAGTGAAACACTGATCTAGAACTAGTGATCGGGTTCTAAGTGGTGAACAGAGAACTGCTGAGTTAAATACAGTCTAACACCACCCCACAGGAAAGGTCTACAGGGATCTCCATCAACTCACACTTCTTAACACCCAGACAATGATGTAGAGAAAGGGTTCACGTCAGTCCAGGAATGATCTAATGATACCCAAACAGTCCTGAGTAACTTCAAGTAGTTCCAGCTAATGGTCTGGTGCATGCTCAGTGGAGGTAATGTTCTACAGAGTAGAAACGTCTGTGGATGGAAGTGTTGAAGAACTGAGAGGTTTAAATACTCAGACTAACTACAACATGGTGTGCGGTGGTGGAGTGGTGGGTGGATGATGCAGGAGGAGTTAAACACTACATATAACATGGTGTGTGGTGGTGGAGTGGTGGGTGGATGATGCAGGGGGAGTTAAACACTACATATAACATGGTGTGCGGTGGTGGAGTGGTGGGTGGATGAGGCAGGAGGAGTTAAACACTACATATAACATGGTGTGTGGTGGTGGAGTGGTGGGTGGATGAGGCAGGGGGAGTTAAAAGGGGTACATGGTGTGCGGTGGTGGAGTGGTGGGTGGATGATGCAGGAGGAGTTAAACACTACATATAACATGGTGTGTGGTGGTGGAGTGGTGGGTGGATGAGGCAGGAGGAGTTAAACACTACATATAACATGGTGTGCGGTGGTGGAGTGGTGGGTGGATGAGGCAGGAGGAGTTAAACACTACATATAACATGGTGTGCGGTGGTGGAGTGGTGGGTGGATGATGCAGGAGGAGTTAAACACTACATATAACATGGTGTGTGATGGTGGAGTGGTGGGTGGATGATGCAGGAGGAGTTAAACACTACATATAACATGGTGTGCGGTGGTGGAGTGGTGGGTGGATGATGCAGGAGGAGTTAAACACTACATATAACATGGTGTGCGGTGGTGGAGTGGTGGGTGGATGATGTAGGGGTGATGGTGTGCGGTGGTGGAGTGGTGGGTGGATGATGTAGGGGTGATGGTGTGGATGAGGCAGGAGGAGTTAAACACTACATGATGCACATGGAGTGCAGTTGAGTGGTGGAAGTGGATGGAAACACAAACACTGATAACAACAAGGACCTACAGCAGACAATAGACATAAGGTGAGATGCGGTGAGTGCAGTGTAGTCTGGAGCAGGTTGTAGGCGAGGGTGAAGAGAGATAACATGTGTGTTGTGTGGAGTGGTGATTAGATTTAAAACATGAGATGGAGTTGGACTGCTTGACCAGTGGTGTGGGTGAGAGTTCAGAGAGGTCAGAAGGAGAATCTGGAAACACTCGGAAGGACAAAGCCATGTAGGTTGGATGGAGGAATGGTGAGTAGCCCAGCTGTAGAAGACCTGAGAGAGCGAGAGGGCTTGTAGGGAAGAAGGTCAGACAGGTGAGAAGGAGAGATCAGACAGGTAAGAAGGAGAGATCAGACAGGTGAGAAGGAGAGATCAGACAGGTAAGAAGGAGAGGTCAGACAGGTGAGAAGGAGAGATCAGACAGGTGAGAAGGAGAGATCAGACAGGTGAGAAGGAGAGATCAGACAGGTGAGAAGGAGAGATCAGACAGGTGAGAAGGAGAGATCAGACAGGTGAGAAGGAGCGAGATCGTTCAGAGCTCTGTAGGTGAGCAGGAGAACTGTGAACTGTATGCGGTATTTTACAGGGAGCCAGTGGAGATGCTGGAGAACGGGGGTGATATGGTCATGTGAGCGGGTGCGGGTGCGGGTGCGGGTGCGGGTGCGGGTGAGGAGACGGGCAGCAGCGTTTTGGACCATCTGGAGTTTAGAAATGGAGGAAGAGCTGATGCCAGATAGAAGGGAGTTGCAGTAGTCCAAACGGCTGGAGATGAAAGCATGAATGAGGGTCTCTGCAGCAGACTGAGAGAGAGGTGGTCTGATTTGGTGATGGTGTTGTGCAGGTGGAGAAAAGAAGTTGTGACTACACTGTTGATATGGGCACTGAATGACAAGGTTGGATGGAGGAGGACACCCAGATTTGGGATCAGTGGGGAGGAGAGATGGGTATATGATGGATGTATAATGTGAGAGGGGGGGTTTTACTGAGGGGGGATTTGGGGGGTTTTACTGAGGGGGGATTTGGATCCAATAAGAATGAGTTCCGGTTTATTACTGTCTAACATGAGAGAACTGTGTTTCATCCACGTCTTGATCTCTGACAGGCAGGTGTCTAACTGAGTAAGAGGTGGAGCGTTAATAGATTTAGTGCTAGGGTAAATCTGGGGGTCCTCCGCGTAACAGTGAAAGTCAAGTTTGAGATGACGTAGTGTTTGTCCAGGAGGAAGGATGTACACAGTGAATAAGAGGGGTCCGAGAACTGAGCCTTGTGGAACCCCTTGAGTGACAGCAGAAGTAGAGGAGGTGTGACCTGAGAAAGTGACGAACTGCTTAGAGGGGCAGTGAGGAGAACGAGCCTATGGTCAGAGAGTGGGAGCAGTAGAGGGTGCAGATTAAGAACAGGCAGGGAGGAGGAACACTACATCAAGGGTGTGGCCTTTGTCCTGAGTGGGAACATTTACATGCTGTACAAGATGGAAATAATGGAGGGTGGAGCTGTGAAGTCGTTAGCAGGTTTACAGTCCGGAGAGTTTACATGGATATTAGAGTCACCGAGTCGCAGCAGCGAGGAGAGGCTGAACAGGCCAGTGTGAGGAGCTCAGATAGTTCAGAAAGGAAGGAGGTGTTAGGTTCTGGTGGGCGGTAAAGTAACACTGCCGTTACAGAGCCAGGTAGTTTAAGAGCAGTGTATTCAAATGAAGCAGCAGATGTGATGCTAACTTCAGCAATGCTGACACTGCTTTTAAAGACCACCGCCAGACCACCGCCTCGTCCTGAAGAACGAGCTGTACAGAGAGATTTGAAATTAGGAGGGGGGTCTGATTTAAAGCGTAGGAGTCACCAGCTTGCTGCCAGGTTTGGGGTAGGAAGGTCAAGTGGAGGTGATGGTCCAGTATATACTCCTGCAGTACAGAGGCTTTGTTTGGAAGAGAGCCAACATTCAGCAGTGCAGAAGTGGTGTGAGGAGAAGCAGGAGGGAGAGTGTGCGGGTTACACAGGTTAGCACTGAGACACGCCGTCTGAACTGGCTTAGTGTTCCTGTCTACAGTGGCTAGTGCAGGCGTCTCTTCTGTAGGAGCTGACTGAATAGGGTGGAGGTTCTAGGTGGAGATTTTAATATAGATACCAGTTTTACTTCCTTTATTCACCTCCAACCAGATTTACCCTTCCTCCTCCTCCCTTCTTTCCAGACCTGCAGCTCTCAGACACCTACCTTCAACTATAGATCAGATTTTTAATCAGACCTAAAGATCAGACACCTCCATCAACCTCCACCCTCCGATACTGGACCACGTGGTACAGCTTTTGTTTCTGTTCTAGCTCCACCAGATAACACTCCTCCTCTAAAGGACACTGGGTCCAGTGAGTCGGTGCTGCAGTGTCTGATGGTATGTGGGGGAGAACCGCTTGTCAGTACTGATGGTGGTTTCTATAAACTCCAGGTGTATTTAGCTTTATTCAGTTTAAGAGTTCTTCTATCTAGGTTAGGTTCACTGTTCTAAACCCAAAACTGAGTAAAAATGGAGCACCTCTGGTTCCTCATTGGCAGTGTGACAGATGCTGAACCTCTGAAGGTTTCTTCACCTCCTCTGTTCTGGTTCTGGTTCTGGTTCTGTGTTAAATGATTATGGGGTTAATGTCTTTAACTGGTGTTCAGTAGTGTTCAGAGTAGCTCCTCCCCCAGACCACAGACTCGCTATCCTGGGCTGTTCTGGTGGATCTGGTTCCGTATCCTCTGCTCAGCAGCGAGCCCTTTTAGCGTGTACGGCTGCAGCGAGGAGAACCATCCTTCTGTCCTGGAGGTCTCCAGCTGGGTCAGGCTTTAAGAGGGGCTCAACCAGAGAGACCAGTTACACCCCTCCACTCTTCCATTAACCTCTACTCATCCCTCCATTCTTCCATTAACCTCTACTCATCCCTCCATTCTTCCATTAACCTCTACTCATCCCTCCATTCTTCCATTAACCTCTACTCATCCCTCCACTCTTCCATTAACCTCTACTCATCCCTCCATTCTTCCATTAACCTCTACTCATCCCTCCATTCTTCCATTAACCTCTACTCATCCCTCCATTCTTCCATTAACCTCTACTCATCCCTCCATTCTTCCATTAACCTCTACTCATCCCTCCATTCTTCCATTAACCTCTACTCATCCCTCCATTCTTCCATTAACCTCTACTCATCCCTCCACTCTTCCATTAACCACTACTCATCCCTCCATTCTTCCATTAACCTCTACTCATCCCTCCATTCTTCCACTAACCTCTACTCATACCTCCATTCTTCCACTAACCTCTACTCATCCCTCCATTCTTCCATTAACCTCTACTCATCCCTCCACTCTTCCATTAACCACTACTCATCCCTTCATTCTTCCATTAACCTCTACTCATCCCCTCCCATTATTTCTTCCATCACACTACTCATCCCTCCTCTTCCATTAACCACACTCACCTCCCTCCATTACTTCCATCCCTCTACTCTCTATTCATCCCTCCATTCTTCCATTAACCCATCTTCTTCATCCCTCCATTCTTCCATTAACCTCTACTCATCCCTCCATTCTTCCATTTAATCAAACCTCTACTCATCCCTCCATTCTTCCATTAACCACTACTCATCCCTCCATTCTTCCATTATCTACTCATACTCCATTCTTCCATTAACCCCTCTCATCCTCCTTCCATTAACCTCTACTCATCCCTCCATCATTAAACTCTACTCATCCCTCCATTCTTCCATTAACTCTACTCATCCCTCCATTCTTCCATTAACCTCTACTCATCCCTCCATTCATCCATTAATTCTTCACTATCTTCTACTCATTCTTCCATCCATTCTTCCCTCCATTCTTCCATCCCTCATCCCTTCCATTAACCTCTAACTCATCCCTCCATTTTAGTTAACCTCTCATCTTTGGTACAAATCCCTCCATCCTCCATCTACTCTTCCTGCTGATCCTATTACTACTATGTCCACTCTCCATTCTACTTATCCTTCCACTACTCATCCCTCCATCCTAATCATCCTTCCATCATAATCATTCCTCCATTCCACTCACCCCTCTATTCTACTCGTCCCTTCAGCTTACTTATCCCTCCATTTGACTCATCCTTCTGCTACTTATCTCTCCATCCCATTCATCCCGCCATCCTTCTCACTGCTCCACTAGTCATTCCTCCATCCTACTTATTCCTCCATCTTAGTCATCCCTCCATCCTACTCATTCCTCCATCATAGTCATCCCTCCATTCTACATCCCCCTCCATTACCCTCTACTCATCTCTCTGTTCCTCCATTAAACATTATGACTGCTCCATAAACAGATGTGACTCCAGTTCCTCTGTTGATGTTTATGTAGGTCATATATATAAATACAGTTAATACAGTTAATGGGACATAATACAGTCTAATAGACCTGCTGATTATTAATATTAGCTATATGATGCTGCACCATCAGTGTGCTGGTGAACAGTGAACTCTCTCCAGCTGGTTGTAGTTAGTTATGAGAAGGTACACAGTACAACTTTAATATCTCATCATATCTCTATAATATCATCTACAGAGCCTGTAGTCCAAACTGAGCAGCTACTGGAACTAGACTACAGCAGCTGATGGAGCTAGCGCTGCTACGAGTGCTCCACACCAAACTAACTAATGAGCTATGTTGATAGTTCACCATCATAATCTGTTAATGCTGCTCATAAACTCCCCCATTCTGATCATAGTGATGTTGTACATTAGCCTGTAGCCTGTGTGCTGAAACCTGAACATCTCAACAAGTCAGACTTCCTCTGGTCCTCTGGGCAGTGTAGCGTCTCGTCCAGAGAGACACAGAGAGGACAGTGAGGTCTATGGCTGAACCACAGTTGTTCTGAGACCCCTTCTGGAACCACCAGCGTCCCCACCTCGGTGTCCTCATACAGAGTTCTGGTCAGAGATGGACCTGTAATGAATCCTGACTGGACTGTTTATGAATATGACATAAACGTCTCCTCAAGTAAAGTGAACAGTACTGGCTAATCCACCTACATAACCCTGACATAACCACTTCATACATAAACATGTCATAGCAGGTGTTATAAGCTGCCATAGTGATGTATGATGATGATGGAATCAGAGAATAACTGCTTCAGATATGACATCATCTTTCTTCTCATAACAGCAGAAATGATCACAGCACCTGTGATGATCATTACAGTGATATGACACGGTTCTATGACTGAACACAGTCTGCTACGACATGTCTAAGTAGTGGTTATGTCAGTGTTATGTAGCAGAATAAATCTCACTAAAATCAATCTAAATATTAATAATCAATAACAGCTAATAACATTATTGATCAGTTATTTGTGACCTTCCAGTACAGTATTACTGTAACCTGCCTATCTGATATAGAACCACATATCTAGAACATTTAGAGGGTTCTTGTTCTTCTTGACTGGAACTGGTTCTGTAAAATGAATGTATGTGTATGTGGTGGAGGTTCCATTATCACTGTGCTGCTAAAAGCTTATTAAACTGAGTTCCATTCACAGGAACAATCTAGAACCCTGACTGATCAACTTCCCACCAAACCAGCCAATAGACCTCCATTAAACAAGATCATGTGACAGATTCACGTCCAGCTGGTGTTAAGAGAGGACTGGACAGTGGGGTGAAGGTCACTGAGAGAGGGGTTTAATGTGGTGTTAGGTGGAGAGAGATGGTGCTGATGTGGTGTTGGTGTTTGTGGTTCTGCAGGCTGCAGTATGGTGGGAGTGGGTCATACTTTAACCAGATCTCCAGGAGAGTCTGTTCTGCTGCCCTGCCCCTGTCAGGACAAGAAGTACATCAAACCTGAGAGAGTCACATGGAGCTACTCAAAGGCGGGGTCTTCAGATCGGACTCCAGTGTCTAATGATACAGGGTCCTACAGAGGGAGAGTCCGGACGTTCGACCAAACAGGTTCCAGAAACCTCTCTCTCCTCATCTCAGATCTGACCAAAGAGGACGCTGGACAATACACCTGCACGTCTGACCAACACTCAGCATATGTTAACCTACAGGTCAAAGGTCAGTGAGTTAACCCATTCCATGTTGTCAGTACTGATCACACTGCACCAGAGTAACTGACTCAGCTCCAGATCTGTTTCCAGAAGCTTCTCTCTGGAGGACTAAAGAGGACAGTCTGACACATTTACTGCTGTTATGAATCCACACTCTTCTATGGAGAAACACACGTCTGTTTATTAAGCTGAACACTCAGCTGCTCAGTGTTAGTGCTCAGTAGCAGCTCTGCACACCAGACGCCCTGAAGAGAGTGTTAGTGTACAGCTTGTTCCTTTTCTGTCTTATTTGTGTGGAATATTTGAATATACACAATATTAAATATTTATTAAGTCTATTCAAATATTCAGCAGCTGCGGTTCTAGATATAAGGTAGAACCTGATGATCATTATAGACATTATCTTCAGAACCTCAAACAATTATTTGGGTTTCAGACTTTACAATATTTTAATCAGCTTCATTCTCAACAGTGTTACTTTACACTGGGGTCACGGAGGGGTCACGGAGGGGACACAGAGGGGACACAGAGGGGACACGGAGGGGACACGGAGGGGACACAGAGGGGACACAGAGGGGACACGGAGGGGACACAGAGGGGACACGGAGGGGACACGGAGGGGACACAGAGGGGACACGGAGGGGACACGGAGGGGACACAGAGGGGACACAGAGGGGACACGGGGGGGACACAGAGGGGACACAGAGGGGACACAGAGGGGACACAGAGGGGACACAGAGGGGACACGGAGGGGACACAGAGGGGACACAGAGGGGACACAGAGGGGACACAGGGGACACAGAGGGGACACAAGAGGGGACATGGGGGGGGCACAGAGGGGACACAGAGGGGACACGGAGGGGACAGGGGGAAAGATTTAAGATAATGTGAGCGGGCGTTCTGCAGGTGGTTCACTGGTCTTCCTTTAATGGTGTTCAGGTTTCTGTATGAGTGTCCTCACACTGTGTAGGATCAGACTAACACCTCCCTGAAACGGTGTGAGGGTGTAGTGTGTTCAGGTTCTCTAAACTAAACTAATCTGACTCTACTGAAGCGTTAATGCTGAACATTTCTCCAGGTGACTGTGTGGCGTCCCAACACTGCAGCTTGATGTGCGGGTGTGAACAGTGAGTCTGTAGCGCGAGAACATTTTTAAATGCGAGAGCGCGATTCAAAATCTTCATGTGCTCCTCATATTTACTCTGCTCTCGCGCGGTGTCCCTCTGCTCTAACACACATCCTGCTCTCGCACCAACAAGCTCCTCTTGCGTTTTGTGGAGCACACGTTCCCCAATCCTTTAAAGCTCTCTCCTACAGACATCTGATCCGACCTACCGCCTCCTACTGCTCACAGACAACCTCATCAGCCTATCAGAAAGAAGCATCAGATGCTACTCCAATGAAATTACTGCTCACAGACCTCCTACTCCTACCGCGCCTCCTACAGTCTCCTAACTGCGCCTCACCCTGCGCGCCTCCTCCTGCTCACAGACCTCCTAAAATCTCTGACGCTGTATGTTCTGAGTGGTGGTAACCAGAGAAGGAACTACAGTCAGTGTTTCAGGAATGTTGGGATGTTTCGTTTCCCCGGATACGGGATTAAAATAGGTAGAGTCTCTGGAGCAGGCGCTGAAGACGGTAAGGGACCGTCTCTAAAGTGCGGGTAGGGTTTAAAACGTACTGCTGATGTTATATAGAAAGAGTTGAAACGTATGGACTACACAGAGAATGGTAAAATCTGCAGCTGAATATCCAACACCAACCAACTCCACCCAGTCTGAGAGTGTAGAGGAGCAGCAGGGACAATTTCATTGGTCGAAATCTGAGGGTTCTTTCTGATTGGCTGATGACTCTGTGCTTTGCGCTGAAACAAAACGTAGTGCGAGAGCTCATTCAAAGATTTGAGAGCTCTCACAAAGAACGAGAAGAAGAGCTCGTTCACGCGAGAGCAGGATGTGTGTTAGCGCGAGAGCAGTTTAGTGGTAGAGCAGAGTGAACCGAGCGAGAGCAGAGTGAATATGAGGGAGCACATGTATATGCTGCATGTAAGGGAATCTGTGAGTGCTGCGTGAATCGCGCTCTCGCGTTTATAAAACCTGCTTGTAATTTTTATCAGTAATATAACTCCATAAATGTGTTAATATACTATAATATACTATATAATATATACTATATCATTATACAGTGCAGCTCAGTGGAGGCTCAGGGTGGAGGTTATAGAAGCTGCAGCTGTAGTGGTCATGTGACCTGTACTGGCTGTGACGTCTCGACGTACAAGAGAAGCTCCAGTGTCCTCATAACACAAACCTGAATCTATATACACCCTAATGAGAGAGTCTCTCTACACCATCACCCCCACCCTAAACACACTACACCCTCACACAGGTTCAGGGAGCTGTTAGTCTGCTTCTACACAGTGTGAGGACACTTCTAAAGAGAACCTGAACACCATTAAAGGAAGAGGAGTGAAGGAGGTGTTAATGGTCTACTGTTCCCCCGTGTCCTCTTTGGGGTTCTGTAACAATGCCGTTTCACATGAAGGGTTTATGTAGCAGTGATATAAGCTGCTGCTAGTGTGTTTATATATACAGGTAATATCAGGGCTATATGATGATTAATATCATCTTTATGAGGGAAATTAAAATGTGCTTCACATTAAAATCAGCTGGTATTATTTTAAAGACTCCCTCCATCCAAACCTGCTGGAATGAGACTCTTCAGATGCCCTTCATTCCTGGTGACCTGTGTGTGTGTAGAAGTCCATCATGTATATGATATATAGTGCAGTGCTGCTCAGTTAAAGACTGTATGTTGGTGTTTAGGCTGCGCTCTGGTGGAGAATAAACAGACTGGTACAGTCAGTAGATCCTCAGGAGAGTCTGTTCTTCTGTCCTGCACCTGCACTGACCCACCAGAGGACACACCTGTGACAGTGCAGTGGAGAGGACCAAACCAGGAAGATCTCCTCCAGCGCTCCGGAGTTCAGACGTTCACCAAGACCTCTCCAGGAAACCTCTCTGTACTGATCTCAGACCTGACTGTAGAGGACGGAGGAACATATTCATGCTGGATAAACCAGAACCAGTACCGGAACTTCACCCTCACTGTTAAAGGTAAACTGCTGGACTCACTTACATTCACCCATATGCCTTATGAGACTGTAATGAAGCTGGAATGGATCATACGAGTTTAAGGAGGAGCTAAAGCTGCTGAAGCATTGTGGGAAATGGTTAGCTGGTGGTGCTGGTGGTTCTGCAGTGGTTCTGTAATACAGCAGGTTCTGATTAATACTGTTTGATTTGTTCACCTGTTGTGAAGAACTGGATCAGAACCGACAGTAGGGTTTAGGCTACCAGGCTTGATCAGAGGCCTCCATGCTCCTTCATATATGGTAGTGGTGATGAAGCGTGTGAGGAGAACTGGAGACGTGTTCAGTGCTAGTTACACTGTACAGTGCAGCTGCGACTGTATCCCTAAACTAAAGCGCTGTTGTACCACGTGTCTGTTCCTAGCGGGTCAAGGCAGCTCCGGTGGGCCAGAGCAGGGACCACCCTTGTGAAAGAGAAAAAGTTCATTAGTTCTCTTCCAAAGTCATTAGCTCATGAAAAGTACAGAAGGTCATTTCTCCATACTGAAAACGTTTTACTGAGTGATAACTTTAACAGTCTGACTGGATTTAAACGACGAGTTCCCGCTTTAGTCTTGTGTTCAGTTAGATTTCTCCTCTTCGTGCTGTTGATATTTGGACTTCTTCTTCACCGGAAACCAATACCCGCCTCTTCTCAGAAGCTCGGCCTTCTTCTTGACCCGTATTGTCAAGGACACTGGACATGTCCTCTCAGTGTAACTGCTCCACCATTTCAGGGTCAAAGGTCATACTCAAACTCAGAGCTCATAAAGAGGAAGGTAATTTCTTCACCGTGGAAACGCTCCACTGAGGCCTCTCGCCGTCACCGTCAAGATCTGCTTTCTCTCTCTGTTCTTCAGATCTTCTCCTCTTCGAGCAGGAATCTCCCTTGTTGTTCTTCTTCTTCTTCTTCTTCTTCTTCTTCCGTGTGGGGATGTTTGACCCGAGCCACTTTCCCGTTTATGGAGTCAAAGTATATTAGATTAACATCACTGAACACACCACTGAACACATCTATACAGTATGTTCAGTGATTCTCTGATGTTCTACATAGAAGGTATGTGACTTTGGTGGTTCTACACGTCCATTTCCACCCTATGATTTGGTTCTAGAATGAAACGAGGTGAAGCTCTTGCTGTGTTCTGGTTTTTGTTGAGCTCATGATGATGTTGAGCTCATGATGATGTTGAGCTCATGATGATGTTGAGCTCATGATGATGTTGAGCTCATGATGATGTTGAGCTCATGATGATGTTGAGCCTGACAGTGTTGAGTGCTGCACAGAGATGAACCAGTTCAAGCTTTCTGTACAAACTCTATTGTAGTGTACCGCACACTCTGAACACAAGGAGCAGGTTATCTCAGCAGGTAGAAGGACTGGGCGTGTCCATGATGTCAGAGGACGGCGTTACTGATTGGACGTTTAGTTCTGCTGTTATAAAGACTTTACTGTGACTTTCATTTGTGTCTGAAAGAGATCAGATTATAATCCAGATCATTTTGATGTTAAAACTGAAAAACAAGCACCAATTAAACCAGCCGAGTAAACGAACTGACTTAACGAAGCTCCCCTTGGTGCGGTGCCGTGTGGAGGTGAGGTGAGGACGGTGGTGTGTGGTGGAGAAGCAGAGAGAGTCTGATGCTGCCATGCTGTCAGTTTATATCCCCAAACCAAAGACAGAGGACTGAAGATGGTTCTCTAACTACTACGGATAGTTCTCATTAGGGACCGGGTAGGATTCTGGAATGGGCCCGTTTTCCCGCACCTCTTTTAGGAACGCAGGATTTATATTCCTTCATTATTTGAAGGAGGAACAACAGTGTTGAGGTTCCCGGTATGTGGGTTCTGTCTCTGATCTCTCCTGATTAAACTGTGCCCATGTAAATAGAGCTTTCCATTCTACAGCAGCTTTAAACTGGTAAATACATATGATTTAATTTTATTAGAGCTCATCAAGTATCCGAGCTCATGTGCTGTTCTGGTGAATAAGGAGTCATTTAGAGGGTCTGTCTCAGGGGGGTCTAGTCCTGTTAGTGCAGCCTACAGCTATCACCACTGGAGAACCAACTCAGACACGTCTTCATACAGAGTCTGGTCCATGTAGGAGGGCTTGTACTGAACTCGGCAGCCTTGCATGATGTTCAGGTACTGAGCTGTGAACTAACACTGGTTGAATGTACTCAGACTAACATCTGTACACGCTAGCTAACTAGCAGTGTCTGTAGTTTAATACCACACACCAGTAAAGTTATGGTTAAGATCTCTCAGCAGACTAGAGCCTTACATTACAGACTAGAGACGCTGTTGTGGACGTACGCTGGATCATTAGAATGAATCATATTAATAATAAATAAATATTAAATTAATAATATCAGAGGATTAACTCTAGAGTTGACCTTTCCATTAAACTACAGCTCCAGAATTAGGCTCTGTTTGCTGTTAAGACTGAACTAAAATAGTTAAAGCTTTGGTTTCCTCTGGCCCAGTCTCTGAGCCCTCGAGTCAGCACATACAGGTGACCATTAAAGAAGAAGAAGAATGGTGGGTGGTCCACAGAACAGTCAGAGGACAAATCCCACCAACACCTCTATCATTTAGATGTGTGGAAAGTTCTCCTTTTGAATCTGGTTTATTAATTTGTGCTGGAAGGAGATGGAGATATTCTGGTTTTGTTACTAACCTGGTATCAGGTTTAGTTTAGATTCAGTCTTGGTCTAGTCATAGACTCAGACTGGATAAAAGGTGGTCTTGACTACAGCCCCCCTACGAACACTGTTCTATTCTGAACTGGAGTAACTACAGTAAATATCTAGACCCGAACTCTACTACAGGTTCTGTTCTACTACTGATAGACGTCTGAAGGCGAGTTAGAGCTGTACTGCAGCTAAAACGAGTTAAAGAGTCCTTTAAAAAGTCGTTACTTTAAACGTACAGGAAATATACACAGTCACACCACAATATTACCACCACCTACATGAATACGGGGACATCCACCCTTCCTCTGAATCACACTAGTGAGACGTCATGGCCTGGACTGTATTAGGGGACAGGAGGTATCCGGAGACACTAGTGCCCATTCCAACTGCAGCAGAGCACTGAGGTCCCTCTTGTGTGGGTGTGGGTCAGCACGGTGAACATGGTGATCCCTGGGATGCCACTCCAGTGGATTGCCCTCCAAGGTGCGGTAGAACCTCTGGTGAGTTAGCAGGACAGACAGTTTCTCTAAGAGGGTGGAGAGACACCCCAAGTCACTGTCATGCTAAACGCCTGGATCACTGGAGCAAACCCAGCAGTGGAAGGAGTAACCACAACTGTACATCCCAGGTACATTCCCAGTTTAAACATCTCACAGGAAATTCCCATGCCATGGTCTTTCTTATTATTTTCTCTGAGCACATCAACTGGTATGTGGTAATTTAGTAGAGCCCTGTCCATGGCCCCCAGGGAGCAGCTGGGGGTTAGGTGTCTTGCTCAAGGACACTTAAGTTGTTACGGTTGGCTCAGGGAACTGAACCGATGACCCTCCGGTCACAAGACTGGTGACTGCAGCCCAGTGTATTTGTATCTGGTACAAACCCTGAACCTCAGTATGGTCTGGCTTGGTGTTCAGTAGGGATGTGTGTGTAAGAGTTCATGACGAGGTTAATTAACCATGGGGGTTAAAAACAACTGGCCGAATATAATGTAGGGCTGTAGACTTAGACTTTTAGGAGACAGCACTGCTCTTATACAAAACCACAGCATCATGCAGAGTAACCATGTTTCAGTGTTCAGAACACACAGATGGAGGTGCGGTAGACTTTCATGGTGGATGACTAAATGAGACTCTTCAGATCACCTTCAAACACACACTGCAGCAGTGATGAACAGAACAGAAACACTGAGCTGCTTTATGTTCCTGCAGACTGCACACTGTCCCAGACTCAGGAGAACCCGATTACCAGATATCCAGGAGAGTCTGTTCTCCTGCCCTGCTCCTGCACTGACCCAGACACCAGACCTGGAAGTGTGAAATGGGAGCGTGTAGACCCAGGACGGACTGAGGTGTCCAGTGAGACGGTGAACTATTCAGACAGAGTCAAGATGATCAATGAGAACCATCCATCAAATCTCTCTCTACTGATCTCCGACCTGACTGAACAAGACCAGGGCACGTACAGATGTTCAATCAACAGCAAAAAGTCCATCGACATCAGACTCAGCATTACAGGTAAACTGATCTAGACCTTCAAAGTTCTCTGATGTGTTGGAGGAACCACATGCTCACAAATGCGAGCACCTCCATCAGATCTCACTGAACTGTTAGTCTGTATATGCTCCTCCTGTGGTGGAGCGTGATGAAGAGATTCAGATACTGACACCTGGAACAGGTAACAGAACAGCTGAGTACCAGAGCACATCCTCAGAGAGGCGGAGCTTCCTGAAAGTGGTGCTGGGTTGGTGGTGATAATACAGTCTGACTTTACAGTTAAGATCTCAGGTGTAAGCTCACTGGACAAAAAATTAGTCAGCCTCCGTGTTTAAGGTGGTAGTAAGTTCAGGCTCCTGCAGATGGCGCTGCATGAGGATGATGGGGCCATAAATACCTGTGGGGTGTGAGTGACAGGATCCATAGATTGGGAAGAGGTGGTACAGTGCAGGGAATGTCTCGTTCCATGTGTGGAAAATGGCTCCAGAGCAGATGTTTATGATTGGCTAAAAGGAGGGACTGCATGTGGGCGTGGCCAAAGACCATAGTGTGAAGGAAGTAGCTGAATCTGCAGGTGTATGGAAGCGTACGGTCATACGGGTCTACCAGCAGTGGAGAAAAATCTGGACCAACTGACCAATTCTCTGATGTAGGAGTGTCTGAACACTGATGTGGCTACACCCAGAGACTCGTCCAGTACATGCCCGATCCAGTCCCAGCTGTTACTGGAGGTGGTGGAGGTGCTACACACAGTTAGGGATGTGTCAGTCACAGGAGACTCATTTTTGGTCTGGTCATATGATCATAGAGCGTGTTATATGTTCCTGCAGACTGCACACTGTCACAGACTCAGGAGAATCAGATTATCAGATATCCAGGACAGTCTGTTCTCCTGCCCTGCTCCTGCACTGACCCAAACACCAGACCTCTCAGTGTGAAATGGGAAATGGGAGGGACTGAGGTGTCCAGTCATACGGCGCTCTACTCAGGAAGAGTCCAGATGTTCAATAAGATCCATCCATCAAATCTCTCTCTACTGATCTCCAACCTGACTGAACAAGACCAGGGCACGTACAGATGTTCAATCAACAAACAGTCCATCAGCATCAGACTCAGCATTACAGGTAATCTGATCTAGACCTTCAGAGTTCTCGTGTCTTCATCTTTATGTCCTCATGCTGTGATTTTACTGGAACTATCATCGGCACTCCAGTGACTTTACAGCAGCTGTGAAGGCTTTACACTCTGAACGTGACTAGTTTGTACATTTAAGTAAATATTAATAAATATATACTCATCATCAGAAGAGTAACCGCACCCAGATACAATCAACCAGCAGGAGTGAAACTTGGTGTGTAGGTTTGACATTGTGAGACATGGGACGGGCCTTATCTCTGTACCTGACTGACCAACAGCCACGACTGGAGACATCCAGCGAGCAGTGGTGTCCTCCATGAGTCATCCTGTTAGTGCAGCACCATCGGCAGACGGCTGCACCACGCAGGACTACATGCACACAGACCGTTACCACGACTGTCCTTAACACCACGTCACCGTCACCAAAGACTGCAGTGGTGTCGTACCAGACTGTCATGGAGTGACTCAGAATGGCAGCGGGTCATCTTCAGTGACGAGTCCCGCTTTAGTCTTGGTGGAGACGCCCAACGAATCCGTGTGTGGAGGCACCGTGGTCAGCACCAAGATGAGCGGTTTGCTGTCACACGTCCAGAAATCCTGGTCTTCCTGCACCTCCACCCCTACCGCACCACCTGCAGGAGCTGTATGAGGATGTTCAAGCTGCATGGGATGGATTATCACAGGACACCATTAGGAACCTCTACAGCTCCATACCGAGACGTCTGGAGTGTTGGGTTAGCGAACACGGCGGCCCGACGCCATACTGAGAGACAGACTTCTGTATGTGTAGCTCAATAAATATTGATCATATCAGTCTAAATTTATCATCTATTAAACCAAACTACAGTTTCAGCACAGCTTTAAATAAATGAACACTAACACGGTAAACGCTGGGTCTTTTAGACATGAGACACCAGGACAGTCAGCAGGTATACAAACGATCATAGAGCGTGTTATATGTTCCTGCAGACTGCACACTGTCCCAGACTCAGGAGAATCAGATTATCAGATATCCAGGAGAGTCTGTTCTCCTGCCCTGCTCCTGCACTGACACACAAACCAGACCTGGAAGTGTGAAATGGGAGCATGTAGATTCAAGAGGGACTGAGGGATCCAGTAAGATGGAGATCTCTCACAGAGTCCAGATGTTCAATAAGAGCCATCCAGCAAATCTCTCTCTACTGATCTCCAACCTGACTGAACAAGACCAGGGCACGTACAGATGTTCAATCAACAACAATCAGTCCATCAACATCAGACTCAGCATTACAGGTAAACTGATCTAGACCTTCATGGTCCTGCAGGTGGCGCTGCACGAGGATGATGGGGCTATAATTATCTGTGGGGTGTGAGTGACGGGATCCATAGATTGGGAAGATGCGGAAGATGTGGTACAATTTGTGGATGTAGCTCCATCAGTGTTCAGACACTGCTACATCAGAGAATTGGTCAGTTGGTCCAGATTTGGTGGAGGCCTTCCCTTTGTACTGGTTGTTTCAGGTAGCTCCACAGGTTTCCAGGTATCCAGATCTGGGGATTTTGCGGGCCAGTCCAGAACTCTGTGAACACGAGAACTGTCAATCTTAATTTGGCAGCCAATGAAGAAAACCCTGAAAACCAAATATGCTAGCTTGCTAGGCTACTATATTAGCGTACTTGCTAATGCTACACCTTAGTGAGAGGGCAGGGTACAGGGCATGGGTGGGGGTCTCTAGGGGCATGTGGGACAGTGTTTAGTCCTAAGTCTTTGTAGAGTGTAAACACTGACGACAGGCTGGGGAAGCATTAAGAGCCCTAGCTAACAATACTGAACCCTCAGCTAGGCAGGTCTATGTCCACACGCCGCCTTTCATACAGAGCGAGACCAGTTCATCATGACACTGTCTCCAACTGAGCTGCATGTCCACACAGTGCTGGCCTGCCCACACAGCTTGGACCTCGTACTGGAGAGAGAGATGGTGTGGTCAGTAACGTCATGGTGGTCATATTAGCAGTCCTGTCTATGGAGTAAGGTAAATAAGATGTTGTGGGTGGAGGAGCTGACAGAGCTAATCTGAAGGCTGACGGTACCCACAGTCAGTGGAACAGGGCCTCCAGTGCTGGACATGTAGTAGGCCAGGACATCTGGTTTGGGCTTGTCCATTGAGAGTAACAGTGAGCAGGACACTGCAGGTGCATGGGTCCACATTCCTCATGTTCCAGATGAATGCTGTCCTTGCTAAAAAGAACAGCACCGGCAGCAAACAAACCCTAACCACCCATATTACACTTCTGCCACATGTCCATCAGCGTACAAGCGTCTCTAGACACTGCACAGGTGGACACATCACAGTGGCCCGGCCAGAAGTGGTACCTGCAGGGTCTGAGGGGGATGACATGGCAGTGCCATCTATACACAGCTAATAACAATGTCCAGAGGGGACGACTGAAGCTGACAGTCAGGGGGAAGAAGACGGCCCACATGATTTGGGTAGTTGAGGTGTCAGAGGTGCATTCTGGGACTTTTAGAGGAAAAGGTGCCAGATGGACTTACACGTTGAGTTTCAGAGGCGGTCATGTGGTGGTGATGAGGTCACCAGATGTCCAGGGCACAAGTTGAACATGCAGCATCAGAGTTGGTTGGAGAGTCTGTGGGACAGAGATGCATTGGCAGGTCAAGGGGAGCATGGCTTTTCGTTGTGCTGCTGCACCATGAACCTGGGAGCATCCGCCCACTTTACTAACCACATCACTTCTAGTGTGTAATGACTTACGGCTAACTGAACTGGCCAATCCCAACTTCAAATAAAGTCTAATTCCCAGATTAGTAATGAAATTACAGACACTGTTATAAAAGATTCTGACATGAGGCCTAAAAGTCATTTTCCAGATTAAACACAGAATTATATTAGAGTTTAGAATTGAGACTTCTAATAACATACGTGACATTTTATTATAAAACACTGCAGCAGTGATGAACAGAACACAAACACTGAGCTGCTCTATGTTCCTGCAGACTGCACACTGTCACAGACTCAGGAGAACCCGATTACCAGATATCCAGGAGAGTCTGTTCTCCTGCC
Organism: Prochilodus magdalenae; assembly: GCA_024036415.1. Taxonomy (NCBI): domain Eukaryota; kingdom Metazoa; phylum Chordata; class Actinopteri; order Characiformes; family Prochilodontidae; genus Prochilodus; species Prochilodus magdalenae. Next base: position 10,908 of record JAMWET010006950.1, on the reverse strand, counting down.
CTGCGTCTGCACTGACCCAAAGACCAGACCTCTCAGTGTGAAATGGGAGCGTGTAGATTCAAGAGGGACTGAGGGATCCAGTAAGATGGAGATCTCTCACAGAGTCCAGATGTTCAATGAGGGCCATCCAGCAAATCTCTCTCTACTGATCTCCAACCTGACTGAACAAGACCAGGGCACGTACAGATGTTCAATCAACCAACAGTCCATCAACATCAGACTCAGCATTACAGGTAAACTGATCTAGAACTTCAGAGTTCTCTCATGTGCTGGAGGAACCACATGCTCACAAATACGAGCACCTCCATCAGATCTCACTGAACTGTTAGTCTGTATATGCTCCTCCTGTGATGGAGCGTGATGGAGAGATTCAGATACTGACACCTGGAACAGGTAACAGTACAGTTGAGTACCTGAGCACATCCTCAGAGAGGCGGAGCTTCCTGAAGGTGGTGCTGGGTTGGTGGTGATAATACAGTCTGACTTTACAGGTAAGATCTCAGGTGTAGGATGTAGTAATAGCCTATAGTGGTTTAGAGCCTGGCTCTGGGTGGAGGTGATGCTACACCTTCTGAATGACCTGCTAACACTGAATAAGGAATGGGATGTGGTTTAGATGTGTAAGTTAAACTGGCTGATACGACTTTGTACTAAACCTGAGTACAGGCTGTGGGAGCTGCTGAAGAGGGGGCTACGTCCGGACCATGCGGGAGATCAGACTGGATCTTCAGCCTGTTTTCCTTTGTTGTTGTTTTGAATCTGTAAGATGGAAATGAAGTGATCTAGATTCAGATCTTACAGAAACACGTCTCCTTAAACTTCAGACCTTTTGGAGATCAGTTCATCCTCTACTCTCTCAGCTCTTCACAGGAGCAGAAGATCTGACCAGGGGGGCCCAAACTTTTACAGCCCACTGTATGTAGTCACGTGTCTGTGTACATGTACGTGTACCTGTTTGGTAACTCTGCTGTTCCACTCTGTAGTGTTCAGTGTGCAGTCTGAACACAGTGCTGACTGTCTGTGTATGGTCTACACTGAGTTGGGCTCTGATGGTGGTGGGGGCTGTTTGTGTGGACTCTTGATTGAGGAAGTGCTTCAAGTATGAATTCAGTGTGTGGTAATGTACAGTGTTTGGATATGGTTGGGCTTGGTGGGCAGTAGGAGTGTGTGGAAGGGTTCGGTTCTATTGGACTGAACACAGATTGTACATATGATAGATCATTAATAATGGGTTCTATGTGACAGAACGTCTGACTGTGCAGAATGGAACAGGCCCTGAACACTTCACACTTACACTGAGATGTTTTTACACATGTGCCTGAGCTCAACTTGAGGCCGCGTATCTAATTACCATATGTGACCACACACACTCACACACACACACACACACACACACACACACACACACACACACACACACACACACACCCCAGCGTCTAGAACTTCCCCCTAATTATCATATACGGTAAACACACTCACACAGACACACGTCCTGCATAGAGACTCCTCTGGACCAATCACTGGCCCGGTTACCATATATGTAGTATCTGTACACGTCATTCCAGGTAGAACAGTCTCTGTATGAGGATCCAGCTTTACACAGCAGCTGCTGGAGGTCTGTAGGAACATCTGCCAGGTACTGCAGAGACGTATGATCTCATTCTGGACTAAGCTAACATTAGCTACAGTAGCTAGGCTAGTTAGCAAACAGGCATGCTATCACTTCCTTCTCAGACACTTCCCTAGCAACAAGTCCTTGGAGTCACTTTCAGTGTGTAATGACTTTTACTGTGATCCAGTGAGGAGGTGTAACATCTGTACAGCTGTGTGAATAAGAGTTATGTTATAGAGGAGTTACTGTGATACAGTGAGGAGGTGTAACATCTGTACAGCTGTGTTAATAAGAGTTATGTTGTAGAGGAGTTACTGTGATACAGTGAGGAGGTGTAACATCTGTACAGCTGTGTTAATAAGAGTTATGTTATAGAGGAGTTACTGTGATACAGTGAGGAGGTGTAACATCTGTACAGCTGTGTTAATAAGAGTTATGTTATAGAGGAGTTACTGTGATACGGTGAGGTTCAGTTCAGGTGTGTGTTGAGTGTGCAGTGTTTGGTGTCCACTGTGTTTCATGAGTCTTACCGCTCTGGGGGAACAGCTGTTAGCACGTCTGGTTCTGCTGGTTCTGATGGTTCTGATGGTTCTGATGGTCCTGGGTCTTCTGCCAGAGGGAAGTGTCTGAAAGAGCTGATGTCCAGGGTGAGCGGGGTCAGACTGTAAACGACCTTCTGGAAGGTTCAGCAGACTCTGGAGAGGTGGAGGTCTGATCTACTGTGCAGAGACACCTGCACATATATGACCTTCATGGACGAGTCATCAGAAGAGGCCTGTCCTGCGTCCTCACCACAGAGTCCAGCTTCAGAAGCTCACAGAGGAACATCTAACCCAGCCTGACTCAGTTTAGAAACAGGACCTGTGGACTGATGGAGGTAATATGAGCTCAGGGGTGGGGCCTTCATGCTTTGGGCTTGGGTCCTGCAGCCAGTGGGAACATTTCACCGGTAGGATGGATTTAATTCAGTTCCAGCAGATTCTGGAAGTACACATCTCACCATCTGCACAACACCTGGAGATGAAAGGAGTCTGATTCACAGGAGCCTCCAGATCTAAACCGATCAGACACCTGTGGAGAGACTTTACCAGAGCAGTGCTGCTGAACTAGAAACGGACGTCCCCCAAACAGAACCCGAGAGACTCTTCACTGCTACAGGAAGAGTGTACAGGCTGTGGGAGCTGCTGAAGAGGGGGCTACGTCCGGACCATGCGGGAGATCAGACTGGATCTTCAGCCTGTTTTCCTTTGTTGTTGCTTTGAATCTGTAAGATGGAAATGAAGCGATCTAGATTCAGATCTTACAGAAACACGTCTCCTTAAACTCCAGACCTTTTGGAGATCAGTTCATCCTCTACTCTCTCAGCTCTTCACAGGAGCAGAAGATCTGACCAGGGGGGCCCAAACTTTTACAGCCCACTGTATGTAGTCACGTGTCTGTGTACATGTACCTGTACCTGTTTGGTAACTCTGCTGTTCCACTCTGTAGTGTTCAGTGTGCAGTCTGAACACAGTGCTGACTGTCTGTGTGTGGTCTACACTGAGTTGGGCTCTGATGGTGGTGGAGGCTGTTTGTGTGGACTCTTGATTGAGGAAGTGCTTCAAGTATGAATTCAGTGTGTGGTAATGTACAGTGTTTGGATATGGTTGGGCTTGGTGAGCAGTAGGAGTGTGTGGAAGGGTTCGGTTCTATTGGACTGAACACAGATTGTACATATGATAGATCATTAATAATGGGTTCTATGTGACAGAACGTCTGACTATGCAGAATGGAACAGGCCCTGAACACTTCACACTTACACTGAGATGTTTTTACACATGTGCCTGAGCTCAACTTGAGGCCGCGTATCTAATTACCATATGTGACCACACACACTCACACACACACACACACACACTCACACACCCCAGCGTCTAGAACTTCCCTCTAATTATCATATACGGTAAACACACTCACACAGACACACGTCCTGCATAGAGACTCCTCTGGACCAATCACTGGCCCGGTTACCATATATGTAGTATCTGTACACGTCATTCCAGGTAGAACAGTCTCTGTATGAGGATCCAGCTTTACACAGCAGCTGCTGGAGGTCTGTAGGAACATCTGCCAGGTACTGCAGAGACGTATGATCTCATTCTGGACTAAGCTAACATTAGCTACAGTAGCTAGGCTAGTTAGCAAACAGGCATGCTATCACTTCCTTCTCAGACACTTCCCTAGCAACAAGTCCTTGGCAGTGCACTCACGTTCAGCTACTCCTTCTTTAAATGCAGCAGTGATGAACAGAACAGAAACACTGAGCTGCTTTATGTTCCTGCAGGCTGCACACTGTCCCAGACTCAGGAGAACCCGATTACCAGATATCCAGGACAGTCTGTTCTCCTGCCCTGCTCCTGCACTGACCCAAACACCAGACCTCTCAGTGTGAAATGGGAGCGTGTAGACTCAGGAGGGACTGAGGGATCCAGTAAGGAGGTGATCTACTCAGACAGAGTCCAGATGTTCAATAAGATCCATCCAGCAAATCTCTCTCTACTGATCTCCAACCTGACTGAACAAGACCAGGGCACGTACAGATGTTCAATCAACAACAATCAGTCCATCAACATCAGACTCAGCATTACAGGTAATCTGATCTAGACCTTCAGAGTTCTCTCATGTGTTGGAGGAACCACATGCTCACAAATACGAGCACCTCCATCAGATCTCACTGAACTGTTAGTCTGTATATGCTCCTCCTGTGATGGAGCGTGATGGAGAGATTCAGTTAAAGGTGTTGTATGTAATACTGACACCAAGTGGTTAAAATAGGTACTGCAGTTCAAATTCAATATATTGAAATATAGAAATATAGAAATGTGCTGTTAAATGATGTTGATGATTTCCAGCACAGCCGCTCAGTGTTACAGTGGGTTTGTACATCTGGAACATCTGGAACATCTGCTTTTTAACACACTACAGTGTAATGTTCTTTGATGTTCCTCAGAAAGTGTTTAAACTGTATTCACATACAGTCATTTAAATTTAACTGTCATAGAAATATAGAAATATAGAAATATGTAAATATGCTGTTACACCTCTACTTCTGTTTGTCTGTGTGGAATCCCCAGCAGAGAAGACGACATGCCCAGATCAGTATGGTAAGATGTTCCAGTACAGTGATATAGAGTTTCCTCTGAACATGCTCTAAATCAGTTATGAATATTACATTCCATCTCTTTTCCCGTCTACAGATTTAGCCAGTGTGATTGTCGTCACTGTGTGTGTGACTGTGTTGGTCTGTGCGGCTCTGCTGCTGATTGGAGGACTGATCTACAGATGGAGACTCAGTAGGACACAAGGTACTACACCCCCCATAAACACAGGTGATGATGATGTTCCAGTTCAGGTTCTGAGTTACTACAGTCCTGAACACCAGCCTGTGATCATAACAGTATCTTTGGTCTGAATGGAATACTTTAATATGAGGGTCATTTAGAGCACAGTTATGAAAGATTTCCTCTACTGAACATTAAACCCACCAGTCGTGTGGAACACAGCTCCTTAACACCTTCAACTGTTCTGCAGGGTCCGTCTCTACAAGCCCCCCGAGAAGAACACGTACCCCAGTGAGTGAAACGCTCTATGAGTCTCAAACCCACTTCTCATTACAACTCAACACCCCCTGTTATAAACACACAGGGGTTAGACAGTAGTGTTGAGCAGTGTTATTCAGTAGTGTTGAGCAGTGTTAGTCAGTAGTGTTGAGCAGTGTTAGTCAGTAGTGTTGAGCAGTGTTAGTCAGTAGTGTTGAGTGGTGTTAGTCTGTGGTGTTGAGCAGTATAAGTTAGTAGTGTTAAGAAGTTCTGTAGATGAATGAAAGATGTGTTTTGGAGACTAAGAGTTGTTTCTACTGGGTGTGTTACTATGGTTACAGGCTGATGATGACTATGAAAATGATCCTCGGAACATCAGCATGGGTCCAGTCTACCAGAGCCTGGACCCGAAGACCAACCAATCAGATTCAGTCTACCAGAGCCTGGAGGCCAAGACCAACCAATCAGATTCAGTCTACCAGAGTCTAAACCCCAGCACTAACCAATCAGATTCAGTCTACCAGAGTCTAAAGACCCCAGCAGTCTAACAATTAGACCCCAAGTCAGTCTACCAGAGTTTAAACTCCAAAACCAAATAATTAGATTTACTCTACCAGAGCCTGGACCCCAAGATCAACCAATCAGATTCAGTGTACAAGAGCCAAGAGACCGTCTACCAGAACCAAGACCAACCAATCAGATTCAGTCTACCAGAGCC
>JAMWET010006949.1:25000-52738 GCA_024036415.1 Prochilodus magdalenae | reverse complement strand
AAGTCCAAAACATTCGTCAGATATCTGACACAATTCAACTGATCAAATAAACATCTGAGTTACTATAATCGCTAAACATAATGTTACAGACAATAACATGTTAAAAAAAATGAAAAAAAAAAAAAAAAAAAAAAAAAAAAAAAAAAAAAAAAAAAAAAAAAGGAAAAAAAAAACATTGTGAATGTCTATATACTGAGGTCAGTTAGCTTAGCTAGTTTTCTTAACCTAGCTGCAGACAGCTTGATAGGTTATTATCGGATTAAACAGGACTGTCAACACTCATATCAATAATTACAACATTGTTTTAAAGATATATCTATGCACTTGTACGCATGCATTCTTTTAGTATTTCACAAATAAATTTGCTTTTGTGTACAGCATGACAAGTTCCTTTCTTTGTATCTGGACGCTGCTTTTACATAGCTACAATGTTGGCTTCATCATTACTCATCTGAAGGGCAGTTTGTCACTGAAAATCTGCCTACTGAATAATATATAACTTTTTCTTGTGTTTCTTTTCTATGTGCTCACAATAAATAAAGGAGGCAGGACTTTCTAAATGAACAGTGAATTATGGCATAGACTACAACTAACCATCTTCGTATAGTCTAGAAGCCAGGACCTGCTGACAATCTTTGTAATACGAGCCATTACCTCGTGTTCCTGATTGGATTAGATCGCTTTTCTCTACAAAACAGCTTTTCTTCTCTTCTTTTCTGCATATGCTTACCTTTTGTGCAATGTCCATCATCAGATGAAGATGAGGTAGAGGAGGAGGTGGTGTGTCCATCACTACCCTGTAGATTTCTGACCCTGTGTCTTCCAACATACCTCTTCTTTGGAGACCCTGTTTATCTATAAATTAAAACAAAGGTTATAATGGTTCTACAATACAATTTAAAAGTGAATGTAATTTTCCCCCACAGCAAAGTCACCAACCACTTCTTTCTGGACAACCTTTTGGTGCATGGGGTTACTGTCATACTGGAAACAGTAGGTGAGGACGAGAAGTGCTCCCACAACTCGATAAAGCACACAGTTATCTATACTGTTGTATATGCTAGGTAGCTTCATATGTACCGCCATAAACAGTCACAACTAAGGTCTACGCAGGCAAACCACTAATTATAGGGTGTCTAATACTTTTGAACATACTTTTGTTTACCTGAGTTACAGCTCTACCCAAACTAAGGTGATACCCTGTCATCCTTGTTATTCAATTAATTAATAAATAAATAACGAAAAAAAAAGAAAGTCAACCTCATCACATAAAATCAACCCCTTATATGTTTTAATGTTCTGAGCTATGAGGTGGTCAGGAACAATCAGCTCCTTTTACACAGGCATACTTCCATACTTAAGAAATTCATTTTCCACAGAATATAATATCTTATTTACAGCCATCTTCAATTCGCACGGGATTACCATAATCTGAGGTGCTGAGGTCTGGAACAATTACTGACATGACACATTCAGATGGGACACAACCGCTGAGAAAATCCATTCTAACTGCTTTGCTGAACTAATATTACATAAATATACGCAATTATATCCTATTACATTTTATTATTAAACATCTAGTAAATGTCTCTGTCTCTGCTAGAGCTTCCATACTGCAAATACAGTCTGAGAAGATTCTCAGCATGTAGCATTTTCACATACAAAAAAAAAAAAAAAACAACCTAAATGTCCTGATCTTCAGAGAGTTGTAACATTATAAAAATATATTTCATGGCCATACAACCGAAAACTGGCGGATAACTTCTTTGATTAAAGAAACCCTTTTCTGTTATGAAGGCCCAGGCCCATGTCAACAAATAATGTTGTATTTTTGTTGTAAACGTCATCATAGCAGCGATCAGATAATGGCAGCAGGTACCAGCAAAGTTTAACTTCTTCACTACCTTCTCTCCCACCTGCACTAAAAAGTCCCTCCTTCTGTCCCAGCCACTGTGTTTGATTGACAGGAGGGCTTTGGTTGAAACCCCACACACACAGAAACCATACAATTCATTCTTACCAAAAGTGTTTTCACAGTTTGCCTCAGAAAATCTCTTTCCTCTTCACGTGCCTTTATTTTCTGAGCCCTGAACAAAAGTTCAGCATCTTTGCTGAGGATGGCTGGTCCTTTGCACATTACATCTTCTATTTGCCCACATGTATAACGCAAAGACAAACACAGAACCTGGGGTTTATTTATGTTCGCTTTAGATACAAGTATCTCAGAGGTGATGCTGACTAATGAAAGTCAATAGTGGATAGTTTAATTATACATTTTTTAATCAACGAGGCAATAAACATTAATTTGTATGCTAGTTCATTTGTATTTATTATATTTGCTTTATTACCCACATGCTGAAGTTGAGGACCTTATGAGATTAACAGACTGCATACTTTCAGGTAACGCATTCAGAGGAGAACATCGCTCATCACATCACTTTTGTGTACATAGTTCCCTATAACGCGCCTTGTGTTTCTTGCAACAGCAATTTAATTGCCGCATGCGTTTTGCTATGATATGGCTGCTATTGCATTAATTTACATTGTATATTTGATAGGTAGTAAAAATAATTGATTCTGATCATGATACGCCAATTTTACACACATACCATGTGATTCTGTTTCATTTTTTAGTGCTGTGAGCTGAGCACACAGTTTCTGTTTAATGACAAAATATTAATGTGCATTATAAATATTAAAATTCATATAACTTAAAATTATTGCACTTGCCTTCTTAAGTTGTCTTAATAATATTCGGTGATTGCCAACCACACCCACATCAACATGATTCTGACTCAGGGTCTGAGTGCTTCCTCCTCTTAGCTGTAAAATCATAGCCACGATGCCAGCACATAAGTAATACAGTTATTTCCGTGCTAATGGGGGGCTCAATTGCAATGAGAATGCGTCCATTGTTATATCACCTTAATCAGAATGTGATGTTTATGTATGGACGACTGAGCCTTCGGAATACAAGCTGAATTGTACACAACTGCCTGTGCTTTTCATGTTATATTGTGACTTTTATTACTATTTTTGAATGCATGTCCAACAATTCAGTGTTTAAATACTAAACAGGAAAAAATTAATTTCAATTGCTCACCTGATTTTTTTCTTCATCATATGTCGTCAGCAATAATACTAAAAGAGAAAAGCAGTAAACAGTAATTTTAACGCTGTCTCGATAATTGATAAAAAAGTCTATGATAAATGTACATAAAAAGCTCAAATGATGTACAAATACAGCATTATAGGTTATTAATACATACACATTAATGTATAATATTTAATCACAATCTTAATGAGAATCTGTCATGTCAAGCACACACACCGAGCTGTGCATCCACAAATTCGCAGTAGAATTAATTATCTATTCAAAAAGAACAATCTTTTATTATTAGAAACATGATTTTTTATAAAGCGAATTAGTGTGCATTGTATATCTTTACAGTTTGTGTACTGTGTGAAGATAGTTTGTTTCTCTAACTGTAACCTTACCAGCTCCACATCCACATCCCTGTCCTCTCTTCATTAGACATTTCTGTTGATAAAGTGCATATTTATACGTAGTGTGAAGGGTTTATACAAGTGCATGTGTCTTCAACGATAGAAATGTCAGATTCTCGCTCAAAACACTGAAACCAGCAATTGAATATTCTTATTTTCATTATGCTCGACTAGAAGTGTGTAATTGACAATTATATGATAGGTACTAATAAGAAAGAAGCGCATTTCACATGCATGAGTTTTGGAATGGTTAAGTATTGGACCCACCTTCCTATAGTTGTAGGCCTACATCTTTATTTCATCATAAAGGATGTCCCGCTGGGGCTCATGTCCAAACACAAGGGACACACTCTGTACGATTTACAATAACCTAATAAAACAAAGAAATCCTAAAATAAAATCATTCTGTTATGTCTCATTACATGGCTGGTCTGTGCTTTTTTTATCACCATGGAAACTGATGCTATTATGTAATTTTTGGTCCAACATAATATATCAAAGTAGAATTGTCATAACTTCTATCCACTTTGTAAATAAAGCAGTGGAAACTAAAGGCTTCCTTTTGTCTGTGACTTCATTTTGAAGTCTCTTCTAGAAGATTAGAGGTGGAATCTAGGAAGCTTTGATTGAAAACGTCCAGTTCCTAATCGCAAGAATCGCAGACTCAAGTCAGTTGGCCTTAGCTTTAATGTCTATCTAGCTAAATTTGTATACTTACCTCTTGTCTTTGATTCTCCACTGCCGCGGTTCCTTGGCTCTTCTATGGTAACTTGTCTTTTCCCTAGGCTAATGTTATTACGACGCGTTCGTGCTATTATTCTGAACATGAACATCAATCCAGCGAACATTTTTGACAAAATACATACGGCTAATCGCGATGTCACCACAGTTTATGCTAACCGCTTATTTTATTAGCTGTGCCACGTGGCTTAAATCATGAGAAACTCCCTCCCTTTACTGTGGCAGACGACTGAGTATGCTATAATGCTTTTAAAATACTGTATGGCTTAAACAGTTTCAAACCTGTATTAGGCCGCCATAACGCGAAGACCTACCGCAGCTGCTGCTCTTCAAGTGCTCAAACCGATGCTGCCGCTGTGTTTCGTTTATGAAAAAATACAAAACCGAACAAAAACATCGCGATTGTTCGGCAGCCGATAACAGCCAGTCTGCGCGTGCACAATCAAATGCGGGGCAATTACGCGACTTAATCACGATTCAACAACGGCTGTTGCTAAGGACAGGTACCGCCCCACACCCCCCCCAGACCACCCCCCCACCCGGTACTTAAGATAGGCTGACATGGCAGAGATGTATATACATTAGTACTAAACAAGTTACTCGATTTTAATTCGCCGTTGCACAAGTAAAGCAACAGAAGACTAATCACTCGGCTGTGGAAGACAAGGAAACTGTCTGTGGTATGTGAGGATCCATCCTGTCTGCCCGCTGCGGAGGAAGATGACCCTATTCAGCGGCACAGTGGATCAGATGGATTTCATAATGGTAAGATAATTTAGCCCTATGTGAAAAATAAACTTGACTAGAGCTTGAAGTTATATGCTTGTGATTAGATACACTTGTTTTTTTCTTTTACGGCTGTGTCGAGGAAACCCCCACAAGTTACACGTACAATTCCATGTGCTGGATCTCGTTCAGTACAATCCAGGGTTTCCTTTTGCAAAGTGGATGGAGTAATTTACAGGTGAGCTAAATGTTTGTATCATTAAAAAAAAAGATTGTTGTCTGACGCATGTGACCCCTTAAAGATCTGAGTCTATATTACACACTGAAATGTATTAGTTCAGCATATACACAGACTACAGGCCAAACACTGATACTGAGGCTATCACTTAGATTATAGCAAATGCTATATACTTTGAGTACCACACGTTGGAGCCCTGGCCTTTACAGTGGTTTACCTTAACGTTAAACATGAAATATGTTTAATTTATTGCATAATGTTATTTGCTTTAGGCGTCTGCTAATTTTGCGAATTGATATGATAAGGTTTTCTCACAGGTCTTCGAGCATGAGGCAGTTAGATTTCATAGAGATGGAGTTGCCCAGAGCTCACAACATTATCCAAAATAATGCTCTGCTCAGAAAGGTATAGAAATGTCAATAATGATTTACGTACATGCTACTACAATGACTCATTCGACATTTTCAGTGATACAGTATGAGTAACGCATCAATAACTTTTGTTAACTTACTTAACTGAGGGGGGTGAACTTACTGTTCTTTGCATCTTGTATTTTAATCTTAGGTCAAAATTTGTCTTCATGCACAGTTTTTGAGTTCTTACCACCAAACATGGCCAATCATAGAGTGATCTAACACTACTATTATTTTCCACGCCCTATCCAGCTACCCTAACAGAATGGTCATAAACAAAGTTTGCAGTTGTGTATTTGATATACTACAAGCAGTTCACATATTAGCTAACACAATACTACAAAAATGATTGGATCATGGTTTTCTATTAGCTGACTTATCAGACAGTATGAAAAATTTGCTGCCAATCATGTATGCCATTATTGTTTCTGTAATGAAGTCTATTACCAACTCATGAGCACGTATTATGGTCACATTATTTACCAGACATGCAAAAATAAGTTTGTATTTATTGCATTAGTATGATTCCACCACTAGAATAATGCTAATAATACAAAACTAAACCAGTGAGAGCCAAACATTGCTATGTAATGTCATACATGGGTAAAAAGATTAAAAAATGTTTTGCAGTCTACAGTAGGGTGGCCAATTAATGGCAAATAATACAGTCATGATATTTTGGTTTTTATAAACTGATGTTCCTGCTACACAGTTTACATATCATGATTATTATGCTTTTGTTGAATGAACCACAAAACTGTGATAGTTGAAACAGACCACAAAGCCCAGCAGTGCCTAAAATAAACAAATAAAAACTAAACTTGATTATACACTTAATAATGCAATGTTTCAATTATCAATTACAAATTATACAATTATATATTCTAGTCAACAAATATTATATCAAATATTATCTAGTTTACACTCTGCACTGCTTGTAATCTAACAAGTTAAACAGGACTATTAACGCTATCTTTCTAATTACACATGTTTTTTTCAGTGTTCTTTATGTACTTGACGATGGCACAATATGCTCAGAAATCTTGTTCACACACGTATTAATAAATATTGCTATAATTGCCCACACCGTATTACTGATGAGTGCGATGTTTAATATTTAGATACATTTGTCTCTGAATGTAAAGGCATACGTACGAGGGGGTGCCCTGCAGTGGCCTGTGCATATCAACTCACTCTCAAAAGAAAACCAAAAGACGCGAACGTGTTCTGTTTAAAAGACATCTGATATGAGCAGAACGTATACTATGGAAAATGTGTATTGGTATCATGTTCTGCATTTTTGAACGTTTTCTCGAGGAGGGCACTTGCAAAAATGTAAAACATTTAACACAGCCAAGTTGCTTACTTTTGCAGTTGCTTGTTTTTATTTTGTTTTTTTTTTACAGTATATGGATGGAATTAGAACAGAGTTGCATTTTTGTGTATTTCACAAAGGCAAATCTGTTTTTTATCACTTACACCTTGGAGGTAAATGTACAAAGACACGTCATTTTTGACCGTTCAGAGTTTCATTGTAATAATACTGTATATATGCTGCCTTTTAAAAATCTCTCTGCAGAAAACGGAACATAGTAATGATCATTAACATAATAGCAAATGGTCTTTGTGTGGTCATTACGTCTGTATAACCACCATGAGCTAAACTATTATGGTCAGATTAAGTTACAATTAGTTTTGGTCTAAAAGTTAAGTAGAGCCTATCCATGTGGTGCTAAAACAGCGTAAAAAACATCATTATGATATAGGATGTTTTGTTTCTATATCAGTGACAAAACAGACTTACACTCCACCGTATTTTAATAATTTACAGGTATGCATCAAAGCTCTGAGAAGGATGAGGAGAGAAATGTGGTCAAAGACTTGGTGGAAAGTCCAGACGAGAGTTTTGTAGCCATAGATGAGTCAAATTTTGCCCACAAAGAAAGGTATGTATATGCTGATATATCAAAATATCAAAAGCAAAATTACATTCCTGTGAAAGTACACTTATTATGTACTTAATACTGCATGCATTGGTTTTAAAACTGATTAGGTTTAGAATTACTTTAAAGAAACAAGCACCAAAATATGTGATATTCTGTTTATATATGCACTGTAAAACGTGCACATCTAAAAGAAAGAATTAAGTTCAGCTTAACACTACAGAAAGTTAGAGTAATTTTAATAAAACTAAAAAATAATAATAGTATATATTATGATATATAGATATAACATATTTAGAGTTAAGGTTATTTTATTTAAACATATTTAAACATGCAGTATTTTATTTAAAGTATTTCTAAGCTGACTGAACTGCCTCAAATTTAGGCAGGCCAATAAGGAGTTGTTTTTAAAAGATTTTAGAACCCTGTATTGTTTTGATCTCTTGTAATTATATGCACACTTACAATGATTGTACTTCATGTATCAGTCCTAGTTTTACCCTATATCAGGATTAACTATGTTTAAAAGTTTATGGATGTTATGAATGCCAAGCAAATAAAACAGTCCTGATGCCTATCAGGAGCCCGTCACCCATAGCACAAGCAGAATACGTTCTAATTTTCTAGCTAAAACATAAGTTGATTCAGGGGTTGAAGCTGTTGATGTGTTTCTGTATCAGTGAATTAATGTGAAAAACTGCATAAATGTTTACCTTTAAATTATTTAGACTTCTCGTACTTCTGATTATTTAAGACATTCAAATAGGACCTTTGAGTTTGTATCAACTTATTACAATGTAGTTTAGACTTCTTAGCTTACTTGATAAATGTTTGATCAATGTAACCTTCTTGAGTAAAACTCACTTCATTCCTATTGATTCTTGGCTCCATAAATTTGAATATTGGGCATGTTTTTTTTTACCTTGTGTACCCTACTGCCAATGAGCTTAAGAGGCTACAAGATGAAATAGCACTAACCCATGTACCCATTTCACTTAACGTTTTCTATTTTACAGCCAGCAATAATGCCTGTTTCTCTGTTATTTTTAGTACAATTGTGGCCATTTTCGACCCACCTAGCAGAGAAAAAAGGTTGGGCCTTTGGCATGCTAGAGGTCAAAGGAGCTCGCAGACTGCCTGTCCTGAAGATGGTGCGAGACCATTCCAGGAACACATTAATGCCCTTAATCAGAAAGCACATCAGAGGAGGGTCTACTGTCTTCAGTAACTGTTGGAGGGCATATCAGCCTGCATTAAATGTTGAGGAATACAGACACCTTTCTGTTAATCACAGGGAGCATTTTGTTGATCCGCTTACTGGTTGTCACACTCAGCACATTGAACGGGCCTGGCAAACCATCAAGCGCCAGGTTTCACGTTACAGAGGCAACAAGACCTCCAAACTTCTTAAGGATCACCTCAGGTACATCCAGTGGGATTGTTTTTTGGGTAGGAGACACAGCAAAGGCTCATTTGCACAGCTGATTCATGACATTAAAAAAAGAATATAAGTGTTAAATTAAGTAAAAAGATTAAACTTGAGATTTGTCATAGTCATGTATGCTTGTTTGTACCACATTTGTTATCAACCATTATTGTTAAAATAATTAGTTTAGTGTTTTTCGGCTTTATTGTAGCGTGGCAAAATTATTGTCTAATTTCACCATAGTAATCAACTGTGTACCACATGTGTCAGATAGAGCTTAGATTGGAAATGTGTTTAAAATATTGTTTAATGTTTATAATAGGTTTACTGCTTTATATTTGCCAGCTGGGTAGATGCTGTTGTGTAAAGTGCATTGCAGGTTGATGTCAACACACAGATCCATAATTTCTGTAAGCTTATTTGTGGACTTTACTTTTATATGTATGTTTCTATACAGAAAATACAGATTATCATTAATTTTGTCAAATAAATTTATTTCAAGTAACGAATGTGTTTAACATTTCCTATGGCACTATTACTATAAATGTACTAAAGAACGATTAGTATGTATGCAGTTCTGTAGCAGTTACATAAAAATTACATTTTATAAGTAGTGGTTGTTTTTAATTTGTCTTTAATCATTGATTATTCCATAGTAACTATGTAAAAGTTACACTTTACAATAAGTGGACAGTTCCTGTGTAGTTATCATGTAGGTAGAGTGTAATTACAGAATGGTATTAATCCATGCGATGTGATCAGGTTACCATGTTACAACACAGGTATTCCACAGTACTTATGTAAAAGTTACACTTTAAAATAAGTGGACAGTTCCTGTGTAGTTGTTATGTAGGTACTGTGTAATGGAGTGGTAATAAAGACATTGCTTTAGGGGTAGTACAACACATTAATGTCTTAAAGGTTACATTTTAGGATAAGGGGAGATCTCCTGCACGGTCACATTAAATAATAATTTAAAGCTGAAACTGGTTACAATGTCACAGCATTAGGAACATAGATATTATCTAAATGTAAGGAACGCTGGCTGATCTATCGTGAGTGATGTGTTAATGTAAGTTATTACATACTTTCTTTTACTGCTGGAAAAGACCAGATCAAAACAGCTGTTCCAGTGTGATTACAAATGTAATGACACTTATGTTATTACCCTTGTGTAATTACATAAAAGAGAATAAGCTGTTAGAACTCTCAAGATACACTTGTGTAATTACATAAGAGAGAATAAGCTGTTACAACTATCAAGATACACTTGTGTAATTACATAAGAGAGAATAAGCTGTTACAACTATCAAGATACACTTGTGTAATTACATAAGAGAGAATAAGCTGTTACAACTATTAAGATACACTTGTGTAATTACACGGGGCAAACTGAAGTTGATACACGTGTGTAATTACACAACTTGTATTTCTGTAATTAATCTGTAACAACAACTAAATCATCTGTAGTTACACTGTTGTTGCATATGTTGTTCATATGTAACTACACAGTTATTAGGGACACTTAATATAAAGTGGGACCAAACCATGTTATAAACACCATGTTATACACACCATGTTATAAACACCATGTTATACACACCATGTTATAAACACCATGTTATAAACACCGTGTTATACACACCATGTTATACACACCATGTTATAAACACCATGTTATAAACAACATGTTATACACACCATGTTATACACAGCATGTTATACACACCATGTTAAGGTAGGTATATAAGAGATAAACATGAGCACAGAGCTCGACTAGAGCTCCACTCATCTGACTCAGGCAGAACACAAACTGAGAGCAATGATGCCTAGCAGATGCAGAGCAGTGATGTAAGCAGGTTCTAGATTATTCAGAGCTTTATAGACCAGCAGCAGAACTTTAAACCCCACTCTAATAGACACAGGCAAACATTCTAGATACTTTCTAATAGATGTGGCTTAATAATGTGATGAATAAGGAACCGCCTGCATGAACAGGTGTGCGTTTGGAAGCTCGGCCGGAGACACCTTGTATCTCATGGTGTGTTTGATGGTCTAGCGTATGGTCTCCACCACCGTAATTGCTTTAGTGACTAAGATTCAATTGCAGGCTGAAGATGTGGTTCCTGTGTAAGACAGGGGCCAGAACGCGCCTTTGAAGTGCATCAAAGTGCAGACGCAGGTGAGCCGCTGTTCGCTGATCCAATAGTCTCGTTGCAGTCATCCTGCAGGGCCTGAGGAGCCTCCGTGGACGAGCTGTGGATTGATGCTGACAGACCAAAGCAATTAGCCCTGTTTAGCTGACCTTGCTGCGTCACGGCTGACCTTTCAACTCTGCTCTGCAGGCCTTTGTGGTCAAGCGGCCTCTTTACCCAGCTCTAATGCTGATCATACACCAAGCGATTTTCTACCGATTTTACTGGGGCAGATGAATTTCCAAAGTCGGAACAAAATCACGAGAGTCTTGCTAGAGTTGCGTCGCGCTTGCGTCATCTCGATCGTTCAGTGTCAGGATTGCAGCTTTCAGTCGGTCTGTGTCTCGTCCTGGCGTTCCGATAAAATCAACCGTGTTTGATGTTATCGTAAGTCGTAGGTCATGGTTCACGCAAATAGTGATGTGAACATTGTCGACAACCAATAGGAGAGCTCCTTTCAGCTCTAAACAGGAAGCCGTGAGCCGAGCACAGGAATGTCTGGCGGAGATTCGACATGGAGGGGAGGCTGGCGAGGGCTCGGAAACTGCGGTTCTACTGGAGAAGCTAGTGGAGCTGTGGAGGGAACATGAGTGCCTCTGTGACGTATCTTCCCATTTCTACCACGACAGAGTGGAAAAGGAGAAGGGGTGGACAGAAATTGCTAAAAGCCCTCGAAATCCCTGGGGCTAGCGCGAGCCCGAGTCATGGGCCCGAGACGTCACCAACGTAAACACACCCAGGAGTTAATTAACTCTAACCAATAGACTCGTGACTTGACTTGGACTCTAGCCTAAAGACTCGTGACTTGACTTGGACTCTAACCTGTAGACTCGTGACTTGACTTGGACTCTAACCTGTAGACTCGTGACTTGACTTGGGCTTGTAGAATCATTTAAAAAAAAAAATTTTTTTTTAATCTTTTTTCAAAGAACCAGATAGAGAAGAACCGTTTGGCCATGCTTTCGAATGGTTCTCTGAGTGTTCCTAGGTCTATATAGTCTGTGATGGACTGGCAGACTGTACAGGATCCAGGATGACCCAGCAGGAGAAGCAATGAAGGTCTATATAGAACCGCTGAAGAACAGGGCAGTGAAGTTCAACCCACCTTAATGAGTTTACTTGGAAAGGTGTAGTAAGAGCTGTTGGAGCAGAGCATTGCCACCTGACAAAAAGAAGGGCCAGGGTTCAGTGCCCCAGCCAGGTGACCATTCTAGATGGAGCTTGCATGTTCTCCTCTGGTCCTCCAGGTGCTCTGGTTTCCCCAACCAAGGAGTCCAAAGACGTGCAGTAAGACTAGTTGGAGATCCTTAATGACCCACTGTGTGTGAATGTCAATGTTGGTGAGTCAGACCAGTGGTGGAAGGATTACCTGTCCAGGACATTTCCTACCCTCCAATGGGCTCCAGCGGGCCCACGACCCAGAATGATAGGGGCCTATCCAGGGTGCTCCTTGTGACATTCAGCCTGGGATAGGCTCCAGCACCCTCCAGAGATCCAGGAGGGCAAGCAGCTCATATGAGGAGTGAATGAAAAGATGCTGGATCAACAAAAATATTATTTTTGAAAGATGCTGTGAATTATCCAGCGCATGGAGCTGAACTGCATTAGCGGAGATGTAAGGAGTGCGATAACGTAGTTAAGGGCCTGCGCTAAGGGCCCGATCGCCCCGCCTCCATTGATGCTAGTCATACCCCTGGGTCCTGTGTTGGTCATGATGGATGTTCAGCTGAATGTCTCTGAAGGATCTGTGGAGTGTGAACAGCTGCACCGAGCTTTTGAAGCGTGTCTGTGGCCCAGGCTGAGTGTTGGATCATGAGATTAATGGAAACGGAGGGTGGGGTGGGGTGGGGGAGGTGGATGAATGAAGGGACTGAAGAGTGGGTGGGGGAACGGGGAGGAAAAGCCAGTGTCTGGCGCTCAGGTGGGTGACAAGTAGTGAAGCAACAGATGGGCAACAGTCTGTAAGTGTAATTGCACAGCTACACCGAGAGCTACCGGAGCGTGGACGGGCGAGTGTGGCACGTGCTGCGTCTGCAGGTGAGCCTGCGATGTTTGCGGCCAACGAGAGCTTTGTGGTGTCTCACGCGGCGCTGTGCGGGATCCCCATCAGCGGAACAGAGCTGCTCGCGATGCAGGAGCAGACGGAGGAGGATGGAGAGAGCGAGCAGGGCCACACGCAGCGGCATGCGCACCACACGTGAGTGGACGTAGACACTGCTTACCTTGGCTACATTGGCGCGGTATTCCTAGAACAGGGAATGTCATGTGTTATGGATTATGGAGTCTGTTCGACCCTCGGGAGGGTTTGAGGGATCTCAGACAGACCTGGTTATGTAGTTTCTGTCTCTTTGACTGCTCTTTCAATGAGTTTCTGTGTTAGCATTAGCCTTTAGCATCCTGACTGTTCATGCATATCATTGCTGTCCAAAGTAAAACAGGCATCTCCAAAATGGCAACTTTACAGGAGAGGCCAAAAACCTCATTTCATTTGAATGGAGGTCAATGGAACCGGACGTCTTTCCAAGCAGTTTTAGGCCGTTTCTGTTGGTCCATTCTTTGTAAAATTTCCACACAGTGTAAACAGCAGCTCATTTGATTGAATGATGCTTAAAAGTAAAAATCAACAAAATAGGAGATACGTGTTTTTCTTTGGACAGCGAAGATATGAATGTCATGTGAGGTTACGCTGGAGTCCATAATGGCCGAACCGGTTTAGCTCGGGTGGGATCACTCCTTCACCCCCTCTCTGTAGGTTTGAAGCCGTGCAGCGGA
The DNA here is from genome assembly GCA_024036415.1 of Prochilodus magdalenae. Lineage (NCBI taxonomy): Eukaryota > Metazoa > Chordata > Actinopteri > Characiformes > Prochilodontidae > Prochilodus > Prochilodus magdalenae. The sequence goes on along the minus strand of JAMWET010006949.1, from coordinate 38,777 downwards.
GGCACACGACCCTGAGGGAGAAGGGCCGCAGGGGTCCGGCCTACATGTTCAACGAGAAGGGCACCAGCCTCACTGCGGAGGAGGAGCGCTTCCTGGACGCTGCAGAATACGGCAACATCCCGGTGGTGCGCAAGATGCTGGACGAGTCCAAGACGCTCAACGTCAACTGTGTGGACTACATGGGCCAGAGCGCCCTGCAGCTGGCGGTGGGCAACGAGCACCTGGAGGTGACTGAGCTGCTGCTGAAGAGGGAGGCGCTGGCACGGGTGGGCGATGCTCTGCTCCTGGCCATCAGTAAGGGGTACGTGCGCATCGTGGAGGCCATCCTCGCGCACCCGGAGTTCGAAGGTGGTCTCCGCTTCGCCCCTAGCCCACTGGAGCAGGAGCCGCGGTACGATGACTTCTACGCGTACGACGAGGACGGCACGCGCTTCTCGCAGGACATCACGCCGGTCATACTCGCCGCACATTGCCAGGTAGGTCCTCTTACTAGTGAGCCCAAACAGTTTAGAACACTCACAGAGGAAGCTGATTAGGTCTCACACGTCTGGGAGGGTCTGGGAAGGTCTGGGAGGGTCTGGGAAATGGGCAGGACTGCTTTGTCAAGGGGAGGAAGTGATGGTACCAGGGAGAACCAGGGAAGAAGACAAGTTGGTGCAGGAACTGTAGAACTATGACACGGTTCTGTCGTAGAGTTGTTCAGTGCTGGCAGTGAGGATCTTCTCATGCCCGTGTTCCATCAGAAAATCATACACGACAGGTCGTATCGGGTCAAAGGTCAAACGAAGCTCTTCTTGCTGTAGTCATGTACTAATAAAGTCTGATCTGAAAGCACTCTGTCTGACCACACCCAGGAGTACGAGATCGTCCACATACTGCTGCTGAAGGGCGCCCGCATCGACAAGCCACACGACCACTTCTGTAAGTGCGGCGAGTGCATGGAGAAGCAGAAGCAGGACTCCTTCAGCCACTCGCGCTCCAGGATGAACGCCTACAAAGGCCTGGCCAGCGCCGCCTACCTGTCACTGTCCAGCGAAGACCCCGTGCTCACGGCCTTGGAGCTCAGCAACGAGCTGTCCCAGCTGGCCAACATCGAAACCGAGTTCAAGGTGGGTACAAAGTGTGAGGAGTACAAGCGACCCCATTGTTGTTCCTCACATGTGGTGGATCCAGGGGTGGTGTAATGTGCTCCCACCAGCAGCAAACTCAAGAAGGGGTCACGGTATGCTGAGGCTCCTCTATGCAGATGGAGTTTGATAGGTCCACCTCAAGCCTGTAGGTGTCTGGAGGTGCAAAGCTAATGTACTTAACATTAGCCTTATAGCTCCTTCAACGCCAAACCAGACTTGGTAGATTGACCCCGGAACAATCTTGTGTTTAGACACTGTGTCCACTCACTGTCCACTCTGTTGGACACTCCTACCTTGCTGCTCCACCTTGTAGATGGACAGTCAGAGACGATAGCTCATCTGTTGCTGCACAGTGCAGTGTTGGTCATCCTCTAGTCCTGCATCAGTGGGCACAGGACGCTGCCCCACAGGACGCTGCCCACAGGATGCTGCCCACAGGATGTTGCCCCACAGGATGCTGCCCACAGGACGCTGCCCACAGGACGCTGTTGCCTGGATAGTTCAGGTTGGGGGATGATTCTCAGTCCAGCAGTGACACTGAGGTGTCCAGCAGCCCTGCTGTGTCTGATCCACTCACACCAGCACCACACACACTAACACACCACCACCACGTCAGTGTCACTGCAGTGCTGAGAATGATCCACCACCCACATCATACCTGCTCTGTGGGGGTCCTGTGGGGGTCCTGACCATTGAAGAACATGGTAATACAGTACACAGAGAAACAGATGGACTACAGTCTGGACCTGGAGAACTACAGAGTGTCCTGTATGGTCGGTGGAGCTGTGTGGAAACATCCAGCATCATAAATATGCAACCTAGTGTTGTGGTGTTAGCCTGTTAGCGCCAGTGCGGCCATCTTCCTTTCGTCCACTTCCTTCAAACGCTGTATTCATTAATTCAGAGCTAGCCTCCTGGAGAGCGCTAATGGTGTTTCAAACAACATGCCTCCACCTTTACTCCGCTTCCACACACACAAACATCCTCAGGGCTAATTTGGGGGAAAGGCTCAGTCATGAGCTCGCTCACCGCACCACATGTTTGTCCTTGTCCTCCCTCAAGCTCCTCATCCAGTCCATGGCGCGACTCAAGCTCAAGCCGTAGCTGTGGAGTGAGTGACGTGGTAATTGATGGTGAATAGGAAACCGTGGCGTCTAAGCAACTCCTGGAGGAGCAGGCTTGTGTTCCGTTTGATGGAAGCTCCAATAGAGTATGGAGGTGGTCTTTCCCAAGAGCCACTCTGGGGAACTTGTGTGGAGGCTGATTCTCAGGGCCAGCTTGTCAGCTCCTCTCATTGATTCAGTGTGCCGTTAATTGAAGAAGGCTCTGTTGAAGGTTCCGTGTAATCACTTCATCGTTATTCCCTAATCACTGTTCTCCAGCACCAGCTCACTTCCCAACGCTCACTGACTCCAGTCAATAACCTTGTATTGGTTTGTATCTCTGGGTTTACTTGGGTGCCATGATAGGAGTTTGTTTGTTTGTTTGTTTGCGTGTTTGTTTGTTTGTGTGTTTGTGTGTCTGTCTGTTTGTTTGTGTGTTTGTCTTTCTGTTTGTTTGTTTGTTTGTGTGTCTGTCTGTCTGTCTGTCTGTCTGTTTGTTTGTGTGTTTGTCTGTCTGTCGGTTTGTTTGTTTGTTTTTTTGTTTGTGTGTTTGTCTGTCTGTTTGTTTGTTTGTTTGTTTGTTTGTGTGTCTGTCTGTCTGTTTGTTTTTTGTTTGTTTGTCTGTTTGTTTGTTTGTTTTTTGTTTGTGTGTTTGTCTGTCTGTTTGTTTGTTTGTGTGTTTGTCTGTCTGTCGGTTTGTTTGTTTGTTTTTTTGTTTGTGTGTTTGTCTGTCTGTTTGTTTGTTTGTTTGTGTGTTTGTCTGTCTGTTTGTTTGTTTGTGTGTTTGTCTGTTTGTTTGTTTGTTTGTTTGTTTGTCTGTTTGTTTGTTTGTTTGTCTGTCTGTCTGTCTGTCTGTCTGTCTGTCTGTCTGTCTGTCTGTCTGTCTGTCTGTTTGTTTGTTTGTTTGTTTGTTTGTTTGTTTGTTTGTTTGTGTGTTTGTCTGTCTGTCTGTTTGTTGTTTGTATATTACATATTCTATATTTCATATACCCATTCTGACTCCATTTCTAGAACACCATGATGGAATACCAATTATGACATGTGCTACCGGTATTATGACCCCATAATACTTACAGGGGACACCATGTGACTTCTTTGCCACAATAAGACTGACCTTTTATGATCCTATACCTTCATTATTTTCCCTTAAGGGGAAACGGGTCTGGGCTCTTATGGGTTAAAATTTGGGGCCTACTGGGAATATGTATACGGCATCAGATTGCAAAAAAATTGAAATGTCATTGACGGTAATGCAGTGAGTTGCGATGATGGGGTGTGTGTGGAAGGGTTGTAGTCTTGTCTGCTGAATCAGCAGCCCTCATCTTACCTAGCCTTGCAGTACTGTGTGTGTTTTGCACAGCTGTGCTGGTTAGGAATGTGAGGAGATCAGCACGTCTACTGAACACAGCTCCTGCTTCTCCTCTCCTGCAGAACGACTACAGAAAGCTCTCTATGCAGTGTAAGGACTTTGTGGTTGGTGTGCTGGACTTGTGTCGGAACACAGAGGAGGTGGAGGCCATTCTGAACGGCGATGTGGACCACGACCTGCCCAGTGACCACAACAGGCCCTGCCTTAGCCGTGTCAAACTGGCCATCAAATACGAGGTGAAAAAGGTAGAGTCAACTCGAGACCATCCAGACTAACTGCGGGCTGTCCAGACACATCTTACTCACCTGTGCTAAAACCCTCAGGGCACCTGAACAAATTATACTAATAATTATACTACTCTGGGCAGCAGCCCTGTATTAGCATCATGCCTCTTTCGGCTAGTTGTGCCTGAATAGGGTAATCAATAATCATCAGTGTTAGTATTTAGTGTGAATGTAGGGTTTGGGGTTTAGTGTAAATGTAGGAGTTAGGGGTTTAGTGTAAATGTATGGGTTAGGGGTTTAGTGTAAATGTAGGAGTTAGGGTTTAGTGTATATGTAGACATTAGGGTTTAGTGTAAATGTAGAGGTTAGGGGTTTAGTGTAAATGTAGGTGTTAGGGTGTAGTGTAAATGTAGGTGTTGGGGTGTAGTGTAAATGTAGGGGTTAGGGTTTAGTGTAAATGTAGGTTTTAGGGGTTTAGTGTAAATGTAGGGGTTTAGTGTAAATGTAGAGGTTAGGGTTTAGTGTAAATGTAGGGGTTAGGGGTTAGTGTAAATGTAGGGGTTTGGGGTTTAGTGTAAATGTAGGGGTTAGGGGTTTAGTGTAAATGAGGGGTTTAGGGTTTAGTATAAATGTAGGGTTTAGGGTTTAGTGTAAATGTAGGTGTTGGGGGTTTAGTGTAAATGTAGGGTTTAGGGTTTAGTGTAAATGTAGGTGTTGGGGGTTTAGTGTAAATGTAGGTGTTAGGGTGTAGTGTAAATGTAGGTGTTGGGGTGTAGTGTAAATGTAGGGGTTGGGGTTTAGTGTAAATGTAGGTGTTAGGGGGTTTTGTGTAAATGTAGGGGTTAGGGGTTTAGTGTGAATGTTGGTGTTAGGGGTTTAGTGTAAATGTAGGGGTTAGGGGTTAGTGTAAATGTAGGGGTTAGGGGTTTAGTGTAAATGTAGGGGTTAGGGTTTAGTGTAAATGTAGGGTTTTAGTGTAAATGTAGGGTTTTAGTGTAAATGTAGGGGTTAGGGGTTAGTGTAAATGTAGGGGTTAGGGGTTAGTGTAAATGTTGGGGTTAGGGGTTTAGTGTAAATGTAGGGGTTAGGGGTTTAGTGTAAATGTAGGGGTTGGGGGGTTTAGCGTAAATGTAGGGGTTAGTGTTTAGTGTAAATGTAGGGGTTAGGGGTTAGTGTTAATGTAGGGGTTAGGGGTTTAGTGTTAATGTAGGGGTTAGGGGTTTAGTGTAAATGTAGGGGTTAGGGGTTTAGTGTAAATGTAGGGGTTAGGGGGTTTAGCGTAAATGTAGGGGTTAGTGTTTAGTGTAAATGTAGGGGTTAGGGGTTAGTGTTAATGTAGGGGTTAGGGGTTTAGTGTAAATGTAGGGGTTAGGGGTTTAGTGTAAATGTAGGGGTTATGGTGTAGTGTAAATGTAGGTGTTAGGGTATAGTATGTAGTAGGTGTTGGGGGTTTAGCGTGAATGTAGGGGTTAGGGGGTGTAGTGTAAATGTAGGTGTTAGGGTGTAGTATGTAGTAATTGTTGGGGGTTTAGTGTAAATGTAGGTGTTAGGGGGTTTTGTGTAAATGTAGGTGTTGGGGGTTTTGTGTAAATGTAGGGGTTAGGGGTTTAGTGTGAATGTAGGTGTTAGGGTGTAGTATGTAGTAGGTGTTGGGGGTTTAGTGTAAATGTGGAGGTTAGGGTGTAGTATGTAGTAGGTGTTGGGGGTTTAGTGTGAATGTAGGTGTTAGGGGTTTAGTGTGAATGTAGGTGTTAGGGTGTAGTATGTAGTAGGTGTTGGGGGTTTAGCGTGAATGTAGGGGTTAGGGGGTGTAGTATGTAGTAGGTGTTGGGGGTTTAGTGTGAATGTAGGTGTTAGGGTGTAGTATGTAGTAGGTGTTGGGGGTTCAGGGTATTTTAATGCTGTGTAGTGTTGTTATTGACACTAACACTCTCTGGCAGTTCGAAGCTGTGTGCTTTGCCGGCCTGTAACTTTTCCTGAGCGGTGTGCGACTCTTCCCTGTCTCTGTGCAGTTTGTAGCTCATCCGAACTGTCAGCAGCAGCTCCTGACCCTTTGGTATGAGAACTTGTCTGGCTTGAGGCAACAGCCTATTGGCGTGAAATGTTTAACAGTGCTGGGCGTGATGGTGGGTCTACCTTTCCTGGCGGTTGCATATTGGATCATGCCCTACAGCAAGGTACAGTCTGGAACAGCACCAGCACCCCCTCATATCCACTGTGCAGAGGAGAGATGATGTGCTATCAAACACAGTCGTCCGGAGACCCTGTATGCTCTTATGCCCGCGCTGTGAAGGTTAATTTGCGCTCTTCTGATTCTTTTCCCAAAGCTGGGTCGGGTTCTTCGCAGTCCGTTCACAAAGTTCGTTGCCCATGCTGTCTCCTTCACCATTTTCCTGGGCCTGCTGGTCCTCAACGCCTCTGACCGCTTTGTAGGAGTCAAAAACCTGCCCAACGAGACGATCACCGACCACCCGCGCCAGGTGTTCCGCGTCAAGACCACCCAGTTCTCCTGGACCGAGATGCTAATTATGAAATGGGTGCTTGGTTAGTATGGCTATGCGTTACTTATCTCCCAATGATTATGGAGTTCTGATGTCCGGGAAGGCTGTATATCATGTATACACAACATGGCCAAATTTATGTGGACACCTGTCAGTACCACTTTCAGAACTTAACATAGGCTTCATATAGGCATTCCCCCCACAGGGTTCCTCCTGGGAAGCCTTTCCTGAGAGATTCCGAGAGCCTGTATGTGGGAAACGGTGCCAATTCAGTCAAAAGAGCAAGGTTAGGCAGGCACTGATGTTGGGTCAGGGCTCTCTGCAGACCACTGGAGTTCCTCCCCTCCAAAGTCCTCGGCCCATGCCTTTATGGAGTCGGCTTTGTGCACAGGGAACCAGAGTCATGCTGAACCAGGAAAGAGTTCTTCCCCACACTGCTGCTCCAAAGCTGGAAGCATGTATCACCCTTAACTGGAGCCCAAACCCTGAACCCCCATCCCCCAGATCGTTACCCACTCCACCAAACCTTGTTGCCCCTCTCATTCCGGCCCCACTCAGTGCTCCTGGGTTCATCCACCAAACCCAGATTCCTCCACCAGGCTGCCAGAGAGTGAAGCATGATCCATCACACCAGAGAGCACTGCTCCACAGTCTAGTGGTGGAGCTTTACACCTCTCCAGCCGACTCTTGGCATTGCACATAGTGATCTTAGGCTTGTGTGCAGCTGTTCAACCACGCAAACTCATTTCATGAAGCTCACAGTGCACACCGTGCTGACGTCGCTTCCAGCAGACACATGCTCTACGCTCTACATGTAAATCTGTGGGTTTGCATGTTCGGTTCTGTCCCTGAGTTGTCTGGGACAGCTCTAGCAGGACAGGCACTTTGTGAATGGGCCTGTGGCAAAGACCATGTTTAAAGTCAATAAGCTCAATAAGATCATCAATATGACTCACTCTGCTGCCAGTGTTTGTCTATGCACACCCACGGCTACATCTGTTAGCAGTGGGTGTGACTAAACACTGAAGCTCAACAATTAAGAGAGGTGTCCACATACTTTTGGCCACATAGCCTTAGTAATAATAAAACGTACATGCAGAATGCCCTAAAAGAAAGATCACACCGAGGGAGACTCTTTATAACGAATAAATTAGTTTATTATATGCCATGTTTAGACGACGGTTGTTCTGAAAGGTTGAATAAACCATGTACAGTGTTAATAATAATATTATCATAAACCTGGAATGCAAATTATTAAGGTTATTACCAGAAGCTTATGTTATAATCTCAGTGATAACCCTTATCAGCTGGCCGTGATTTCAGCTGTTGTGATCCTGTGGTCAGGAATGATCTGGTCGGAGTGTAAGGAGATCTGGGAGGAAGGGCCTCGTGAGTATATAATGCACCTGTGGAACATCCTGGACTTTGGTATGCTGTCCATCTTTGTGGCATCGTTCACAGCGCGGTTCATGGCCTTTCTCCGAGCGTCTCATGCACAGCTGTATGTGGACCTGTATGTGACGAGCACTGACCTCAGCAACGCCTCTCTGCCTGCCGAGGTGGCCTACTTCACTTACGGTGAGTACTGATCTACTGGTAGTCAGCATCTGCAGCGCAGAGCACCGGGATACTTAGCCACCCTGTTCAGTGGACTGTTAGTTTATATTTATGCAGCTATATATACATACAACGTGATAAAGGGATAACTAGATGGTGGATAGATACAGGAATGAAGGGAACAGTTTTGGTGGGTGGATAAAAGAATGAAGGGTGAAGAAACAGTGTGGGTGATGGATGAAGGAACAGTGTGGGTGTATGGATAGAGGAATGAATGGATGATGTAACAGTGTGGGTGTGGATAGAGGAATGAATGAAAGAACAGTAGATGTGTGGATGGAGGAATGAATGAATGAATGAAGAAACAATGTGAGTGTATGGATAGAGAAATGAATGGATGAAGGAACAGTGTGGGTGTATGGATAGAGGAATGATGGGATGAAGGAACAGTGTGGGTGTATGGATAGAGGAATGAATGGATGAAGGAACAGTGTGGGTGTATGGATAGAGAAATGAATGGATGAAGGAACAGTGTGGGTGTATGGATAGAGAAATGAATGGATGAAGGAACAGTGTGGGTGTATGGATGAAGGAACAGTGTTGGTGTATGGATGGAGGAATGAATGGATGAAGGAACAGTGTGGGTGTATGGATAGAGGAATGAATGGATGAAGAAACAGCGTTGGTGATGGATGAAGGAACAGTGTTGGTGTATGGATGGAGGAATGAATGGATGAAGGAACAGTGTTGGTGTATGGATAGATGAATGAATGGATGAAGGAACAGTGTGGGTGTATGGATAAAGGAATAGTGTTGGTGTATGGATGGAGGAATGAATGGATGAAGGAACAGTGTGGGTGTATGGATAGAGGAATGAATGGATGAAGGAACAGCGTTGGTGATGGATGAAGGAATAGTGTTGGTGTATGGATGGAGGAAGGAACGGATGAAGGAACAGTGGGGGTTTATGGATAGAGAAATGAATGGGTGAAAGAACAGCGTTGGTGATGGATGAAGGAACAGTGTTGGTGTATGGATGAAGGAACAGTGTTGGTGTATGGATGGAGGAATGAATGGATGAAGTAACAGTGTTGGTGTATGGATAGATGAATGAATGGATGAAGGAACAGTGGGGCTGTATGGATAGAGGAATGAATGGATGAAGGAACAGCGTTGGTGATGGATGAAGGAACAGTGGGGCTGTATGGATAGAGGAATGAATGGATGAAGGAACAGCGTTGGTGATGGATGAAGGAACAGTGTTTGTGTATGGATAGAGGAATGAATGGATGAAGGAACAGTGTTGGTGATGGATGAAGGAACAGTGGGGCTGTATGGATAGAGGAATGAATGGATGAAGGAACAGCGTTGGTGATGGATGAAGGAACAGTGTTGGTGTATGGATAGAGGAATGAATGGTTACCCAGGATTAGGACCCCCCAGTTTACATGGAGAGCAGGGTATATGGTGAAATGTACCGTCAGTGGAACCTCACTCGTATTTACTGTCTACAGGCAAGACCGGTATGAACCTGGTTCGGAAGAACAGATCTGGGTTCTGGGGGCTTTATGTGCTGCCTGTGATTAATGACCACATTTATATTTATTTATTTATTTGTTTATTTATTTATATCCATGCATGTGTGTTTCTTAGCGAGGAACCGATGGCTCCCCTCTGACCCCCAGCTCATCTCCGAGGGTCTCTACTCCATCGCCGTGGTCCTGAGTTTCTCACGCATCGCTTACATCCTGCCGGCCAACGAAAGCTTCGGACCCCTGCAGATCTCCCTGGGCCGCACCGTGAAGGACATTTTCAAGTTCATGGTCATCTTCATCATGGTCTTCCTGGCCTTCATGATCGGCATGTTCAACCTGTACTCCTATTACCTCGGTGCAAAGTACAACCCCGCCTTCACCACGTAAGTGTTCAGAACGTCAGCAGTTGTAACTATATGTAGGTATAACCTCATGAAGCATTTAGATAGCATTACAGCTGCACCCAGAAGGAGGTGTGGGATTGCGGTGCTGTTGGGAAGGAAGATAAAGGTGACCAGGATCAATAACTGATGATAAATTTAGACTGATATGATCAATATTTATTGAGCTACACATACAGAAGTCTGTCTCTCAGTATGGCGTCAGGCTGCCATGTTTGCTAACCCAACACGCCAGACGTCTCGGTATGGAGCTGTAGGAGCTGTACATGGTGTCCTGTGATAATCCATCCCATGCAGCTTGAACATCCTCACACAGTTCCTGCAGATGGTGCGGTAGGGGTGGAGGTGGAGGGACACCAGGCCTTCTGGACGTGTGACTACAAACCGTTCATCTTGGTGCTGACCACGGTGCCTCCACACACGGATTCGTTGGGCGTCTCCACCAAGACTAAAGCGGGACTCATCACTGAAGATGACCCGCTGCCATTCTGAGTCACTCCATGACAGTCTGGTACGACACCACTGCAGTCTTTGGTGATGGTGACGTGGTGTTAAGGACAGTCGTGGTAACGGTCTGTGTGCAGGAAGTCCTGCCTGGTGCAGCCGTCTGCCAGTGGTGCTGCACTAACAGGATGACCCATAGAGGACACCACTGCTCGCTGGATGTCTGTAGTCGTGGCTGTTGGGTCAGTCAGGTACAGAGATAAGACTCGTCCTTGCTTACGTCACACGTGCGGCTAAGTGTGAAACTTGATTCGTTAGTCTCACCATGTCAAACCTACCCTCCAAGGTTGACTCCGGTGGGCTGATTCCTTCTGGGTGCGGCTGTTTGTGCAGTGACGGGTGTATTTGACGTGACGTACGTGCGTGTTCTGCTTCTGCAGGGTGGAAGAGAGCTTCAAGACCCTGTTCTGGTCCATCTTTGGTTTGAGTGAGGTGATCTCTGTAGTGCTGAAGTACGATCACAAGTTCATCGAGAACATCGGCTACGTCCTGTATGGAGTCTACAACGTCACCATGGTGATCGTCCTGCTCAACATGCTGATCGCTATGATAAACCACTCGTACCAGGAGATCGAGGTGAGGCTGGGTGTCCAGCACGGCGGCCGCTGTGTCTCAGGGATCACTCAGATGCTGAAAAGGAAAAATAAATAAATAAATAAAGAAAGAAAGAAAAAGAAAAAAGCCTGCCGCCATGGGCCTTCTGTGGTTGCCATGGTTACTGTTACCGTCTCTGCGCGGTCTAAAGCGCACACACGCCGTCCTGATCGGGCGGAGAGGAGGTGTATTTATAGCTGTTAGCCCCATCTGGATATTCCTTAGTCACCAGTCGTCTTTCAGGTTATTGAGGCAGTTCTGATATTTACATCTGAGCCCCCAGCAGGTAAAGGCATCTGGAAATCATGAAGGTGCGGTGAAACTTCCTGTATGATAATAATATTCATCCTTCCTCTCACCTGAAGTCAATGCAGAGTATTTGCCTGCTGTTGCTAAAAATAAATAGGAATCTATGGGAGGAACAAGTGAGGAATAAACGACAGATAGAGGAGTGCAGGTCAGTATGGCTGTGGATGGTAGGTTGGGGATTTGGTCTGAGTGACTACATGCAGTTTGGTGACCGTAGGTTAAAGTAGACCCTAGGTTTTGGGTGGAGCCTAGAATGAGTGGGACTGAATGGGAGGAATGAGGGATGAGAACAAATGACAGACAAGTGCTTGGAGGTCTGCCCTAACATACTGTATGTGGCACGTGTCTGTAGGTTTGAGCAGAAGTAATGTAGATGGGTGTGAACTTTTCCACCCCGTTCTTTCCTAATGTGAATTAAACTGGTAAAAGGTTGTATACACCGTTCCCGATCCGACTGAACAAGCTGGAGGTGGAGCGGTGTCATTATCTCGAAAAAAACAGGATGAGTTGGCGGACGAAAATATTTTTAACACCAAGAAGAAGAAAATTAAGAACAACAGGAAGAAGCAGAAAAAGTAGCAATTGAGAAGGAAGCAGAAGAAGAAGAAGAAAAAACAAAGATGAAGAAAAAGAAGACTATGAAGAAGAAGAGGAAGAAGTAAGAGAACAGGAAGAAGAAGAAGGATAAGAAGAAGAAGAAGAAGAAGAAGAAGAAGGAGAAGAAGAAAAAACAGGGAAGTGGAAGAAGAAGAACATGAAGAAGAGGAAGAAGAAACAGAAGAAGAAGCAGAACAGGAAGAAGAAGAAGGATAAGAAGAAGAAGAAGAAGAAGAAGAAGAAGAGAAAGAAGAAGAAGAAGTAGCAAATGAGAAGGATGCAGAAAAAAGAAGAAGAAGAAGAAAAAACAAGGAGGAAGAAGAAGAAGAATATGAAGAAGAAGAGGAAGAAGAAAGAGAACAGGGAGAAGAAGAAGGATAAGAAGAAGAAGAAGAAGGAGAAGAAGAAAAAGCAGGGAGGTAGAAGAAGAAGAACATGAAGAAGAAGAGGAAGAAGAAACAGAAGAAGAAGCAGAACAGGAAGAAGATGAAGCAGAAGGAGAAGAAGAGGAAGAAGAAGAAGAGGAAAAAGAAGAGGAAGAAGAAAGAGAAGAAGAAGAGGAAGAAGAATATGAAGAAGAAGAGACAGAAGAAGAGAAGAGTACTCGCCAGACTGAGAAACTCTCCCCTACAGCCAAACACTTTCCTCAGCTACCGGAAATATCTTGTTGGAATTCCAGCCCTGTTCTCTGTTACATGGTGATGTCATCACATAACACAGTCCTTATTACCCGCCTACCAGCAAACTTGGCACTCCCTCACAGAGAGCTCACCCAGTAAAAACTGACCACTCTGAAACGCCCAGTCCAGCCTAACTTGTTGAAGAGAGGAGACCACTCTGGACACGATGTTAGTTTATTGAGCTCTGGTTCCAGCATGCGGTCCAGAGAGTCTAAAATCCAGTCCTGATCAGTCCCCAGGTAAACCACAGCCGATAACACCTTCCCAGACTTAGACACATCGACCCGTATGACCGCCCACCACATCTGGAACCAACATCTAATGATTGGCTAAAAGGAGTGCCTTCCCTGGCACAATTCCCAAGACAATTCCCTGTAGCCACGGCTGGTAGACCCGTACGACTGTACGCTTCCATACACCTGCAGATTCAGCTACTTCCTTCACACTATGGTCTTTGGCCACGCCCACATGTAGTCCCTCCTTTTAGCCAATCATTAACATCTGCTCTGGAGCCATTTTCCACACATGGAGCGAGACATTCCCTGCACTGTAGCACCTCTTCCCAATCTATGGATCCCGCCACTCCCACCCCACAGGGGTTTATCGTCCTGAGCTATAAATATCGGAATAACTGTGTCTGTATTGGTTTCTATATATCTCAGGAAATTCCTGATTCAGTACCTTCCCAAAGTTTCCCCACGAAAAGTCCTTTTGGAGCCCCTCAGCTTGTCTTTGAGCGCACCTGATGTCCGGAATTCCCACATGAGCAAAATGCCCTACAGCTACAGTTTGATATCTGAATAGATGATGTTTGGATGAAGTGGATTCAGTGCAGCGCTCTGTTCAGCGTCTGTATGCGGGTGGTGTTCTCCGTCTGCTGCGCCTCTGATCGCTTGTGTTGTTTGTATGAGCAGGAGGACGCTGACGTGGAGTGGAAGTTTGCCCGTGCCAAGCTGTGGCTGTCTTACTTCGACGAGGGCAGGACCCTCCCGCCTCCGTTCAATCTGGTGCCCAGCCCCAAGTCCTTCTATTACATGGCCTTGCGCACCAGAGCCAGCTTCGTCAGACTCAGCAAGGCCAGAGGCCGTCGCCATGGCAGCCAGCGAGACGTGGACGTGCCCAGTTCTCGAACAAAGGTTGGAAGTTGCTGGAGAGCCCTCGCCGCGCTTTTCCTCAGCTGCTGTGTTCTCATTTTAACGCCATAGTCCAGTTTACTCCTTGTACCCAGACTGTATTCCGGATACGCTCGGTGGCTTAATTGGGATTCTTAGTC